>JARBWK010000012.1:28438377-28811342 GCA_030556195.1 Anolis apletophallus | reverse complement strand
TGCGTCTCAGAACTGGAACGTACCCTAGATCACACACACAAGCAATCTCTGTAAACTACTTTTATTTAGAATAGAATAGTCCAAAAGGTAAGGTATATGGCAAAAGCAAGTCCCAAGGTAAATATGGAAGAGTTCTCAAAACGGAGTAAATCCCAAGGAAAGCAATCCGAAAACAAGGCAGCCCGCTCCTGCGGACCAAACATGAAGCTTAGAGTCCAAAGCCACCGAAACAACTGTAGACAGGAAACTTGGTTCAACAGGGCAAGCCGCTCCTGCGATCAACTTGAACTTGAAAACTTGGACCAAGAAACGTTCACTCCAAACGTAGCTTCGGGTCTGTCGGAATCTTCCCAAAGCCAGTCTATTAAAGGAATCTATTTTCTGTGAGACCACTGAATTCCCCGTCTCAAATTCCAATCCTTCCTCGTAGATCTGATATTAGCTCTTCTATCAAAACCCGCCAGCTCGTTAGCCGGACCAGGTGGACTCATATCTTGGTGAGAAAGCTCATCCTCCCTATTTCCCGAGGCCTCAGCTGGAAAGGGAGAAGGGTTCCCGTGAGATTCAAGGTTATTGGAATTCTCGCTGGCAGTCTCGAAACTTACTTCCATAGAATCTTCATTAACCCCTTCTTCGGGCCAATACCCATGCAACCAGTCATTATCCCATGACAGGTCTTCATTTACAGAAATGTCCCCCTCAGGCCATCCATCTTCCTCATTCTGGCCCTGATCCACTGGCACCACTGGTACCTGTCTTGGACTACTAGGCTGGGGCCCTACGTCACTAGGCTGGGGCACCACACTAATATTATTTATTTATTTATTTACTATTTTTATATGCCACCCTTCTCAACCCCGAAGGGGACTCAGAGTGGCTTACAGAAAACAACAATACTGCCAGAGTGGCTTACAGTGTACATATAACAATATTGCCGGAGCGGCTTACAACAAACTGAAAAACAACAATTAACATTACAACATATCGCAATATTGTTAGCAATAATTGCATGTAATACAAATATATAAATTATAATATCATGATATAATTATTGTATCACATTATCATTGGCAGTATTATACTGTGTTACAATACAACACCACCAATACCAAATGCATATACCACATACCATACAGTAATCATTATTATTATTATTATATTACAATTATTATACTCTAACATAATACAATATATTGACATTATATTATATTATATTATATCAAATTGCAATGCAATGTAACACTATATTATATTATATATTATTATATTATATTATCTTTAAAATAATAAATAACATTATTTATTGAAACAAAATAAAATTACTTATTTAAATAAATAATTTTATAGAATCATTTTAAACAATTATTTTAAATTATAATGCAATGTAACACTACTAGGCTGTAACACCACACCCTGTCTCTTGTCCCTGCCAGATGCGTTTGCAAAGAAGGCAGGATCGAGAGCAGGGCCTCCCTGGATTATTTTAAACTCAGAGGCAGGGTGTAGAGGGAGATACATTCGGACAAGTAAGCTGGGCCAGAACGGTACACATAACCACCATCCTCCTTCATTCTGTGTGACTTTTAGGATGGAATTCTGTGACACAAAAACAAGTCTAGAAATTTTAATCAAAAATCAACTCCCAAAAGCTGGGTTGAATTATCCAGGGGTCAATGTGAGTGCTGTACCTTCACTCTTTTTTCATGAAATAGCCAAAGTATGACAGCCTCACTTTAGTCATTTGGGCATCTAGAAAGGGTTCAGGGTGATTTTCTCTAGGATTCATTCCTTTGGGCAGGATGGGTTTTTTTTAGCAGTCCACAGCACCTGTAGAACTATTTAAAATTTAAAATGAGTTCATGTTATTTCTATCAGCTTTTATCACAACAATATATAGTAATTTGAAGTGCAGTGGTATGTACAGTCTTGACTTGGGACTTTTATTGTATGAAGCAGGCATATTAGCATTTTAGTCATATGGAGATGTATTTATATTTCTTGTTTTTTAAATAATAATAATAATAATAATAATACATTTTATTTATATTCTGCTTTATTTCCCCGTTGGGACTCAGAATGGATTACACTTTTACATATATAAGGCAACTATTCAATGCCTTTTTACACAGTAAACAACGACATACAATACACAGAGAGAGGTAAAAGCCTTCCCTTCCATCTCCGGCATCTTGAGTCGATGCCCAACTCTGGCAACCACAACATTTACAGTATATCCTGACAAAACAAACTATCCTTCAATATTTAGTACATATTAATCAATGTTTTCTATTTAAGTCAAGTCTATCTAACACAATACACAGTCCTACAGGATACCAGTGTCCTGAATTATATGAAGGTGCAACAATATTAACGGAGCATCAATGTAAACAAGCAATCAATCTATATAAATACAACATTCTCAGTATCACCGTGTGTCTTGTACTCACAAAGTCCTGTATTTTGCCTTAAAAGTATATAGTTCACCAGCCTGTGACAACACAGTCCAGTCGTCTTTCCTTTAACTGGATGATAGGGAAAAGTCTGAGGCGTCCGTATCCTCGCAGGCTGTCGCACCTGAGGCACTTGGAATTTCCCTTAGTAAACCACACGAGTCCAGCTGAGGTTAAATGCTTTATTTAGAATAACTGGAATAGGAAAGGGGCTAGGAAATAGTCTATTGATGCTCTTAAAACAGCAGCAACAGATAGCAGCACATTGTCCACAAGGAATCAGAAACGGATTATAGTCCTCTGGCAATCAGGAACAAAACAAGGAAAGCTTCTTGCCCCAAACTGGGCTAAATCCACAGGCAAAGTCCTTAAGCAACTTGGAAACAAAGTTCTTTAGCAAGGAGACCGGCATGCCTATTCAGGATCCCATGAGCTTGAGTTTGCTACGTTGGCTTGAGATGGGGATGGTTTCTAAGTTTCTAAGTCCCAGCGTTTATAGTTCACCAAAGCTTTGATGGGTCCGACGCAAGTTGTGTCGAGTGTCATTCCCACGGAGAGGGTTTCCAGCTGTTGTTAGCCTCCTCTCAAGGGAAAGGTATGCAACCCCAATTAGCGTAGACATCTGTGCAAAGGAGTGGAGCCATCTCTAGGATCCCAGCGCCTCAGCTTATCGGCCTGAACAGGAGTAGTAACCTTGACCAAAGTTTGAACCTGCTTGCTCTGCAGTTGGTTTGCATGGGAAAGGCAAGCAGGCCTGACTGGCAATTTAATGCCATCATGGCTGTGGTTTGGTTCTAGGGAAACAGAGGCCTGGGGTCTGACACAGGCGGTGAAACAGAGGCTCCGTGCGGTGTCCCTTTGTACTCTCACAATAATAGCGAACGGGAGCTGCTGGTTACTGTAAGTTCCTGGATGGAAATTCTAGTAGTGCTGTAGCGTGGTCTCTCAATTGTAATCAGCGGAGGCTGAGAACAGCGGGAGCCGCGCCGACGGCTTGCAAAATGTCAGGCGCTGAGATTAATGGCCGTTTCGCGTTGGAATACGCTTCATCAGGGCTTTACAGGCGCTAAGTATCACACAGCAGAGAGTTCCCAAGATCCAACAGCTGAGAGTTCCACATAGGACTAATGTAAGAAGATCAAGAGTGTCACTGACAAAGATCCTAATGGCTGGAATCACCCTGACTTGCGGCTTCGAACTGCTAACCCTCCGGTCAGCAGATTTCCTGCAGCTAGTGGCTTAACCCACTGCACTACCAAGGCCCCTTTGTACTCTTATCTTCATACACTTACAACATATTTTTTGGCGAAGACGTAGGTTAATTTCGCTTCAGATGCATTGTGCAACCAATGGATACCCAATTCTGCCTTTTCTTCAGCATTCCTTGCCATCTATGACAAATGTGCATCTTATTTATAAGAGCTTTTTGTTTTAAGATGATACTGGAAAGTGTTAATTTAATCTGAGATTTAGAACTATGCGAGGTTTCCCCCATGAAACCCAGAAACTATACTTTCCCTCTGGGCTATTTTCCTGATCCCAATTTCTACAGTTGGGACTACATGCATGGCATTCACACTGATAATTGCATTACAGAGAACTCTTTGTCCTACTATTAGCACTTTGGGCTAGAAAATTCTCATCATCCATCTGTTTCTCACTTAACTTTCTCTTGTCAGTCAGTTTGAAGTCAACTAAGGAAAAAAAGGAGCATGATTCTTCCTCTTGAATCCTCTGACAGTCTTTGCTTTATTGCTGTTCATTACATTGGCTCAGAACAAGTGCTTTCTGTTTAACTGCTTTCCAGAGAACAGTCCAGCGAGGAATTTTGATCATTTTGACTTCGAGAAGACACATGTTTAAGCAGTCAGTTTGGTGCTCATTTCCACTCGGATATGCACATCCTCCTTGAAACTTGTATAATCTTATTTTCTAACAAAAACGGTTGGCTGTAAATAATGTTCAACACAATGCATAATATACTGTCCTGGGACCTTTGATTGTTTTAAAAATAAATTCAAGTCATTCATTTTCTTGCAACAGACCCATGTTTTGGAAAGAAAACCACCAATGAACACTATTATTTATTTATTTATTTATTATGTATTAACTTCATTTCTATTCCGCCCTTCTCACCCCGAAGGGGACTCAGGGCGGATTACAATGTACATATTACATTTAGACACACAAATACACAAGACAGACAGAGGCAATTTAACATCTGGCCACCAGGGGAGCTGTTGCACTCCTTCATTCCTCAGCGTGTTTCCTGGATATCTTTTTATGGCCTCGTAAATCAGTTAAATTAAGCCAAACTAAACATTTCATGCAGTGGTATGGATTTTTTTTTAAAAAATCTGTGACTGCTCAATGGTTGTGTAGTATATTTGTATTAAGATCTCCAGCTATAGACATTATTTTCTGAAACTATATTTCCAATTTTCACCTTATTTTGGTTTTATAATTTGACCTAATTGTTTATAGTGCAATGTATGGAAATATTACATTTTTAGTCTGCAAGTCTCATTCATCATGATGGCTGGAGATTCAGGGGGGCTAAACATTAAGTTTTCTAACATCTGAAAACATATATATGGAAAGTCTACATTATGCAATCAACAAACCTGTTTGTGGCATAAAAAAACGCCTGTCAGACTAAAATATAAGAGTAAGGAGTACTGGTAAGCCTTGTCCTGTTATTTTATATATATTTCCATAATCTTCTGGTTTCATTTCTCACCCCACATAACCAATGATAATCCTTATTATTATTGTTATTATTTATACCCTGCTTTATCTCTCCCAAAGGAGACACATTAAAAGTATAACCACATAATTTAAAATATAAAGTGTTTAAACATTTAAAATAATTAAACATAACAGTATTATCACAAATGAAATCCATTAGAACATCTTCAAAGCTGTTCTGATCTTCACTTTTATTTTCTCTGAAGTCCTTTCAACCACATGTAGTCCAACAACTTTGGAAGATACTAGGTAGGGGAAGGTTGCAATATGTCCTGCTATCACCTATGGCCAAAGAACAAATTAATCAATCATATGGTCTGCAGGCATAACACAATTTGAGTTTAGGCTGCATTTTCTTGCTCTCTTAAATAAATCTTCCAACTCTCTCTTGTTGTCCTATGTACATCAGATGTCTTTCCAGCCAACTTATAAGATACTACCTTTCTCTTTTTTTCAAAAACTTAATATCTACATCTTCTGTGATGCCTTAGATCTAACTTCCCAGACCACATTCAGAACTAAAGGAGATTCTGAGTGTTCTCACTGTATGAGCTCATGTGTTAGGGTTGGACCAGCCTAGCCTTTGAAAATTTGGGCCAAATTGGAGACGTAGGGCCCTTCTACACAGGAACTAAAATCCAACATGAAGCCAGCTTGAGGTTGGGATGTCCACAAAAGGTTCACTCTCAAAGCGTGCTGCATCCAGCCAGAAGCAACATGTTAAAAAACTCACTGGATTTCCAGCTCAAGTCATAAAATTTGCTGTAGCCAATAAATGTATAGTTGATGCAGAGGAGGAATCACAAGCCAAAATGCAGAGTGGTTGTGAGGACAGGGGTAGTGCTGAGGCATTTGGGGGAAGCTTGGTTGGAAGGTAAACAAATACAAGTACCACCCCTAGGACAGGAAACCACTGCATTTGATGGAAGATAGTGTCATGGTCAGAGTGACAGATCTTTCTTTTGATCAAGGGGACAATGTGACGGGCCAGTCAATGACGTGCAAATAGACAAGAGAAGACCAAATTTGGGTTTGCACTATTTATGTAACACACACACGTATATGTTGTAACAATCACATTTTAGCATGAAAGCACAAAAAGGAATACAATGTAATGAATCAGGTTAATAGATAAGCATTCAAAAGAAACTTGGATATAAAATAGTTGGATGAATCAGTATGCTATGCAAATATCTCCTAAAAAGCTTAAATTGACCCTGGCTAAGGATTAAAGATATCATCTACTACAATAATTGCAGAAGAGAATTATAATGGAAAGATACTTAGGAAGAGAAATAGAAAGATAGTATTTATATATAAACATTTAGCATTCAATTTTAAAGCACAACAGCATTTAACAGTGAAGCAGCAAATTAGGGAGTTATGGAACTCCGAGTGGCAAGTTTACTCTTACCAAGGCTACCTGGACGTGCGGGTACAAGGATGAGGAAAACTCACGACAACTGTGCTGTAGATGAAATCAAAAATGGTTTATTGATGACACCAGCTGGTGGGGTTTGCCAGCAGAACACGGCTGCTATCAGGGGCAAAGGCCCCGGTTATTCTCAGTACAAAACATTTATACCCCCAATGGCGGCATCTCGGAAAAGCCCGCCCTCCTTCATGGATTTTACACAATCATAACTGGCTGGTGTCTCATGGCATTTCATTAATCCAATAACACATTACATTTCCATTAGCATCACATCTAAAAGTCCCACCTATGTGTTAGAACAATGGGCTTTACTAAGTTAGTTCTTTCTCACAGTACATATCAGCGGCCTGGGACGTTCATGTACCCGGTTTGCAACATTTCACATTCTGCCTTTCCCTGCCAGCAAAGGATGGGGCTGAATCCCTCCGTACATGCGCAGTTCTTTTCCCCTTTTGGCACAAACGTCTCCCATTAGCACATCCTGTACTGTTAGACCAATCTAAGCCTACGTTATCTCACGTTAGGCACGGGGTGTACATCAGCAAGTCACAGCATAGATTAGAAGCGCCAATCACAGTGTTACTTTCACGGAACAAGTGCCTGTCTGATTCTTGGCACAGAAACCCACTTTCCAAAGCTCTACACGTGTGCAGCATCACTCTCTGACTGTACTCCTGCACAGAAAAGTACCAAAAACTGCTTTAACAGCATTTAGCAGCATTTACCTTACACACACACAGCAAACAATTATAAAGGTAGCATTTAAGGCAGCATTTACTTTACACACATACACAGACAGCAATCATCATGAAAAGCGGCGCTTACGCACATACACATGCACACACACATGCATACATAGAGCATTTAAGGCAGCATTTACTTTACACACACATTCATACTGCATTCATACTTTCATACAAACACTGAGGTAGATAGTGTTGCTTTCCCCAAATCCATGGCCAGGTCATTTGGGGTGAGATGTTTTCCCAAAATCCATGGCCATGCGATTTGCAGAGAGAAGCTGGATGGCTCCCCGTCCGGATTAGAGAATCAACCCCCTAATGGTAAAAGCTGATGTCTTATATCCATTTCTCCACTTTGCCCTCATGCGTGGCCAAAACTGAGAGTTACTAATTTCTCTATTCTTTAAAACCAATAGCATATCAGCCACTCTGTCCATGCTTAGGTTTGTTCTTGAGTGGTTTCCAAGATAAAGGAAAAACCCGCTTCCCTTTGCCAAGTCTTCAGGCCCTCCCTTGTCCCAGCATACCTTGCAAAATAGCCATGTTTTCCTTTGGTTCACTTTGACAGAACTTTTGGTTCATAAAGAAAATCCTATACTGTTGTTAAAAAAATGGTTTGTTGTGCAGAGTATAAATCGCAGCAGAGAAGCAGTTCAAAAGGGTTTACAGCAAATGTGGCATATGAGGACTTAAACTGGAAATAAAGCATCTGAGCAAACAAGCCATGTTATTAAAGCATTTCTACTTTATTGTAGAAAGCAACAGAAAAGCAGTAATACACATGCAACAGCATGTTTAACAAGTTAGAACAGGAGAAAACATACCATGAGGCACACAAAATGGAGGTATACAGCAGAAGACTAACAGCAACTCTAAACTCATCCCTTCATCGCTGTGATTGGAAGAGAGAGTGAGCCAATAGGCAGAGCCTAGCAACAGTGATTTTTTCTTCCAACTATATTACTAACTCTACCGCTAGATGGCGCTCATGAAAGAGGAAATCTGCTTACTTCTATCATGCATCTACTCTCATGAGACACAAATCACATTCATCTAGACCAGGGGTGGGCAACTATTTTTTCCAAGGGGCCACACGAGAGCCAAAAAATATTATGGAGGGCCGCACCTAAAGGCGGAACTACATGCTAATCTAAATAATTTATTTATTTATTCACTTACTATATTTACTATATATTACACATCATTAATATTAACATATTAATATATCAAGAAATATTCATATATTATTAGTATTAATATCATAATTATTATATTATAGTATATATATATATAAACATAATATATTGAAATTATAATATATCATATAACATTATATTATATTATTTATTATACTATTTTATTATTGTTATAAAATTATTATACAATAATAATAAAAACCACTAAAATAAAATAATGCTTCCTTATAGTCCCCTTCTCTGGAGATTTTTATGCAGAGGCCAGGCAGGGGAGGCAAGCCAGAGGCCCTTAGGCGGGCCGGATAGAATCAGCCAAAGGGCCGCATCCGGCCCCCGGGCCGCAGTTTGCCCACCCCTGATCTAGACATATTGAACTACAGCATTTTGCTATTAATTTCAACATATACCTCAGCTATATTCATTCACACATTATGCACTTCAGCCATTCAATCACACATACCATGCTCTCTTCACAATAGTGCTAGACAAAAAAAGAGCAAAGCAAGAATGGGAATGCTTATTTTCCCTTTCTAGCTTTGCTTTGCTTTTGTCTAGTGCTGATCTTCATTAGATAGGCTGCTTCATATCAACACAGACGTAGCAGATCTTTGTGGCCACCACCACAGCCTCCAGCTAGTTCCTGGGGTGCCGGTGTAAGCACTTCACGTGGAACTGGGTCTCTTTAATCCACATCCTGACCATAAATAGCTGTGTAGTTGCAGTCTTAGGCCTCTTCCGCACAGCTCTATAAAATCCACATTGAACTGGATTATATAGCAGTGTGGATTCAGATAATCCAGTTCAAAGCAGATATTGTGGATTATTTGCCTGGATATTCTGGGTTATATGGCTATGAGGAAGGGCCTTTAGAGCTAAACCCTGGTAGTGTCACCTGGGAGGGTGAGGGGTGGGGTGTATGGACGGACAGACAGACAGACAGACATTGTGATGTTACAAAGGCAGCCTCGAAGGTGTCATAAAACATAATACCTTCAGTATCAACCACCTTTCTTTATTGTATTTTAATTCTGTTTTTACCACACGGTTACTACTTAATTGGTTTTTTTAAAACTTTTGTATTGCACTTTTAAAACTTGTCTAGTGTGGGATTGTTAGCTGAGTTTCCACAGGAGGAAAGGCGGGCATAAATAAAGTTAATAATATTAATATTTATAATAATAATAATAATAAATGCTGTTGCATTAAGGTTTCCTTTATAAGAAATAGTATTGACTTCCTCTGTGTTCTTTAGACATGATAGGCAACTGTCCACATCTGTATTAATCACATTTTTGTATGGATGCATGTGTCTGTGCGCTATTGTTTATATAGCAGTGTCAAAGGATACGATACGCCAACGTTACCTAGCCATGGCATCAGTTTTAGTTTGTTGACAGTGTCAGAATCTTGGATGAAGCTGGAATGGCAACATTTGGTGGCAAGATCCGTATGCATGATCATGTTCTGCTCCGTGAATTAATTTGAATGTGGAGAGCAAATACTAGAAAGAAAGACAACATTGCACATTTTCATATAAATGGTTGCTGCTGAGCCAGATTTCTATTACTCTAGATTTTTTGGAATGTCATAGGGTGTTTATTTGAATCTTGTACTCCAGAGTCATACCATGCTGGCAGAGATCGTGGAGTGCAATAAATATGAATGTTGTATCTCCAAATCCTTGAAGAGATATAAACATAATTTGTGGAATTGAACTACATGGTCCTGACAGTCATTTTACTGTTGATATTCAGACTGCAATAAAAATATATCTGCGGTCATCATTCATTCACATTAACAAGCCAGAAATATATTTAGGAATAGTCTTTGGAGACAAGTCACTATGTAGAGATAGTTGTATACTTTCCCAGCAATTAATTTCTAATGGTTTCTCTGCTCTGAAGAATGCCTAGAAATGTTGCTGATCCCTTTTCCAAATATGACATCCTTTGCCTTGAATGGTCTCCCAGTAACCTTGTTAAGAAGGTCAGTTTTCAAGTTTATTTGTTGGAAGTACTGTTTGCAATTTGTATTCTATTTCTGATTTTTGCTCCCTCTCCCTCTGCTCATAAAAAGTGCTGCTCTGAAAATAGCATGTTTGGCTTATTTTGTATATGTCATGTAAGGTCGCCTCCCGCAATCTGGTGCTTTTCAGGCGCCTTGGACGTTGGTTTTGCAGTACAACACATGTGGAGGGTACCACATTGAATGCAAAACGTTCTGCTTTCATCCCCATCCACTCCTTTTCTCCTCCAGGTCATGAAACATGGTTTTAAATTAATACTTTTGTCACTTACAATCTATAAGGCCAGATGACCTTTCAAAAGGAACTTGGCATGCATCATTTGAATCTTGTATACCTCATAATCTCTTCTGCTTTCACCCATATACACAGGCCCGGATTAAGGATGTTTGCCGCCCTAGGCCACCTTCCTCCTCCGTGCCCAACCCTCCTACCTTCCGTCAAGGAAGGAGGGCGGGGCGAGGAGGAGAAAGAGGCGGAGGGACCCCTGCCACGCATGCGCGCTCGGTGGGAGCGCGCCTCTTTCTCCTCCGCGCCCCGCCCTCCTTCCTTGACTGAAGGTAGGAGGGCGGGGCGAGGAGGAGAAAGAGGCGGAGGGACCTCTGCATGCGCGCGTGGCGGGAGGGCGCCTCTTTCTCCTCCGCGCCCCGCCCTCCTTCCTTCAATCAAGGAAGGAGGGCGGGGCGAGGAGGAGAAAGAGGCAGAGGGACCCCTGCTGCGCATGTGCGCGCGGCGGCAGCACACCTCTTTTTCCTCCGCACCCCACCCTCCTTCCTTCAGTCAAGGAAAGAGGGCGGGGCGCGGAGGAGAAAGAGGTGCCCTCCATCCCGCCACACGCGCATGCGCGGCTGGGGTTTCTCCGTTGCCTGAGAAGGAGGAAGGAGCAGAGCAAAAGGGTTTCCACTGCCGCTCGCATGCGCACTTTTAAAAAAAAATGATTTTTTTTAAAAAAATGGATTAAAAAAAACCTTTTTTGGGGGGGTCCAGACCTGCTGCCCCCCCATGACTGCCGCCCTAGGCCATGGCCTAGGGTGGCCTTATGGGTAATCCGGGCCTGCATATATACTGCATTTAAGACAATACGGTGGTTCAGTTTTTGCATATCGGAACTAGGTCAGGAAATTCTCCAAAGTATTTTTATGTCTCCTCAAAATCAGTCTAAAGTTCTCTTGGCCAATATTTATGATGGCTAAATGTAGTTGGCTTTGGAAATACTCTCCAAGCAGCTATGAGTAAACTCATATCATATTATTTTTGTTCATATATATACTGTGTGTGTGTGTGTGTGTGTGTGTATCTATCTATCTATCTATCTATCTTCAGTTGAATGCCCTGTGCTCCACATAAATCTTCCTCCAGAAGTTGACCATAAAATTGCACTGGAGACCTAGAGAGAACACTTCTCGATGCATTTGTAAGTCCTTTACTGCAGTGGTTACGGTCAGCCTCTGGAGGTTGTTATTTGTTAACAAATCACACATATGCAACAATTACACAAACCCGAAAAGGTTTATGAGGAGGACAATGCACACTTCTAGATAGAGTTCCAGGTTATATGTGAAAGGACCTCATCACATAGATGTTGAGAAGTGTGGGGGTCTGTATGTTTGGTGAAGGCAATCGTCTCTTTCAATCACCAATTGTTCCGTTTCAAGTTCTGTCTTCCCATCACATATGCAAATATGTACAGTTACAAAACAACTTTGCACCTCTGTCTAGACTGTCCCCAGATCAATGCCCTCCCAGAGTGGCCAGCGGTCACCCCCGATCAGGTCAAAAAAATCATGGCCAAACAATCAATAAATAAGGCACCTGGAGAAGATATGATCCCCATGGAACTGCTAAATGTAAAATCAGACTACTGGATACCTATCCTGGCCAAGCTGTTCACCCATGTAAACAAAACAGGGTCCATCCCTGAGGGCTGGAGATCAAGCATTATTGCCCCTATACATAAAAAGGGGGACAAAAAAACCCCCGCTAACTATAGGCCAATCACTCTCCTGAACATTACCTCTAAACTGTATGCACGTACCCTATTGGAACGCCTAGAAGATTGGTCTGAGAGCAATGACATAATATCTGAAACCCAAGCCGGCTTCCAAAAGGGAAAATCCACCATTGATCTATGCTTTGTATTAAATTTCCTGATCCGTAAATACACCCAAAATATGAAGCAAAAACTTTATGCCTCTTTTATTGACCTAAAATCAGCCTTTGACTCAATCCCAAGAGACCTGCTCTGGACAAAATTGGAGAAGGCAGACATTGACCCTCGTCTGCTGTATCTGATTAGGGCCCTATATACCAATACCTCGACACAGGTCAAAGTTGATATGGCAGGTCATCTCACACCAAAAATAAATACCTACACTGGTGTCAAACAGGGCTGTATCCTAGCACCTTTTTTATTCAACTTCTATATCAATGATATTGTCAAGGAGTTAGAGGGCCTACAATACGCCCCGGTCACTATTCTGGACCAGAAGCTTTCCCTGCTAATGTATGCCGACGATATCATTCTCCTGTCAAGAACTCAGGTAGGGCTAAGACGGTTGTTGGCTGGATTCTCAACATATTGTAAACAAAACGCTCTTACAATAAATTACAGCAAAACCCAGGTTATGGTCTTTGGTAGGCGCCCCAAAACACACTCTTGACGCCTATTTATTTATTTATTTATTTTTATTTATGTTCGCTCTTATATTCCGCTCCTCCCAGCAGGCTCGGGGCGGATCACAACACAAATACATGGGCGGCGGTTGAAAAACATATCAACAAGCGGCCCTACAATCGGTAAAACATAAAAAACATAAAAGCCACATTTAAAACCAGTTACATAGTCATACATCGGTGAGGAGGTATGCAGCATGGTAATTGTCGGTGCGCCCTAATTGAAGGCCAGTCCAAGAGGGCCGTCTTACACGCCCTCCGGAACGGGCCCAGTTCCGTAATGGCACGGGCACTGTCCGGAAGGGCGTTCCAGAGCACTGGTGCTGCCGCTGAAAAGGCCCTTTGTCTCGTCGTTGATAGGTGGCAGGAGCGGACTGATGGAATTAACAACAGATTTTGCTCATCTGAACGCAGTGATCTCGGGGAAACGTACGGGGTAAGGCGGTCCTTCAGGTAAGGCCTAGATGAACATGTAATAAAACAAGTCAAATCCTTTAAATACCTAGGAATTTTCTTTTCCGAATCAGCCACCTGGAAACAACAGATGAGTAACATCAAAACTCAAGCTTACAGATCAGCCAAAGCAACACTGAGCTTTGCTGCCAAACAAGGTGGTAATCTGGTTAATCCCGCCCTAACTGTTTTCAAAGCCAAAACCCTGGCGCAATTTCTCTACGGGCAGAAATCTGGGGCATACCTAGTGCCCTAGGTCTAGAAGTGCCTCAAAATTACTTCCTAAGGGCACTATTAGGCCTCCCTAAAGACACTCCAACTGCCATGATCCGCCTTGAAACCTCTGTCCCAACCCTAGAAAGCCAAATAGATAAAAGGATCTTGTGCTATTGGCTTAAAATCCAAGAAATGCCAACTGCTAGATTACCAAAAAAATGTCTCTTGGAACTTAACAATGGTCTACCTGTTAACAATTGGGTCCACAAGGCAGCACAACTGGCCATTAAATATGGTCTCTCGGTTAGTGAGCTGGCAAAGCTAGACCACCCACAAGGAAGACAAAAATAAACAAGACAATATTAGAAGTCACTACACTTACAGACCTCCAGGCTGCCTGTGACTCTCCGTGTGCCCCCCCTATACTACAGCCTTAGACAACCCACTAGCTACCCAGACTACCTTGACAGCCTGACCTTTGTCCAGCTCCGACGAGCCTTCACAGAGCTCAGACTAAATATGTTTGATTCAGCGGAAAGGGACGGGAGGCTTAAAAAGTCCCCAAAATTGAACGAAGATGTATTGTTGGTTGCCCCTACCCAGAGGACCTGGTACATTACTTAATGTGCTGCCCCCTACACAAAAGATCCTAGGGAGCGCTTTATCTTACCTTTACTGGACAACAAAATCTTTCTGAATTCTCAAGAGATACTACTCTACCTCCTTATGGATACAGATAAATATACGACCTGGCGCGTAGCCCTGTTTGCCCTTGCGGCTAAGAAGATTAGGAGGAGGCACATAGCGGAGATGGCTGTCCTATGTAAAGGAGATAATCTGGTTTAAGAAGGTTTAAATGTGACTCATGGTGTATAAGTAACTGGTAACCTTTTATTGTCTACTATGCAAATTCCATATGTATTGTTTTGTGTGTGCGCTCTTTTTTATTTTGGACTTGCAACGGCCTTTGGTCAAAAGCAATAAAATTTTATACAGTTCTGTCTTCCCATCACATGTGTTCGCTTTTTCCGTTTACCCCCTGTTGTTGCCTGGGTTCTGAATCATCACATGGGAAGCCTTTTATCTACCCTTTCCATCTTACTTTTTTAAAAAGGGAAAATCTTCTGCCGTCTTCTGCCTCTAGCTCAACCATACGCTTAGAGAAGACACCGCTTCTGTGGGTTGCTTTCCTTCCCAAAAGACCTCCCATGAAATACCATCAAGCTGTAGAGCAAGTTAGACACTTTCCATCCCACGTGTTTTCCAGCTGGAACTATGGATTTGACACACTAGGACAGGGGTGGGCAATTACCGGCCCTCCAGGTGTTTTGGACTTCAACTCCCAGAAATCCTAAGAGATGGTAAACTGGCTAGGATTTCTGGGAGTTGAAGTCCAAAACACCTGGAGGGCCGATAATTGCCCACCCCTGCACTAGGAGCTCTGAACACGATTGCTGGCCCGTGTTCAGAGTTCCCTCCTTTTAGAACATTTCTACTTCCCCACCATACATGACGCTATGCATGATGTCCAGAAGTAGTTTAATGTTATGTGATAAGCTCAGTGCCTCTCCATGCTTGAAAAGAGTCTGAGGTGTCCTACTACGGGGAAATTTCATGTGATGAGGTCCTAAATCATGTTATAGGGAGGATCCTAGACTAGATCTCTTGAGCAATACACAGGCCTATTGTATATTATTTTATTGTTTTAATTATGTTGTTTTAATTTATATTGTATGTCGCTTTGGGCACTATCCTGGGAGAAAGGCAAGATATAAAACAAACCAATGCATACGAGGGCGGGTCGATAAGTCCATGACTTTTTAAATTTCCCGCCTCTTAACTGAAAAGGCAACACTGCTCCTGTCAACAGTTGACTCCTGTCAAAATTTGAACAAGCTGCGTCATTTAGTTTGTGTTTGACAGCCATTGATAGCAGACTACCGCGTGATTTGAGGAGAAAATGGAAAAAAGTGAATTTTGTGTGCTCATTAAGCATTATTTTTTGCGGGAAAAACCCATCGCTCAAACCAAGGCTAAGCTTGATAAATACTATGGGGACTCTGCACCATCAATTTCAATGTTAAAAAGTGGTTTACTGAATTTCGTTGTGGCCGTACAAGCATCCGAACGTTCTGGACGCCCGGTTGAGGTCTCTACACCCGAAACAATTGCAAAAATTCACAATATGGTGTTGGCCGATCGGAGATTGAAAGTGCGAGAGATTGTGGAAGCCATAGGCATCTCACATGGCTCAGTGGTTTCAATTTGAAATGATCACTTGGGTATGAGAAAGCTTTCTGCAAGATGGGTGCTCACAATTGACCACAACGCAATTGTGTGACAATTTCGCAGGAGTGTTTGGTGTTCGCAATATGGACGAGTTTATCCAAAAACCTGTGTTTTATTCAAAAAAATCACGGACTTATTCACCCGCCCTCGTACCCTTTTGATAATGAGATTTTTTGTATTAAACCAGTTGCCTTTTGCTTTGCATTTCAGAAAGATTCCATTAGCTCAGTGGTTCTCAACCTGTGAGTCCTCAGATGTTTTGGCCTTCAACTCCCAGAAATCCTAACAGCTGGTAAACTGGCTGGGATTTCTGGGAGTTGTAGGCCAAAACACCCATGGTTTGAGAACCACTCCTTTAGCTAATGTGTATTAATATGAGAATATATTCAAATTTAGTTTACTGGTCATTCTTTAACAGTCCAATGTTAGCAAAGCTTGGGAAAGATTTCCTATTTTGGATTACATCTTTCAGAACTTCTCGGACCGTACAGTTACTATGTCCTGATGCTTAGTTCCCCCCAGGCTGTGTTTTTCCCATTTTCATCTCCATCTAGGCCACTTTTGAATCTGTTCTCTAATAGAGGGCTTTTCTAAGCTTTGCTAACTAAGATAGGATGGTTAAATTAAAGAATTATTTATTCTCGGAGAAGCTCCAGTTGGCCCATGTACTTTGACCTGGCAATAAGCCACCTCAAGGGTGAGTTCAGAGCTTACACGGCTCAGTTCATTTCCCCACTGGGAATGATGTGAGATGCACAAAAATAGTTCCCAGAGGACAAGTTTGCTAGGAAATCTGTGCCATGAAAGCAGTTTAGCGTTTTGCTTGTTTAGCCAGTTCTTAACATAGGTCAGGCATTATCTAGCCAAGAAATCGGCAAAGCATGACTTTTTTAAAGCAGTTGGGTCAAGTCATAGTGTTCCGGTCTTAACTCATTGTTTCCTAAAATAAATTCTTTGTGATGAAAAAAGGACAAAACAGATTTCGCAGAAAGACTGTAGCTGTATTGGGTGATCTAAATCCAAAAGATAATTTTAACTTGTTCAGATACCAATTTGGATTGAAACTGGGGGGAAATGTACATGGTAATCTTTTCAGTGTTAAAAAATTAGAAGTCAGTTGTACTTTCCAGCTGTTTTATTTCTTGGGATGTTGTCCCTCCAGGACCAGATAATTTGAAGTACAGCATATCCCTGTATGAGCTCGAGACAATTGAGAGAGGACCTTCTCTAACTTCCAACTAATTTCCCAGGGTCTTTTGGTGGGGAAAAGCAGTGACTGCTCCCAGACTTTGGAAGTCATCTTCACGGGAGACTCCACGGGAGACTCCATGGAGAGAGAGTTGCCAGATGTACAAGATGGGTTTAGAAAAGGCAGAGGAACGAGAGACCAAATTGCCAATATCCACTGGATAATAAGTTTCAGAAAAACATCTATTTCTGCTTTATTGACTATTCTAAAGCCTTTGACTATGTGGATCATAATAAATTGTGGCAAGTTCTTGGTGGTATGGACATACCAAATCACCTTGTCCTGCTCCTGAGGAATCTTTATAATGACCCAGTAGCAACGGTAAAAACTGACCATGGAACAACAGTCTGGTTCAAGATTGGGAAAGGCGTATGGCAGGGTTGTATACTCTCACCCAACCTATTCAACCTGTATGCAGAACACATCATGCGATGTGCGGGGATTGATGAATACAAGGCTGGGGTTAAAATTGCTGGAAGAAACATTAACAACCTTAGATATGCAGATGATACCACTTTGATGGCCGAAAGCGAGGAGGAGCTGAGGAGCCTTCTAATCAAAGTGAAAGAAGAAAGTGCAAAAGTTGGGTTGCAGTTAAACATAAAAAAACCAAGATTATGGCAACAAGGCTGATTGTTAACTGGCAAATAGAGGGAGAAAACATGGAGGCAGTGGCAGACTTTGTATTTCTAGGTGCAAAGATTACTGCAGATGCAGACTGCAGCCAGAAAATTATTTATTTATTTTATTTATAGTATTTATATTCCGCCCTTCTTACCCCGCAGGGGGCTCAGGGCAGATTACAATATAAAGGGTATACCTATTGGTATACTTACAGTGTAGACTAGTGTACTCGTTGTGTTACTACAGATTAGAATATACACATATATGGCAAACATTCAATGCCATAGACATACAACTCCTATAGACAGTCAGAGGCTATTAAACATTCCAATTTTCTGTCCACCAGGGGAGCTGTCGCTTCACCGTCCATCTGCGACACTGATGAAGTACTTCCACATTCCCCGCATGCTTTGCTGGAGAATTTTTTATGGCCTCGTAAATTAGTTAAATTAGCCTCCCCACACATAGGGGGTTCCAAATTTTCCTACTTGACAGATGCAACTGTCTTTCAGGTTGCAAAGGTCGACAACAAGCTACACAATTGGTCGGAAGCTCACTCTGACCTGGGCTGGCTTCGAACTCATGACCTTTAGGTCAGTAGTGATCTTAATGCAGCTGACACCCAGCCAGCTGTGCCACAGTCCCGGTGCTTCAGAAGACGTTTACTTCTTGGGAAGAGAGCAATGACCAATCTAAATAGAATAATGAAGAGTAGAGACATCACATTGACAACGAAGATCTGCATAGTTAAAGCAATGGTATTCCCCGTAATAATAATAATAATAATAATAATCTTTATTTGTACCCCGCTACCTTCTCTCCAATGGGGACTTGGGGCGGCTTACATGAGGCCAAGCCCATCAACACAACAACACAATAAAATGAATCAAAACAACATAATCATAGTAATCTACAGATGTGAGAGCTGGACCATAAGGAAGACTGAGCGAAGGAAGATAGATGCTTTTGAACTGTGATGCTGGAGGAAAATTCTTGACTTGTAGGATGTCAGTCTACTTGTATGTATTTCAAAAACAAATATTGAACATTATGGTAATACCCTTCCTCTTTATTTATTTTAGGTGGAAAATGTCCGTTTAATTGATGGTATTTCATCCAAAAGAGCTGCGCCAGGGACTCTGTACCTAACAGCCACACATGTCATCTTTGTGGAAAATGAGTCCGATGCTCGTAAGGAAACATGGGTACGTCATATTGCTGCTATGAAAATCTTGTAAAGATAGAGATGTTTTGAGTGTCAACTTCCATACATTTCAGAGAACATGATCAGTTATTAGTGCAGACAGCCATCCATATATCCACAGTTTCTACAAACCACATGTAATGGAGACTGGAGCACCCAAAGATTTTGATATTCATGAGGATCTGGATCCTGATCCGAACATCAGCGGACACCAAGGGCCGACTTTTATGTTAAACATCCATAAGAAACAAAGTTGCCTATTCTGCCCAATATGGACCTCTTCTCCAGAATGCTAATGCGGGTTGATTTGGTTATATTCCTATTTATTTATTTATTTACATTTATCATATCATTTATATTCCGCCCTTCTCACCTCACAGGGGACTCAGGGTGGATCACAATGCACATTTACAGGCAAACATTCAATGCCATAGACATACAACATATATAGACAGACAACAAGCTACACAATTGGTCGAGAGCTCACCCCGACCCGGGCAGGCCTCGAACTCATGACCTTCTGGTCAGTAGAGATCTTATGCAGCTGACTCCCAGCCAGCTGTGCCACATTCCCGGTGCAAATATATAGTCTTAAGACAAATATATAGTCTTAAGAATTCATCCTATATTGCCTCAATTTTTTTTCATTTAATTCCTTTTTGCATTTTATTTCACATGTCAGTTTAACATTTATCACGATATTCTGCACTTCTTTGTACCAATCATCAATTTCGTACCCATAATTTTATTTCCATTTTTGGGGGCTGTAATTAATCTTAGAGCAGTAACAATTTTTAATTATTTCTTTTCCCATTTTAATTTTATATCTCCAAAATTTAGTAGAAGTGCTATATTTGGTGGGTTTTTTTGCAGATTAATGGATAATATGTCATTAATTTTAACAAATACTTCTTCTCATTTTTTAAAAAAACTTTTCACATTCCCATCAGAAATGTATATGTCTCATTAAAAAAAATATTTTTACATTCCCATCAGAAATGTATATAAGTCCCAGTTTCGGTACTGTTTCATTATCCGGGTGGATGTTAGAGAGAGAGAAGGATAGTCCATATTATGGGGTGAAAATGGGGGAAATTGTTTTCCTCCTTCAGTCCCATTCCCCCCGTTGTCGTCGTCCCCCCCCCCCCGACAAAAATGGACTATCCTTTGCTCGCTAGTGCCTCTAGTGGCCTCCACCCGGATAATGGAAAATGGAACTCTCGCCCAGTTTTTTTATGGAGGGGAAATACTTTCAAGCCATTGATGGTTCAATCCATGAGCAAATACTATGTGGATATAGAGGGCCAACTGTATATATTAAATTAACTCAAACTTCTCCAAACATGACTTCCGGGTGGGCGGCGATGGTGGCAGGCAGGGGACTTTAGAGCTCCTACAGTCCCAACCACGTTGAGGTCGTTGGGTCGAGCTGAAGCTCCCCTCTCCCGGTGGATTGACACCGGGGGGAACGCAAGGGCCCTGCAGGCTCACTCGAGTCCCCAAAAATCTCCCCTCAAGGGTGAGGTGATAAGGGACCCGAAAGCCGAGAGTGCGCGGACGACTCCGTGGGAAGCGATCTCAAAATTGCATACTAACTTAATTTTATTTAACATGCTGCTATTTGTTTTGAGTGGAACCCAGTCTGGCTCACAAAAGGAATCGGCTGAAACTTAGTAAATACTTAAAGACATAGAGTTGAGCCACAGATTCTCCCCCTGGCATAAGTGATGTCCAATGCTTTTAAGGAATTATTTGTGTTTTCCCGCAAAGAACAATATAGTAAAGTCAAATCTAACGAAAACAAATCCAAAGAAGATTTCAAGCATACAATAGACATGTGACCCAAATGTAAAATTGCTGTTTAGGGAGAAATGTGGTTAAATAATGACCATTTTCTCTTCATCACAAGAAGTTTTTTCCCCATGAACTATGTATCCCAGGAGAAATGATTTCTCTATGGATGAGAAATCATTTCTCCGTGTTATCAATTCAGGAATCTGCGACACTCATGCTTTATGCTCTGGCACCTTGCTGACTCTGTCATAGCGAGCTTTGCATTAATTAATGCACATGGAACAAGTGGATTGAGCTGATTCTTTTGCTGCAGCAGATCCTTTCTTGCTCTTCTTCACGTCTGTTCTTCTCTTCATTCTGTTTCAGATTCTTCACAGCCAGATCTCCTCTATTGAGAAACAGGCTACAACACCCACTGGTTGCCCATTGCTGATTCGTTGCAAGAATTTCCAAAACATTCAGTTCATTATGCCCCAGGAAAGAGATTGCCATGATGTTTATATCTCTTTAATACGTCTGGCACATCCAGGTATGCAATGAAAGTCAAGAAGGTGTAACATAAATAGAAACAGATGATTTATCTGATTGAGAGGTTTCTTGTAGATACTTTTAGAAGTCGAGGAGGGTCCACCTTTTGGTGGAATGCTGCCGATTGACTTGAAGCAGTCTGAGTAGTTAGGCCACTGTTTCACTTAATACGGAAAGCATGCGATTCCCATTTATTTTCTTTCAAAGGAGTCCTTTCTTGTGTCATTACACTATGTAACAAAATGTGGAAAAAAATCTGTTCCTGGTTTGAAAGTGTTATTTAATTGTGTGGTACTTACTTTGAAAGTAGTTGTTATACTCCAGAAACTTCGTTTTTGTGGCTGCTACAAACTAGACATGTGCATTCGTGGTAAACCTTGCCCTGTTTCATGTCCTGGGTTTCGTTGGGGGCCCCAATCTTTTTTTTTTGAGCCTCCTGAAATCGGGAGAGTTGTTTTCAGTTCTTTCAGTTCAGACACCCGAAAATCAGACCATTATTAGTGGGGGGAGCTTCCCACATACTGTCTCCCCTTCACAGTGTGCGTTCTTCTTACCTGACACCTGCTGTTTCTACTCTATAGTAAGAGGTGCTCGGCTGTAGGCACTGGCAGGCATGCACACTTTCCAGGCCTGCCTGCATGCCACGCCACACACGCATGCCATGCCTGGAGCGGCATGCAGGTTGTTCGCCTGCCAGTGCCTGCAGCCGAGAGGTGCCCAGCTGCAGGCGTGTTCAGGGCCTGCCTGCACCCACCAAACATGCCCTGCCACACTCTCTGAGAATGCGTGTGTGGCGGGACATGCAGGCAGGCCTTTCCACTGCCCTGGATACTAGGATGTGGAACAAGGCACTCTCTTTCCAAGACAAGGAGGAGAGTTTGGATGCACGTGAAAGCATGCTTTTGTGTCAAGCAGATTTTTGTGTGGGGAGTGAGCTTTCCGTTTTGTGCTGCCGAAGAAATGGAAGGCACAAAACAAATGGTAGAAACGATAGGAACACATTTATTTGTTTATTTATTTTATTTACTTCATTTATATTCCGCTCTTCTCACCCCGAAGTGGACTCAGAGCGGATTACAGCACATATACATTGCAGACAATCCCTGCAGTTTTTAACATTGACGAACATATACGAACAAAGACGTACAAAGAGGCAATTTTTCTGGTAAACTTGTGACAAACTTCTGGCCACCAGGGGGAGCTCACGCACTCATCCTCTCTCTCAGCGTTTTCCAGCTTCCCTTGTTGTTCTTCCACATTCCTTTTTCAGCGATTCCTGGAGTTACCAATGGGCTCATCAATCAGTCAAAATTTGCCTCCCCACTTAATGTGGTACCTTTATCTCCTACTTGACAAATGAACTGTCTTTCGGGCTGCAAAGGTCGACAGTAGGCTACACTTAAGGTCAGGCACCCACCCTGACCCGGGCAGGCCTCGAACTCATGACCTACAGGTCAGAGAGATCTTATGCAGCTGACACTTAGCCAGATGCGCCCCTTCCTGGTGCACATCTCTACTACAAACACATCTCTACTACAAACTGTATTGATTTGATTGAGACTCCATGAGATATTAATTGAAAAACTATAGCAAAATGTGCTGCAGGATGTCCTGCAAAAAACAAAATTAAAAAAGTAAATGTTCAAACTTTTTCTAGAGTTCAGACTTCACTTGCGCTCAGATTCTCTCTGCCTATTGTCAAGGTACAATTGTACGTCCACTCTCTCATTTTCTTATATACAATTGTTATATTTAGCCTACCAAAAAGATCTTTAGCAGAATGGACTGGAATGGAAATCTGACATGTATTTGTTCACCAGTGTCTAAAACATGAAATAAAACCATCCGTTACACCCGCTACGACTTCACCGGCTGGAAATGGTTCCAGCTAAATTAAATTAGGACAAATGTGTGCTGGTGTGAATGGAATGTTTGATCAGCATTGCAGTTACAAAGTGCAAGACGCAAAGCTTCTTCGTGTTCACAGTTCATGGCCTTCTTTCACAACATGCACAGATTCAGATTACCCCATTCCACTTTTCTAAAGACGCACAGCCCTAGTTAAGCCTAGATCCACAAATATCCCCTTATCGGTTTCTTCCTATTCACATTTTATAGGCATTTCTTTGGAGATTGACTCTTCCTTGGCCCATTCAGCCATGTTATCCTACCATAGAGTTGGAAGACACCTTGTGGGCCATCCAGTCCAGCCCCCTACCATGAAACAGGAAAATTGCATTCAAAACACCCCCCGACAGATGGCCATGCAGCCTCTGCTTAAAAGCTTCCAAAGAAGGAGCCTCCACCACAGTCCAGGGTAGAGAGTTCCACTGCTGAACAGCTCTCACAGTTAGGAAGGTCTTCCTAATGTTCAGGTCAGGTGGGATCTCCTTTCCTGTAGTTTGAAGCCATTGTTCCGTGTCCTAGTCTCCAGGGCAGCAGAAAACAAGCTTGCTCCCTTTTCCCTATGGTTTCCCTTCACATATTTATACATGGCCATCATCTCTCCTCAGCCTTCTCTTCTGCAGGCTAAACATTTTATTTATTTATTTTATTTAGTTGGATTTGTAGACCGCCACTCCCAATGGCTCGGAGCTGTTTACGACATGGCTCGAAGAAAGCAGACAATAAGTAAAACATACAGTGAAAAATATAAAACAATAGAACAATAATAAAACACAATTGGATCACGAGCTTTCGAAGGCCTGTCTAAACAAGTGCGTCTTGCCGGCTCTGCGGAAAGAAACTAAGCTTTGCAGAGCCCGCGTTTCTGGTGGTAATATTCCACAGTACAGGGGCAATGATTGAGAAATCATTGATGCGCCATGCCCATCTCTTTAAGCCGCTTCTCATAGGAAGGTGTTCCAGTCCCTTGATCATTTTAGTCACCTTCCTCTGGACACATTCCAGCTTGTTGACATCTTTCTTCAATTGGACACAGTATTCCAGGTGTGGTCTGACCAAGGCTGAATAGAGGGATAGCTGACTTCCCTGGATCTAGACACTAGATTCCTATTTATGCAGGCCAAATCTCATTGGAATGTTCCTTTTTATTATATTGTCAGGGACATAACACTGTTAAGTGACAGAGAAATACGGGGAAAAATAGAAAACATAAAAAGCAGAAAAAAGAGAAAGAAATATAAGAGGCAGTTGTCATTCAAAGCATATGCAAGAACACAAAAATGTATGAATGAATATATATATATATATATATATATATATATATATATATGAAAGGTACTAGACTTAGAGATTTATGCAGCCTTCACTGTAAGCAAAAAGAGAAGATTTTTTTAAAAAAAAGAAATGGCAGGATAATAACTATACCACTAAAAACAAAATTCAGAGGGAAATGGACCATGAATGGCTAAAGTGAAAAGAGACCAATGGGATACTACCAAATAATGAAAAAATATATAATCTGGCTTCCTTGCCCCCTAATACCACTATGTAAAATGAGATTTGTTACTGGGTTATAAATAATAATAATAATAATAATAATAATAAATCTCTGGCATTACTTCGCGAACAAAGATTCAGGACGGACTCATCCCATGCTTTCTACAAGTGCGTTGATGACAGAGGTTGGATGTGTCCTTTGAGCCTGTGCAATGGATTTTTCTGGTGGAGCGCAGCATGCACAGAACTGGCCTCACCCTTTAAACCAGGGGTGCTCACACTTTTTCAGCATGCGAGCTACTTATAAAACAACCAAGTCAAAATGATCTACGTACCCACTACATAAATGTGAAACATATAACGCAATATATGCTTTGAACTGGGTTTTCTGAGTCCACACTGTCATATAATCTGATTCAAAGCAAATAACATGGGATTTTATTCAACTGGGTGGAAAGGACCTCAGATAACCCAGGGCCGGCAGCACTTGAGCCTTCCTCCCACCCTGCCTGCGATCTACCAGGACGCCCTACGAGATCTACCAGTAGATCGCGATCTACCTAATGAGTACCCCTGCTTTAAACCAAAGGTTTGTCTGCTGTGGCCTAGCAAGCTGGGATGGTGGTAGCGAGGTCCTCTGGTCATAGGTTTGATTTGAGTTTCCTTCTCTAGATGGTTGACCTTACAGGGTTAGACAAGCACCATCTCCCCTTGTCGTGGGGGAAAGGCTTGTGCACACTAACGATGTTGTGAGCTATGCTGACAGTGGCATAATAGCCACCGGTAGGGCCTCCCATGCCAGACAAGTCACAACCGAAGGGTCTGACAAAGAGCATCAATGGGCAGGATGGGCTCTCTTTTGGCAACCATCCTAAGAAGGAAAACAACAACAACAACAATAATAATAGACTTTATTTATATTCTGCCCTTCTCCCCTAGGGGACTCAGAGCGGCTTACAGCATTTACATACATAGGCAAACATTCAATGCCTTTACAATCGTATACAAATGAGGCACACAAAAACAAACAATAGCAGAGGCTTCTCCTTTCATTTCTGGCTTTCTGGAGGTGGTGCTTCATCTCTGGCTTTCGGGAGGTGCTCTCTTCCATTTTTTCAAACCGAGGATCCTGCGTTGTCATCTCCTGGTTGTGTGGTTGGCAAGATTGCTTGGATTGCTGTGCCTTTTCGCACCGAAGTGGTACCTATTTATCTACTCACATTACATGTTTTCGAACTGCTAGTTTGATAGGAACTGGAGCTGACAAACGGGAGTTCACCCCATCTCGCGGATCCAAGTGCTGACCTTCAGATCAGCAGTTCAGCGTCAGAAGGGTTTAACTCATCGCACCACCATTTCATTTCCCAATTGGTTCTATTATTAAAACATGTCCAATGGTTTGTGCTGAAATATTAATAGTAAATATTCAAATGTGCAGCTCATTGAAAGCATTGCAGCAAAGCGGTAATACAAATGTAGTTGTTGTTCACCCAACAAGTGAATTAGATTTTGCAGATGATTACCTTTGACCGAGAAGAGGTTAGCTTTCCACAAACTTCAGGGTCAGACTGTCTCGACAGACAAAATATAGAGCTGGTCTAAAAAATTCTTCAGTAGTCTTCATGCATACAAAAAGATCTTTCTAACAAATTACAAACTTCAGTTTTTGGAAACAATATGTGAAAAAAATGTGACAGCTGGAACAATTGAGCAAATAAGTGCTGATGGCTGTGGTGTAATAATAATAAACCAAATGGACGAATCGTGTCTGCTTCTGTCTCTTTCCCCTTGTTTCAGTGAAATATGAAGAGTTGTACTGTTTTTCTTTCAACCCCAAATTAAACAAAGAAGAGCGAGAACAAGGCTGGAATTTGACAAACATGAAGGAAGAATATAATCGGATGGGGGTTCCAAATAATTACTGGCAGATCAGTGACGTCAACAGAGACTATCGAGTGAGTTGCTGCTCCTGAAGGTATAGTCTGTGCCCTAAATACTTGAGAGCAACATGAAGAAAGATGGCAGTTACGTTCCTTTCTTGCATCGTCTTGTATATCCGAACAGCCTAATTTGGTTGTAATAGTCTTGGGACACAAATCATGGTTTGTTGAATTGCATCCTTGTGCTTTTCACTTATGTGTACTGAAATGTACAGTAGATGCTCAGTTAACTGGAACTCTTGAGCAACCAGCAAAAAATAAATCGAAGAAAAATACTTTAAAGAAAAATTAAATCAATTTGAGCAGAAATGTAAGTTGCAACTTAGTGCGCCACACCATGACTCAGCACACACTTACGTTAGTGAAGTTCATTAAGTTGAAAAATGTATTGACTGCCATTTAACTGAAATTGTATACTACATTCACAACGCTGTTTTTATAATATAAGTTAAGTTTGACTTTATTTGTTTTCATTTACTTTTAAACACCATTTAGATATTGATATCAAAGTCAATACAGGGTTTACAGTATTGTATGCTGTGAGATATAGTTAAGGCCTAGAAAACAATGGAAAAATGGACATACACACACACACACACACACACACAAAACCCTCAATGGAAAAATTGGAAAAAACCAGAAAAATCCCTCCCCCCTTTCCGGGTTGTGTTCCAGACTTCCCATCTATAGGTATACAGTGTTCCCTCGCTACTTCGCGGTTCACTTATCGAGGACTTGCTGTTTCGCGGATTTAAAAACATATTAATTTAATATATATATCATGGTATTTTTGCTGTTTTGTGGGTTTTTGCCGCTGCCGCTCTTCAAAGCGCTTTTCCTCCTCAGTCTATCTTTCTTTCCTTTTCTTCTTCCGTCCTCCCTCCCTCCCTCTCTTCTTTCCTTCTGTCCTTTCTCTTCTTTCCTTCTTTCTTTCCCTTTCTCCTTCTTTCCTTCCTTCTCTCTTCCTTCCTGTCCTTCCTTTCCTTCCTTCCTTCCTTCCTTCCTTCCTTCCTTCCTTCCTTCCTCCTTCCTTCCCCTTCCTCCTTCCTCCCTCCCTCCCTCCCCCCCTCCCTCCCTCCCTCCCTCCCTCCCTCCCTCCCTCCCTCCCTCTCGCCTTGAAGGGCTTTTCCTTCCTTTCCTTCACTTTAAGTTTATAAAGACTTAAAATAGTGTATAACTACTAAAATAATGTATAAATATTAAAATAAATAGAGCATTCCTACATTGCGGTTTTTCACTTATTGTGGGAGGTCCTGGAACCTAACCCCAGCAATACTATTTTTTATAGTAACTCATGCGATGGGGAACTACATTTACTCTGTGTTTACCAATCTCTATGGGACCCTTCTACATTGTCATATAATCAAAAGTATCGAAGCAGATAATCCACATTATCTGCTTTGAACTGGATTATCTCAGTCTACACTGCCATATAATCTAGTTCAAACCAGATAATTTTACATGGCAGTTTAGAAGGGGCCTGAGGTACACTGTATTTCTGTGTTGTCTTTCCGTTAACTAACCAACAATATATAATTATATCCTTTTTCCTTGAGCAGGTATGTGACTCTTATCCCACTGAAATCTTTGTGCCTAAATCCGCCACTGCCCATATCATTGTGGGAAGCTCTAAATTCCGGAGCAGAAGGCGTTTCCCAGCACTTTCCTACTACTACAAGCAGAATAATGTAAGTGTGACGTCGACATCTTAAATACTGTAATTTGTAACATTCTGTATGTTTAAGGGACAAAATGTCAGTGTGTATGGCTAAGGAGGACTCCTAAGAGATATTTATTGTTGTTGACACCAAGGAGAACCACTTAAAGGGCCTCTTGGCTCGAAAACACTGTGTAGTGTGGAAAGGCTCCTTCTTTGAAACCGAAGTCTATGCTTGGAATGAAACTAGATCTTAGGAGGTGGTCTGCTTGACCCAAATCTATAGGCATGTTTGTACTTCTCTCAAGTGGCAAGCTTCTGGAAGTCTTTCTTCTTTCCAAAGATTCAGCTCTATTTAGTCCTGCTAAGTTTATTACTGTATAAATCTTCCTGTGCCTGCTTTGCTTTCTCGTAGGCATCTATATGCAGGAGCAGCCAGCCTCTCTCAGGCTTCAGTGCTCGATGCCTTGAAGATGAACAGATGCTACAGTCCATCAGAAAGGCAAATCCAGGGAGCGATTTCATCTATGTCGTTGACACACGGCCCAAAGTAAGACAATTCACACAATGTTGTAATTATTAATGCAGAGTATCAATGGCTATGTTTCTGAAGAGCTAGAAAAAGGTCCTTGTGAAAGTATGTCAAAGTGTGCTGGGTTGAAATAAATAGCTTTGAACTCACTTTTTTTTTACTAGCCATCCCCTGCCAGATGTTGAGGGCTCAGTCTGTGTTGAATATGCAGGCGGGGGAGGCGCTGGAGCAGAGGGAGGGCGGCGATTTACTCACCCTGTCGCCGCCTCTCCTCTTCTCTGGTCCAGGGGCGGCGGAGGGACGCTGGTTCGCTCGCCATCTGCCTCCTTTGCTTCCCCCACCTTTGCTTCACTCAAGGAAAGGGCGGAGGGAAGCAAAAGGAGGCGGAGGGCGGAGCGAACCGCGTCGCGTCACACAGCTGACGCGACACAGTTGCCTCCCCTCCGCTTCCTTTTGCTTCCGCCCCTCAAGGAAAGGGCGGAGGGAAGCAAAAGGAGGCGGAGGGCGGAGCGAACCGCGCGTCGCAGCTGACGCGACGCGGTTCGCCTCCTTCGCTCTCCTTTGCTTCCCCGCCTCAAGGAAAGGGCGGAGGGAAGCAAAAGGAGGCGGAGGGCGGAGCGAACTCGCGTCGCGTCACAGCTGACGCGACGCGGTTCGCTCTTCGCCTCCTTTGCTTCCCCGCCTCAAGGAAAGGGGCGGAGGGAAGCAAAAGGAGGCGGAGGGCGGAGCGAACCGCGCCAAGCTCACAGCTGACGCGACGCAGCTCCCTCCCGCCTCCTTTTGCTTCCCGCTCTCAAGGAAAGGGCGGAGGGAAGCAAAAGGAGGCGGAGGGCGGAGCCGCGTCGCGTCACAGCTGACGCGACGCGGTTCGCTCTTCCTTCGCCTCCTTTTGCTTCCCCCGCCCTCAAGGAAAGGGCGGAGGGAAGCAAAGGAGGCGGAGGGCGGAGCGAACCGTCGCGTCACAGCTGACGCGACGCGGTTCGCTCTCCTTCGCCTCCTTTTGCTTCCCGCCCTCAAGGAAAGGGCGGAGGGAAGCAAAGGAGGCGGAGGGCGGAACCGCGTCGCGTCACAGCTGACGCGACGCGGTTTGCCCGCCCTCTGCCTCCTTTTCCTTCCCCACCTTTTCTTCCCTCAAGGAAAGGGTGGGGGAAGGAAAGGAGGTGGAGGGAGAGCGAACCAGCGAGTCCTCTGAGAAGACGCACCTGCTGATAAGACTAACCTAGATTTTAGAGGGGGAGCGAAAATATTTTTTTTCCTATTTTCCTCCTCTAAAATCTAGGTGCGTCTTATCATCCGGTGTGTCTTATGGTGCGAAAAATACGGTATATATGTGTGTATGTTTATATATGTGGTTTTACGCATGCATTGTCCCTGTTGGTTCTGTTGGACCTCTCAGCGGCCTTCGATACTATTGACCACGGTATCCTTCTGGGACGCCTCGCAGAAATGGGCCTTGGAGGTACTGTGGCTCCGGTCCTTTCTGGAGGGCCGATCTCAGAAGATGTTACTGGGAGACACTTGTTCAACCCCTCAACCATTGTCTTGTGGGGTTCCTCAGGGTTCAATACTATCTCCCATGTTGTTTAACATCTACATGAAGCCGCTGGGGGAGGTCATCTGGAGTTTCGGGGTGCGGTGTTATCTGTACGCAGATGACGTCCAACTCTGTCACTCCTTTCCACCTATTACTAAGGAGGCTGTTTTAGTCCTGAACCGGTGCTTGGCCGCTGTGTCGGACTGGATGAGGGCGAACAAATTGAAATTGAATCCAAACAAGACAGAGACACTCCTGGTACTGACCGAACAGGGCATAGGGTTACAGCCTGTGTTGGACGGGGTTACGCTCCCCCCGAAGACGCAGGTTCGCAGTCTGGGTGTGATCCTGGATTCATCGCTGAGCCTGGAACCCCAGGTTTCGGTGGTGATTAGGGGAGCATTCGCACAATTAAAACTTGTGCGCCAGCTGCACCCGTACCTTGGGAAGTCTGACTTGGCCACGGTAGTCCATGCTCTTGTTATATCCCGTATAGATTACTACAACACTCTCTATGTGGGGTTGCCTTTGAAGACTGCTCGGAAGCTTCAATTGGTCCAACGGACAGCAGCCAGGTTGATATCAGGAGCGGCACTCAGGGAGCGTACAACTCCCCTGTTGTGCCAGCTCCACTGGCTACCAGTCTGCTACCAGGCACAATTCAAAGTGCTAGTTTTGGCCTTTAAAGCTCTAAACGGTTCTGGTCCAACTTACCTGTCCGAACGCATCTCTCCCTATGAACCATCAAGATGATTAAGATCATCTGGAGAGGCCCTGCTCTCGGTCTTGCCTGCTTTGCAGGCGCGTCTGGTGGGGACGAGAGACAGGGCCTTCTCAGTGGTGGCTCCTCGGCTTTGGAACGCCCTTCCTAGTGACATCAGATCGGCCCCCTCCCTCCTGACATTTCATTAAAAAGTCAAGACTTGGCTGTTTGAGTCAAGCATTCGCAGATGAACTTTAATTAATCGAGATCAAAGGATTAGTATGATGACGAAACAGAAACCGATTTTAAGATTGTGGAGCTGAGATTTGTATTTTGTACTCAGTCAGTCAGTCAGTAGCCTTTATTTCGGTCAACAAACCATCGGCTATTTTGTACTTTTAACTGTTAATTTATATGTTTTATATGACTGTTTTTATCTCATTATGACGTATTATATGTGGGCACTTGCTGCCGCTTGTTCACCGCCTCGAGTCGCCTTCGGGCTGAGAGAGGCGGTATAGAAGCATAGCAAATAAATAAATAAATAGTAATGGTTTTTTTTGGCTTTTAAAGTCTTTTCCGTTGTGTTTTTCAGTGTTTTATGAGTGATGGTCACTCGTTGGCCTGCTAGGCGTATTGTGTCCAAATTTGGTGTCAATTTGTCCAGTGGTTTTTGAGTTATGTTAATCCCACAAACATACATTACATTTTTATTTATATAGAATATTCGCCATCCCCTATCACAAGTTGCTGTGGCCCAGTCTGTGCATATGTGCTTTGTGTGTGTGTGTGTGTGTATCTGTATATATATGTGGTTTTGCTCATGCGTTGTAATGGGGTTTTTGGGCTTTCTAAGTCTCTTCCACTGTATTTTTCGGTGTTTTTATGAGTGATGGTCATAAATCATTTGGCCTGATAGGTGTATTGTGTCTGGATTTAGTGTCAATTCATCCAGTGGTTTTTGAGTTATGTTAATCCCACAAACAAACATTACATTTTTATTTATATAGAAGATTACAACATGGACAATTGCTGTATCCCAGTGCAATAATAGCTCTTGAATTATAAATGAAGGGAAACTCCAGAGATTCCTCCAACTTTGTAGGTTGTATTGTACATGCCTCAAAGACTTCTTCTGTAATGTAAAGTGAGACAACATTTCAAATTGGCGTAGCAGACTTCTGTGTATATATAACATCTCATACACTAACATATAGAGTTCCAGACTTGTCGTAGAATTCTACAGGGATTTATTAAGTGAGAATTTCCAGATGTTTTATACCAGAGCTTTCCAACCTCTGTGTCGTGACACATTAGTGTGTCGCCTGCAGTGTGTAGGTGTGTCGCATGGAAGTAACAAGAAATCTCTGAGTATATGAAATAAGCAATAAATCATATACAGTGTTCCCTCGCTACTTCGCGGTTTGCTTATTGCGGACTTGCTGTTTCGTGGATTTCAAAAAATATTAATTTAAAATATATATAATGGTATTCTTGCTGTTTTGTGGGGTTTTGCCATCGCCGCTCTCCAAGGCACTTTCCCTTCTCAGTCCTCCCTCCCTCCAGCCTTGAAGGGCCTTTCTTTCTCTTTATTTTAAGTTTATAAAGACTTAAAATAGTGTATAGTTACTAAAATAATGTATAAATATTAAAATAAATAGAGCATCCCTACATCGTGGTTTTTCACTTATTGTGGGAGGTCCTGGAACATAACCCCAGCCATAAGTGAGGGAACACTGTAGTTTAAAAATATAAATGAAAGACTTTTGTGTGATATGTTGTGTCCACAACGAGGAAACTAGTAGAGTTACGCCCCTCTATGTAACACTCGAAAAACGCAAGGGAAGCAATGAAATAAAAATCTGTTAATGTATTATTATTGTTTTTCCCAAATAGAGTAATATATCAGTTCATATAGAATATATTCACAAAAGTAATAGTACAACGTATCAGACTCTCTACACAAACAAATTACTCACAATATCATGTACTCACGCTTCTCAATGATTCAACACGAAAATATAAGTTCAAGTCTGTATAATATAGTTCCCACGTAAAGTGAATAAAGACCCAAGTCCGGGTGAATCAAAGGCAATTGTAATCCATTTGAGAACGACCAATGTCGTGAAGAGCCTCCAAAAATTAGGGGAGTATGCGCTCAAATAAATTGGTAATCCACGGGGCGCAGGAAAGATTAGGCAAATCAATCTGTAATCCAAAGAGCGTAGGATAGCTCTGTTTTCAAAAAGGAAGCGTGGAGTAGCGTACAAAGTATTCCCATCTGTGTTTGGAGAGGAGTCCACGATGTAAAGAGTCACAGTGGGGGTTATCCGTCTATGGGGGGAAATATACAGATCCTACCCGTTTCGGATTCTTCTTCAGAACGGCCACAATAGAGAAAATCTCAAATCTATAGCATAAACAATATATAGGTATCCCATTCACAAGGGGGGGGGGGGGGTAACAGGAGGGTAGGAGAAAATCCATAAATGCACTCACCAATATATCAATAGTAACAAGCCCGAATGGCAAGACCGAATGTGCCGAACTTTCCACGCTTCCTTTTTGAAAACAGAGCTATCCTACGCTCTTTGGATTACAGATTGAGTTGCCTAATCTTTCCTGCGCCCCGTGGATTACCAATTTATTTGAGCACATACTCCCCTAATTTTTGGGAGCTCTTCACGACATTGGTCGTTCTCAAATGGATTACAATTGCCTTTGATTCACCTGGACTTGGGTCTTTATTCACTTTACGTTGGAACTATATTATACAGACTTGAACTTATATTTTCGTGTTGAATCACTGAGAAGCGTGAGTACATTGTGAGTAATTTGTGTTTGTGTAGAGAGTCTGACACGTTGTACTATTACTTTTGTGAATATATTCTATATGAACTGATATATTACCCTATTTGGGAAAAACAATAATAATACATTAACAGATTTTTATTTCATTGCTTCCCTTGCGTTTTTCGAGTGATATGTTGTGTCCCCATACATTTCATGATTACAATTTATGTAACTCTTATAAGGGGTTAATGTAACCTCTGGTTTAGAAGTAAAACTGAATTCCTGTATTGCAAAATGATGTACATTTAAGAAAGTGTATCACCAACATGAAATATTTGGAAACCTCTGCTTTATACTGTAGTCAGAACTACAAGTCTACCATTGGGCCGGGCTTTAGCACAGCAGGTTAACCACCAGCTGCAGTAAATCCTGCCAGTTGAAAGGTTGACAGTTCAAAGCCTGGGTCGGGGTGAGCTCCTGGCCTTTAGCCCAGCTTCTGCCTTCCTAGCAGTTGGAAAGCAAAGTGTGAGTAGATAAATAGGTACCGCTTAAAAGCGGGGAAGTATTTTAGGCACCCATAAGGAAATGCCAGAAAAATTCCGGCGGTGGAAGTTTATGAACAAAGCTCTTCACCAGGAAGATGGAGCAACAGCACCCACCCCATCCCCAATGGCCGGAACCAAGCACAAGCCTCCAAGAGGCCAAAGATGGGAAATGCCTATCTATCTGTCTGTCTGTCTGTCTATCTAGCTATCTATGTACAATGGTCTGTCTTGTCTGTCTTGTCAGTGACATTGACTATGTTTGCCGTATATGTGTTCTGTGATCCGCCCTGAGCCCCCTTTGGGGTGAGAAGGGCAGAATGTAAATACTGTAACTAAAATAAAGCCGTCCTGAGTCCCCCTTCAGGGATAGAGAAGGGCGGGGTACAAATCCTCGAAATAAATAAAAATAAGTCAAGACTTGATTTACCCCTAAGTGATTTCCAGACTAGTCCTCTAGGTGTTTTTGACTTCAGCTCCCCAAAGCCTTAGCTGCCTTGGACAATGCTCAGGATTGTGGGATCTGAAGTTCAAAATACCTGGAAGGCCAGGGTTTGGTAATCACTTCTTTAAGTGGAGTCCTGCAGCATCACTACATGCAAATTTCTCATTGGACACAAAGCATTCAGAACGAAAGTTTATTTACGGCATAATAGATTACTTTGATAGCACAGGAGCTGAATTTTCAATGCCTGGAACTTTCTGAGGGCACCCACTTTCAAAAAGTGTTGATTTTTAATTAGTTCATGTATATCTTTTGCCAGTCAACACACGCCATCAGAATGTCAACATCTGGGAACAAATCTGCATATTTCTATGTATGGTAGCAATGAAGAGAGATTGCCCTCTTCTGGATCAACTGAGCAGTTAAAAATAATACCATGTTGTGTTTAATTGATTAAAAAAGTATTTAGTAGCTCAGCAAGATGTGAAGTTAAATAATTTTATTTACATTTTTTATTTTTATTTACATTCTTATTTTAATATTTCCACATGCCAATATTGAAGTGTGTCACCATGGGCACTTCAGCTAAAGTGGCAAACAGGACTGGTACAGACATGACTATAGTCTTTAGAGATAGAGCCTTTTCATAGTTTCATAATAGGTATTGAAGTCAGATCCACCATTCCATCACAGACTAGCGCCCCTTCTACACTGCCATATAATCCAGATTATCAAATCAGATAATCCACATTACCTGATTTGAACTGTATTATATGAGTCTATACTGCTATGTAATCGAGTTCAAAGCAGATAATCTGGATTTTATATGACAAGTGTAGATGGGTCCTAAATTCAATCTCCCCACATGGGATAAATCTCCCAGGACACTCCCATGTCAGGAGTATTATAATTGGATGACATTTGACATTGCCTTGCCAAAGGGACTAGTCTCATATGTTTATCCCATTGCTATTTGAAGAAGCTTAGAATACACTGATGGCTGTCCTATATTGGAATGGCAGACTTGACATTGCCCTGTATCTTTGTACAAGGGTTGAATGAAAAATAATGCCTCCACCTTTGTTACTTGGGTTTGGATGGGAATATTTTAATAAATCAAACACAGAAATAATCCTTAGAATGTGGTAGTTAAAGAGAATAGACAGTACGATAGCTCTGTACACACTGATTTTGGTGCTTTGCCTCAGGTGCTTGTTGCTCCAGACTCTTTTAGCTTTAGAGCAGAGATGGCAAACATGTATTGTCACTGCAACCTCCATAGCCCATCAGTACAAACTATACTGGCTAGAGAAAATGGGAATTGTTGGCTGTATGAAGGACAGAATTGCTTATCACAGTTTTGTGGTTTAGGTTTACGGCAAGCGTAAGTGATTTACTTCTCTTCAAACTGCACATAATGTCTTTATCTTATCATGACAGAATAAACATTTATCATGGGAGAACAGAATAATCCCTTACTTCCCTCTCCCCTCTTCTGCCTTCGCAGCTCAATGCAATGGCAAACAGAGCAGCCGGGAAGGGATATGAAAATGAGGACAATTACTCAAACATCAAGTTTCAGTTCATTGGTATTGAGAACATCCATGTCATGAGAAGCAGCCTCCAAAAAATGCTCGAAGGTAACATTTTATTTGTGTTCTATGTGTTTCAGCTGTTTCTTTGGCGGCGTGAGTTCATATGAGCTTGAAAAATACCAGTATCTCTGCATTCCAGCAACCATTATCAATATTTCAAAAAACAAACAGACATGTTATGGCTCTGGCGCTAAGATTCCAGCCTTATAAAGGATGTAAGAAACTACTTTAAACTATATCAGACCATTAACTCCTGTGGCACACTATTGGCTATTCCATCATCCTCCAACCTGTGTGAATATTGCAATTAATCATCTTAGCATTGCAAAGCCTTACAGCTTCAAAGCTTGGCTGATTCCTGCCTGGGGGAATCCTTTTTTTGGGAGGTGTAAGCTGGCCATGATTGCTTCATGCCTGGAATTCCCCTGTTTTCAGAGTGTTGTTCTTTATTTACTGTCTTAATTTTAAAGTTTTTAAATACTGGTTGCCAGATTTTGTTCATTTTCATGGTTTCCTCCTTTCTGTTGAAAACTCTAAAATTAAAGACAGTAAATAAAACAAATGTGAAATAAAACAACATGTGAAACACATGTTGGCAATTCATTCTCTTTCTCAATCGTGCCAGCCTGTGCTTCTTATTGCAAACTAGCTCAAGATAACTCAATATATCTGAGCATTATAGAAGAGAGAAATATCAAAAGCATCAGATCAGTCATTACCTCTTTCTATATATATATATATATATATATATATATATATATATATATATATATGCGGGTCAATAAGTCAGTGACTTTTTGAATTTCCTGCCTCTTAACTGAAAGGGCAACACTGCTCCTGTCAACAGGCATCTGTCAGTTGACTCCTGTCAAAATTTGAACAAGCTGCGTCATTTAGTTTGTGTTTGACAGCCATTGATAGCAGACTACCGCGTGATTTGAGGAGAAAATGGAAAAAAGTGAATTTCATGTGCTCATTAAGCATTATTTTTTGAGGAAAAAAACCATCACTCCAACCAAGGCTAAGCTTGATAAATACTATGGGGACTCTGCACCATCAATTCCAATGGTAATAAAGTGGTTTACTGAATTTCGTTGTGGCAGTACAAACACGGAAGATGCTGAACGTTATGGATGCCCAGTTGAGGTCTCTACTCCCGAAACAATTGGAAACATTCACATATGGTGTTGGCCGATCGGAGATTGAAAGTGCGAGAGATTGTGGAAGCCATAGGCATCTCACATGGCTCAGTGGTTTCAATTTTAAATGATCACTTGGGTATGAGAAAGCTTTCCGCAAGATGGGTGCCGCGACCACTAACGCAATCGTGTGACAATTTTGCAGGAGTTTTTGGTGTTGTTCAACCGCAATATGGACGAGTTTTTGCGCCGTTTCATAACCGTGGACGAAACGTGGATCCACCACAGCACACCAGAGACCAAACAGCAGTCAAAACAGTGGGTTTCTCGGGGTGAATCGGCGCCAAAGAAGGCCAAGGTGGGTTTGCCAGCCAATAAAGTCATGGCAACCGTTTTTTGGGATGCACGCAGTGTAATCCATATTGACTACCTTCAAAAGGGTAAAACAATCAATGGCGAATATTACGTCCACTTATTGGGTCGATTTAATGAGGATTTGGAAAAAAAAACCGACCGCTTTTGGCCAAGAAAAAAGTTCTTTTGCACCAGGACAATACAAGGGTGCACACATGTGCAGTTTCCACGGCAACAATCCATGAATTGGGATACAGATTGCTCCCTCATCTGCGCTATTCTCCGGATTTAGCCTCGAGTGACTATTTCTTGTTTCCAAACCTGAAGAAATGGCTCGGCGGAAAGAGATTTGACTCCAAAAATGAAATCATCTCACAAATACCTATTTTGATGACCTCGACAAATCTTATTTTTTGGAAGGGATAAAACAATTGGAGAAACGTTGGACAAAGTGTATAGAGCTCAAAGGAGACTACGTTGAATAATGAAAGGATTTTTTATCCAAAAACCTGTGTTTCATTCAAAAAGTCACAGACTTATTGACTCGCCCTAGTATGTGTGTGTGTGTGTGTGTATATCTATATATATAAAAAGGGAATGGTCGTGCAACGGGGCAAATGGACAGGAAAACTATACGCCCCCGAAGCACAAAAACCACCCAACACATTACCACATACCACGAGGTACCTAGAGGGCACAAAAAATCCGCCCTAGGTACCTCGCAAGACCCCCAAATTACACCCCCAAAACTCCAGCCATAGAACACGCCGTTGCGGCGCTCATTCCAAAGCAATTCCCTCCTTCCTCCATTAGGGACAATGGCGCTGGCCCACTCGCCCCCCACCCCACAAAACCCCAACCCCTCTCCCTCCGTCCCGGGTGCCATAACCACCTACTTCCCCACCTCCCAACCACTCCAGGACCCGGTCCCGTGCCGCCGCCACCGTGCCCACCTCCTCCACTGCCTTCTCTACCTCCTTCACCGCCTCCACTCTGCTCCCAGACAACATCAGGGCTGACGCCATGCCCACCTCCTCCGCCGCTTCCACGCCGCTTCCCACATGCTCCCAACCACCCACGTCATGGGAGGAGGCAACCGCGGTGCCGCCCGCACGACCCTCCACCAGGAGAGGCAGCGAAACGGCGAGGGAGAACGACACGGCCACGGGACTACAATTCCCAGAAGGCTCCGCGCGGCTCACTGGGAAGTAGGGCAGAGACAGGGCCGGAAATAGACCAGAGTGGCCACGCGGGGCCACTTCTGGGAACTGTAGTTCCCTGGCCGAACCCGCCTCCTCCACCATCTCCAAGCCCCTTCGGGACCAGGGTCAGGCGACGGGCACCATACCCACTTCCTCCACCCCCTCCACTGCCTCCTCCCGTCCTCCCAACTGCTTCCCACTGCCTCCCCCACCCCCGCCAGAGACAAAGATAAAGGCACGGAGCGAAAGGTACCAACAATCAAAGAGAGAGAAAAAGAGAAAGACAGAGGCAGAAAGAGTGAAAGAGAAAGAGGGAGAGAAACAGAGAGAGAATGATACAGAGAGAATGATAAACAAAGAGAGGCAGAGAGAGAAAGAGTGATAGACAGAGAATGTTAGAGAGAGCATGATAGAGATAGAAAGAGAGAGAGAGAAAGAGACTGATAGAGAAAGAATGATAGCGACAGAAAGAGAAAGAGAGAAAGAGTGATAGAGAATGAAAGAGAGTGAAAGACACACAGAGAGAAAGACTGATAGAGAATAATAGAGAGGGAAACAGAGAAAGAAAGAGAGAGAGAGAGAGATAGACAGAATAATAGACACAGAGAAAGAGACAAAGAGAGAAAGAGACAAAAATAGTGAGAGAGAAACAATGATAGAAATAGAGAGATAGACAGAGACAGATAGCTAGATAGAGAACGATACAGAAAAAATTACGTTGGGCGCAGCAACGCGCGCCGGGGACAGCTAGTATATATATATATATATATATATATATATATATATAGAGAGAGAGAGAGAGAGAGAGAGAGAGTTCATAGGGCTAACATTCTATCACTTCATCTTTCCTCCTCTGCATCCTTCTTTATTAGTAATAAAAACAACAAGGTTAACGTGTGAATTACTGAAGTTGCATATGATTTGATCACCCCCCCCCTGCCCGCTCCCCATTGCATGTTGCTTAAGGATGGATCTGCCCCATACTCTTCGCAGTGACAACACTCGGCTCTTGAAAGTGCCGCTGGATCTAACACAGCTTTTGCTTAGTAATAGAATTCCTTGCTAAGTGAGTTCACTATTCACCTCCAGGTCAGTGGCCAGTATTGCTAGCTCTATATGTGACGTAGGTTGGCAATTTAGGGTTTTATGGACTTTGCTTGGTAAAGTGGAGAGCAAATATTGATTGTGATTGGGGAGTAAAGCTCTATTTTGGCTTTATCTGCGCTTTGCAAACAGGAGGCAGGCATCCCAGGTCACATTCAACCATTAATGGATTGCGCTCCCATCTGGTGGGTACATTAATCATTTGACAGGGATTTTTTGCTGTCACCAGTGTCTATCTCGAGGACAGTTTAGTGAGATATTATTTTGAAAATGACCTTTTTGGATATGGGGTAAAAAGAGCCACTAGGTAAAAGATTAGAATAATGTTTGCATAGAGGCTTACAAGTCAAATGCATACAAGTCAAATGCATCAGATGCTGCCTTATACTTGGACAGTCTGTTCATCAACAAAGAGCCATGTGGTTTACTCTGGAAGCACGACTAAGGCAGGAAAAGTTACTTTTTTGATTATAACTTCAGAACCATTGACCACACTGACTGGGTGATCCTGGAAGTGGTTCTCTGAGGTTTCATAAAGGAATTTTTCTAGTCCTATCTAGAAGTGCCAGGAACCTGGAGAACCTTGGAACAAACAGGTGCTTTTCAATTCAGCTAGCACCCCCATCCCATCTTGTGGGGTCCCTCAGGGAGCCATCCTTTCCCCTTTGTTATTTAACAGCTATATGCGACCGCTCGTTCAGCTGGTACGTAGCTTTGGGCTTGAGTGTCACCAGTACGCTGACGACACTCAGCTCATTCTGAGGATGGAGGGCCAGCCGGAATCCGTACCCAATAATTTCCATCTATGCCTTGAAGCCGTTACTGGATGGCTGCGAGCCAGCAGGTTGAAGGTGAATTCGGCGAAGACGGAGATCCTTTGGCTGGGTCGTCCGGGCGATAGGGAAATCCAACTGCCGACCCTGGATGGCGAGGCATTACGCCCATCATCATCAGTAAAAAGCCTGGGTGTCCATTTGGGCCCTCTGCTGTCAATGAAGACCCAAATCTCCAATGTCGGCAGAATCACATTCTTCCATCTGCGACAGGTGAAGTGTCTGGCTCCCTATCTCTCACGGAACGATCTGGCCACAGTAATCCAAGCCACGGTCATCTCAAGACTTGACTACTGTAACACTCTTTACATTGGCCTTCCCTTGAATGTGATCCGGAAACTCAAGCTAGTGCAGAATGCTGCAGCCCGGCTGCTTGCGGGGGAACCCATGAGCCGCCGTATAACACCTATACTGCAGAACCTGCACTGGCTACCAATTGAATACCGGATCACTTCCAAGGTGTTCATTCTTACTTTTAAGGCCTTGTATGATCTGGGGCCAGTGTACTTACGGGATCGCCTGATTCCATATAACCTTCCGAGATCACTTCGTTCAGAAGACCAGAATCTTCTAGACATCCCTAGTGTGAAGTCTTTCCACCTGACTTCGACAAGGCGCACGGCATTTTCAATCATCGCCCCGGCTCTTTGGAATACGTTGTCACCGGAAACGCGGGCTCTTCGAAACTTGATCAACTTTCGGAGGGCCTGCAAGACACACTTGTTCAGACAGGCCTTCGAAAGCTTGTGATTTTAGCTTGTGATTTTAGCTGCGTTTTTATTTTGCTGTTTTACTTACTATTATATGTATGTTTTGCTCATTGTTTGTTTTATTGAATTGTGTTGTAAACCGCCCTGAGCCGCTGGGAGTGGCGGTGTGCAAGCCCAAATAAATAAATAAATAAATAAATAAATAAATAAATAAATAAAGTCTACCATACTTTCTAAACTACTTTTCCTCTAGAGCAGCGGTTCCCAAATGTGTTCCATGGAACCTTAGGGTTCCACAAAAGCATTGTAGAGGTTCCATAGAAAACCTTAAATAACTTTTAACATAGCAACGTAGCCTTGCTTTAAAAACTAAATTTGAATCTCGATTTCCGAACCGACATTACTCAAAACACCTTGATGAAAGAAGGAAGAGCTTTATGGGTTCAAAGTACTTAGGGACAAAGTTAGGTTCTATGGAAAAATCAGGGACAGGGCTAGGGTTCCGTGGAAAAATCAGCGACAGACAGGATTCCATGAAAAAATCAGGGACACGGTTAGGGTTTCCGTGGACAGAGTTGGGGTTCTGCAGGAAAATCAGGGTCAGAGTTGGGTGTTCTGTGGAAAAATCAGGGACAGCTAGGGTTCGGGGGGGACACACAAAAACAGGGACAGAGTTAGGATTCTGCAGAAAAATCAGAGACAGAGTTGGGTGTTCCGTGGAAAAATCAGGGACAGCTAGGGTTCGGGGGGGGGGACACACACACACAAAAACAGGGACAGAGTTAGGATTCTGCAGAAAAATCAGAGACAGAGTTGGGTGTTCCGTGGAAAAATCAGGGACAGCTAGGGTTCGGGGGGACACACAAAAACAGGGACAGAGTTAGGATTCTGCAGAAAAATCAGGGACAGAGTTGGGTGTTCTGTGGAAAAATCAGGGACAGCTAGGGTTCGGGGGGGACACACAAAAACAGGGACAGAGTTTGGATTCTGCAGAAAAATCAGGGACAGAGTTCTAGTTCTTCAGCATGACTCGAAGAAGTTGACCACACATTGACACTGGAGGACCTAAAGATTCCTATAGATACTATTTTAAAATCAAATCCCTGAATAATCAAACCCACAGAAGTCAAAACTGCAAATAAGAAGGGTCTAGTATACGTCTTAGCTTGTAACTTTGATTTTCTTTCCAAATGTATGCCTTGATTTCATTTAGACACATACAGTTTTTCTGAATTATCTGAGACATATGTATGAACTGTGATAGGCCTTTTTGCCCTTACAACACATCCCTGCGAGAAAAGTGATGACTTTGCTGTACAGACAGTCACTTTATTCATGTGATATATATTGGAACTGTCATGTAAATTTCAGATTTTGCTAATTAGTTTTTCCGATTTTGCGTAGTTTGCGAGCTGAGAGCTCCTTCCATGAGCGACTTCCTCTGGGGGCTGGAGAATTCAGGCTGGCTGAAACACATCAAAGCAATCATGGATGCAGGCATCTTTATTGCAAAGGTACAGTCAGCACTTCTTCGTCTTTAAAGAAAACAGGGAACATGCTGACCCAGGAAAACTGGTTGCGTGCTGTTGGCTCCCTGCTCCCTTTGGGAATTCAACGAACGAATGTGACCCAGATAAGTGGGCAAGAAAGAGACAGCGGGTTCCCTATGGGGCAATGTCAAACCAAGAAACTGTGAACAGGTTCTGCTAGCGCTGCCCACTGGAGTATCATCTGTCCCGTGTGTCTGTTCTTCATTGCATCACATCCCTAATATCCAGGATGCATTTATCTTTACACCGACATGGATTACGTTATGTAACGTGATTTTTGTTCCTGGGTTATAAATGCAGTTGAACAGGAATAACACTTCCAAACCAGGAACGGATTCTTCCCCCCCAGGTTTTGTAACATAGTATTAGGTAAAGGTTTTCCCTTGACATTAAGTCTAGCCATGTCTGATTCTGGGGGTTGGTGCTCATCTCAATTTCTAAGCCGAAGAGCCGGCATTGTCCGTAGACAACTCCAAGGTCATGTGACCAGCATGACTGCATGGGGTGCTGTTACCTTCCTGCCAGAGCAGTACCTATCGATCTACTCACATTTTTAAAAACTGTTTTTGAACATGTTTTTGAACTGCTAGGTTGGCAGAAGCTGGGGCTAACAGCGGGAGCTCATTCCGCTCCCCGAATTTGAACCTGCGACCTTTCAGTCTGCAAGTTCAGCAGCTCAGCTATTTAACTCACTGTGCCACCTGAGAGCCTAACCCTAGATCAAAGGTGAAGGTTTCCCCCTAATATTAAGTCCAGTCATGCCAGACTCTGGGGGTTGGTGCACAGTGTTATTAAACAGAAATATTGGAGCTGAGGCTAGAGCACTGGCAAGGTAATTTTCCCGCAAATCAGTGCCTAGAGTCCTAGTGGCTATTCTGCCTGAATGAATTCTAGTTGCGCGTGGATGGGCAACACTCCTCCCGCCCGCCAAACCAGAGATGACATAGACCCGTAAGTAGAGTAAAAATTGGCCACAACTTAATTTATTGATTACAGGAACAAAGGGTTGGCTGCCAGGCATGGGTTCTGGATCAAGATCAATCAGCCCGCTGCTGACCGATACCAAAAGGCTCCAACAGGGGGCCCACTGGCACAATACCGGGCAACCAACATGGCACCCCTGGAAACCGCCGGTTGCTCCCTCCCCGGCCAGTAGGGAGGGGCAGAAACCAGATCCAGAGCCCATGCCACCTGCCAACCGAAGTTGTCGCGAACAGGAAAAAAACAACAGTAACACCAAACAACAACATAAATCGTGTAGGGTGGGTGGGAGGACAAACTGAAGCACACCTGATGCCCACCAGGCCCTGCGGAGCCTTTTGAGGCTGCTGGACGGGGGGAATGGAATGTTCCTTTTTTTGCCCCAGTCAAGTATCCCTTTTTCATCTTCTGCTTTTTTCAGGCTGTAGCTGAAGAAGGAGTCAGTGTTCTTGTCCATTGTTCTGATGGATGGGATCGGACATCTCAGGTTTGCTCTGTAGCAAGCCTTCTCTTGGATCCATATTACCGAACTATGAAGGGGTTTATGGTAAGTGTGCTTGCCGTGGCTTATTGGTAGCTGTGTACTCTGTAATTAACTGAATGAACATAGAAGAGGCTTTCCTTTAATATGGGAAAATAATCAAAGCACCTACTAACATGGAGTGTCAGTCTCTAGACCAGGGGTCAGGAACCTTTTTGACTCAGAGCCATAAAAGCAAAATATATGGATTTTTTTTCAGTGAGAGCCATGTAATATATATAAAATATATTTTAAGACTGAATTCAACTAAATGTGAGCATATACGTACATACTATGAGAAAAGGATTCCATGACCAACAGAAAATACTGGAGGGGTTTGGTGAAAAGAGACCCTGACCTTTGAGAATTCCAGTTCTGTGGATTTATAGTTCCCCAGGAATCAAGGAGCATTCTGAGCTCCACCAATAATAGAATTTTACCAAACTTGGCATATGGGACTTCCATGACCAACAGAAAATACTGGAGGGGTTTTGGGGAGGCATATGTAATATATTAGATTTGCAGTACCTTCAATGCTTCAGTTCCTGAAGAGGCCTCCTTGCTGCCCTGAGAGTGATGAAGGCACTGCTGCCTGGAGAGGCACTTGCCAACGCTGTCCCTCTTCTCACAGGAGACGAGCCCCTGGGTGTGTGCACCCCGGGGTTGGCAAGTGTGCGGGGGAAAGAGGGCTGCGAGCACACGCCAGGGGCCGGTGGATATGCGCTCCCAGGACGGCCTCGCCATGCAGGGAGCCAGGGCGCTTGCCCTTCACCCTGCCGGAGGGACGAAAGGGGTGGCAAAGGCCCGGATGGCCTTGCCATGCTTCACCTGGGCTCGCCTTCGCCTCCGCGGAGGGGATGAAATGCAAGCGGCAAAGGCGCCCCGGATGGCCTCGCCATGTGGAAAGCCTAGACGCTGGCCCTTTGCCCCCTCCGAAGCCAGAGGGGACGAAAGGCGAGCTCCAAAGGTGCCCTGGATGGCCTCGCTATGCGGGGAGCCTTGGCGCTCGCCCTTCGCCCCCTTTGAAGCCAGAGGGGACGAAAGGCGAGCTCCAAAGGCGCCCCGGATGGCCCATGCAAGGAGCCTGTTCGCTCACCCTTCGCTCCCTCCAAAGCTGGCGAAGGTGTGAGGCGAGCAAAAAAGGCCCTTGGATGGCCTTGGCCATGCAAGCAGCCTGTTCGCTCGCCCTTCGCTCCCTCCGAAGCCGGCAGAAGTGTGGGGTGAGCGAAAAAGGCCCCCGGATGGCCTCCCTTCTTGTGAGTTTCGGGCTTGGCAGGGCCCACCACGCGCCATTTTCAGCAGCCCAGGGCTGCTTTATGGCAACTCCTTGAGCAGGGAGGGGCTTGTTGCCTGGCATCTGGCCCCGCCCCTCCCCAGGAGCTGACGGGAAGCGGCCCTGGATCGTGGGAAACTGCGCGTGGCGGGCCCATCCTGCCCCGGTCCTCCCTGCCGCCTTTCTTGTGTGTTTCGGACCACGTGCCGTTTTCCACGGCCCAGGGCCACTTTCCGGCAACTCCTTGAGCGGGGAGGGAGCGGCCAAGCCTGCTGCGCCTGGGAGCCATAAAAAATTGCCAAAAGAGCCATATATGGCTTGTGAGCCATAGGTTCCCGACCCCTGCTCTAGACTGATGGAAAAAGCCACTTTTATGCTTGTGGGTGTATATCATTGAACCAGTCTGACTGACATTTTATATTTTAGGTATTAATTGACAAAGATTGGGTTTCGTTTGGACATAAATTCAATCATAGGTAAGTATGATTTCATATAAGTAGATTTTATAAGGCTTAATGTGCTTGAATATGACTTTTTTTTGCTGCTGGACACTAAATAAACAATACTTGTTGAATGATGCACTTAGATGCTATGAGTTGTTTCTGGGCTGAAGGACCTCTGACGCCACATATTTTAACCTAAAATATCTATCATTCTCTATACTAAACATGGCTGACAGCAGTTTTAGGCCAAAGCATGTGAAGGGCCAGATTTCTCCAGGCCTGCGGTGCAAAGTACATTCATTTTTTTTCTTAATCTAGCTGCAAATGCCAATTACCATTTATTATGTACCAATTATTACACAGCCCAAACTTTTTTTTTTTGGTGTCTTGGTTTTAGGCATGTTTGTGAGGTTCTTTGGTGTGCTAATTCTAAAAATTGTATTGACTGCATCACCTCTAGTTTCTTAGATACTGTTATTATGGTTTTCTATGGGTGGGCAGATGACAATGGATAGATAGCATATGTTACGTACCTCAAAAACTAGATAGTGGGAAACTGATGTCATTTTTGGAATCAGCAGGTCAAATACACTAAGAAACCGGGCTAACATTTGAGGCACCAAAATGCGTGTTGGACAGTGTTACAATTTTGACTAGGGACCTCAGTGACTTGCAGTGTTATGGTTGCATTGATAATAGAAGACTATAGCAGTTGTGGCTTTATTACACCAATAAACCAACATCAACCTTTGCATAATATTGTGGCATAAATAGTTTGAGCCATTAATAATTCTAAAATACTTTTCTGTTGTGAAACAAGCTATGCTGTGGTTTTGCGAAAAGTACTGAGTAGGGCTGGTTTATCCCCCCCCCCCCAAACGGTTCAAAACTCGCTTCAGATGTAGGGGGCGCTTGTGTTTCAAATTTTAAATTATTTCCGAAATTTTCTGGGAAAATTGTTCAAAATTCCTGAAATTTTGGAAATGCTGCATTAATGGCCGCATCCAAACTGGGTGTTTAACCCAGTTTGGATGCGGCTTTCCTTTCTAGGCTGGGAGGGAAAGAAAGCCGGGTTATTTCTTTCCCTCCCAGGCGGCTCCCTGCCAGGCACTTGGAAGGAAAAGGAAGCCGCATCCAAAGCGGGCAGTTTGGAAGCGGCTTTCTGAATAATTTCCGACTCACTTCCGAGAAATGGTGGAAAAGCTTCAAAATTACACATACACTTCCGGGTTGCTTAAAAAGCTTTGAAACCGGTTCAAAAGTTATTTAGAATCAAATTTAAAACAAATAAAACAGCAATACGAAAAACCTAACCAAGCCTAGTACTGAGTTCCTGAAAACTCAGCGGCATCACCATTTGGTAGGCTCACCAGAAGGACCCCATTTGCTTCCGAATAGATCTCCCATATTCTTCAATGCATTAATTTACACAGTATTTTTGGCTTGGATCCTGAAGTTTCATTGTAGTTCACAGGACAGATTCGAGTACAGTGTATTCGCCCATTTGTGGAAAGGAGGAGGAGTGCGGGCAGCTGACTTTTGCCAATTTTCTGCTTTCTTCTGTAACCCCTGACTTCAGAGCCACCTGGCATCATGCCCTTGCCATGATGCCAACCCCCATTCATTTGTAAGAACTCCTTTCCCTTTTTGGTTTAGGTATGGCAATTTAGAAGGAGACCCAAAGGAGATATCGCCTGTCATAGATCAGTTCATCGAATGTGTTTGGCAGCTGATGGAACAATTTCCTTGTGCCTTTGAATTCAACGAAAGGTTTCTGATCCATATACAGCATCATATCTATTCCTGCCAATTTGGGAACTTTCTGTGCAACAGTCAGAAGGAGAGGCAAGAGCTGAAGTAAGGCAGCTTATTTCTTCATATGTACATACAATATACCTTTCAGTATTTTATTTTTCAATGAATGGAAGACTGCCAAGGCATAAAAAAAATGTTTTTGGTTAACCCCGTCCTTGTTAGATTCAAACTTGATTGCAGTTATTTCTTTAATATTTATTAAACAATATATTGTAGGTCACCTTCGAGGGACAAAAACCCACTTAAGTTGGCATGCATATTACAACCCAAATATAATAGGTGGGAAATACAGAATATCAGTAAACAATAACCAAATGTCTCTCACAAAATCTGTAAAAGTCTCAGCTGAGTAATTATTTATTTATTATTCATTTATTTAAAACTTTTATACCCCGATCTTCTCACCTCCATTGAGGGACTTAGATCGGCTTACATAAAAAATTCAATGCTACAATAAAATTTAAAACTTCTAACAAAAATACATGATTAAAATACATAGGAATAAAATACATAAAAGCCAAATCGCCGACTAAACACAAGTTCAACTCACTCAATAACTGTGGTCATTCAATTGGTCTATAACCAAAGTCAGCCTTCTTCTGGGAACTCTTCGTTCCAAAGCCAGGTCTTTACTAGCCTCCTGAAGGACAAGATGGAGGGGGCAGATCTAACCTCACTTGGGAGAGAGTTCCATAGCCGAGGGACCATCACGGAAAAGGCCCTGTCTCTCGTCCCCACCAAACTCGCTTGCGATGATGGCGGGACCAAGAGCAGGGCCTCCCCGGAGGATATTAGCATCCTTTATGGTTCATAGGGGAGAATCTGTTCGGACAGGTAAACTGAGCCGGAACCATATAGGGTTTTGTAGGTTAAGACCCTCACTTTGAATTGTGCTCGGAAACTAATTGGCAGCCAGCAGAGCTGGCGCAACAAGGGAGTTGTGCGATCCCTGTACCCCGCTCCTGTTAGTAACCTGGCTGCCGAGCGTTGGACTAGCTGCAGTTTCAGAGCAGTCTTCAGAGGCAACCCCACATAGCGTGAACCACCGTGGGAAGTCAGACTTCCCAAGGTACAGGCACAGCTGGTGCACAAGCTTTAATTGTGGAAAAGCTACAGCTGTCTGATCATGTATTGAAAGGATTAGGATTTTGCCATAGTTTGGATTTTTAGTGGTTTACTTCCCTAAACCTATATGTTCATTGTGCAGATGTGCCTACTCATAAAAAGTACTAGTGGTAAAATTTTAGTGGAGGCATTTTTTCCAAGCTCTCCTGTTCATGCGTTACAAGTCCACACTTCCTGGAATGTTATATGTGTACAAGTGTCATGACAGGTGCAATAAATGATGCCATGTTGCATGTCCGACAGTCTTCTATGAGGCTGTTTCTCTTAATGGTAGTTTGGGAAAACCATTTGGACTATTTACTGCAGGGGTCCTCAGACTTTTTAAGTGGAAGGCCAGTTCATGGTCCCTTCAATTGTTGGGGGACCGGACTATGGTTTGAACACCCCCTCCCCCAAATTAATTCCTATGCACACTGCACGTACTTTATATGTAGTGCAAAGAAACACGCGAGACGAACACAATGATTAAAATGAAGAACATTTAACCAATATAACTTACCAGTATTTCAATGGGAAATGTGAGTCTGCCTTTGGCTGATGAGAGAATCAAGTTAATTAGGATTGTTGTTGTATGCCTTCAAGTTGTTTCAGACTTAGGGCGACCTAAATCTAAAGATTAGGGTGAGGGCTGGATAAATGACCTTGGAGGGCTGCATCCTACCCCGGGCCTTAGTTTGAGTCCTCTTTTCTACTGAATCTACATTTCTACATCCCCCCCCCTCAAAATGACTTGCTGCTGCCACCTACTGTTGTAGAGGTCAGCCCATGAGTTAGTAGCTGTAATTCATCAGGCTGGGAAGTTAGAAGGGTGTCATTACTAATTTTATACCATGACATCTGGCAATTCATAAGTGTTTCCAGAATCATGAGGAACAACAATAACAACTCTTCAAACCAGGAGCACTTGAGTTCTAGCTGCCCTAAAGGTAGACCTATTCTCTTGAACACTTCATGAATTTCTTTTTTAAAATCTACTCTCAGGATCCAAGAGCGAACTTACTCACTTTGGGCTCACTTGTGGAAGAATCGTGCCGATTACATGAATCCCCTATATAGAGAAAACCACAACAGGACCCTGCATCCAAAGTCTGCCCCCTGCCATTTTATCTACAAGTAAGTGACTGTCTTGATGCTAGAGCTATTCCGTGATGGAAAATATTGATACAAAATGCCATTCTTCTTTTTCACTGTTTCATTCTAGTTTATGAACAAATGTTAGGAGTTTTAATAATAATAATAATAATAATAATAATAATAACAACACACTTAATATTCTACTCTATCTCCTCGAGGGGACTCAGGGCGGATTACAGAACACATATATGGCAAACATTCAATGCTGTTATACAATTAAACAAGGACAGGAAATACATAAACAGAGGTAAAGGCTATTCCCATTTTTTCAATTTCCGGGATCTGGAGGCTGTGCTCAACTGTGGCCATTTTGTGTGTATGTTGTGTGTGTGTGTGTGTGTGCTGTTGCTCCATCTTTCATGCTGTCATCCTTAGACGTCCTCACGATCAAATCACCTTTTCTTATGGGAGCCTTTTATTACCTCCCCGCTTAAAGCGGTACCTATTTATCTACTCACATTTCTGGTTTTGGTCTGCTAGGTGGACAGGGAGGTGGGGCTGATGGTGGGTGCTCACTCCAACCCAGGCTAGAACTGCCAACCTTTCAATTGGCAGTATTTTCTGCAGCTTAGCGGTTTAACCCGCTGTGCTAATTAATTTGACAGATTGACTCTGAACTTTTGCCGTGCCACTGGATTATTCCCCCGAAATAAAACGAGGCTCCAAGAAATTCTTGAGAATGTCTGTCCTAAAATTACATGATCCTATTTAAATCAACTTCACGTAATGAGCTATTGGCACACACTTTGTTAATCTTGCAGATACTTGGGAACTGAGTTTTCAAAAACTAGGGCACATTACCCTTCTATTGAAAATAGGGTACTGAGAGGTATTGGTTCTGGTGATAGCATATTGGCCTCATGACTACTGCCCATGAATTTGTATAATCCACTTTTAAATCAATGTACGTGAGTGGCCAAGTACCTTTAAATACCCCAAAGGCGCCTGTCTGATCTTGGAGGCTAAGCAGGTATGTCCTGGTTAGTACTAGATTGGGAGACTGCCAGTGAATACTAGACGCTGTAGTCTGTGTTTCATTTCAGAGGAAGGAACTGGCAAACTACCTCTCGGGTATCCCTTCCCTAAAAAAAAACCTTGTGAAATCCATTGGGTCACTATGACAGACAACTTTAAGACACATCTACGCACACAAGTAAATAGCCATTACCATATCTTGTAAAAACGAGTGCCATAATTACTTAAGGATTTGTATGAAGTGCTACTTTCTATTTCCGTTTCCTGAATTTATCACCATTCACCTTCATAGGATGTCCCTATGTTTTGATATTAAGACCAGGGATAGGAATGTGCTTTTTAGTATTTTCTACATCATGCAAATTTCTTGAAAGTTCTATTCTTTTTTTCTAAGTGACAACACACACACACACAGAGTGTTCAAGTAATGTGTAGTTTTACTAAAATTTGAAAGTTACTCCACCAATATAGAGAGAGAAAAAAAGAAATACTGTAATATTCAAACTTATTTCATTACTACTTTTCAGGGGTGGTGATGGTTCTGCCCTTTTTACCTCGGAAAGGGATTTGCTCTTTGTGTCTTCTGTGAACAGAACTAAAGTACTATAGACTTGGGTAGAGGGAGTGGGGACGGATGCCCTCAGGGCTATCATTAGACCTTATAGTGTTACAGAGCTTCTCAAAATAGCTTTTCAAGCCCTTTCTAGACAGCTCCATGTTGAATCCACGTCTGACTGTCACTTAACCCAGCTCTGATCTGCTTATGCGCACGCAATTGACTGGTGGCCGCATATAACCAGAGAAGTGAGGCAACAGTGCAGATCAGTTTCACTCAAGTTGTCTACAACTTGTCTTACAATTTACACCTCTCTTTCACCAAGATTTAAATGCAATCTATGGCATTAGACAAGACAAGGCAACCAGTGACTGAGGACTATTTAAGAAAGTGGTGATCTAGACCAGTGTTTTTCAACCTTTTTTGAGCCGCGGCACATTTTTTACATTTACAAAATCCTGGGGCACACCACCAACCAAAATGACACTCTAACACAGTAATACATATACATATAGTAATACATATAGTTAATATGTTTTAAATGTATTTATACACTCACTTAATATGAAACCTGGGCCTGTTTCGATGAACACAAAATAGATAACCTGGCAGGAATGGTAGAAAGACACACATGAAGCTCTTGCTCAGCAGCTGTCAGTCTCTCTGTTTTTAGTTTTTATCACAGTCAAGCTCGAGAAGCTCATCTCACACAGATATGTGGTTGAAAATGGGAGCAATGTCAAAATAGCTTTGTTGGCTAGAACACTTGACGCGCAGCTGCAGAACTAACTCTAACTTTGTTTACTTAGCTGTGTCTGAGCAAATCCAAGATGGCGCGACCATAGCAGTCTCGCATCACTTCTTAGGTGACATGAGAGTGCTATGGTTCAATTTCTTAAAGGGGCAGATGCACCTTATTGTTTATATATGAATGAAGTACGAAAATAATTTCCCACGGCACACCTGATGATCTCTCACGGCACACTGGTTGAAAATCACTGATCTAGACAATTAGGTGAGTCTTTGTGTACCAAATTTTCAGGTGTATCTTAACCCACACGAATGGATCCCCTCCTTGCACTGTACCATTTATTTTAATGGAGGCTCTATACTAAGCAGAGAAAGGAACAGCACCTTCCGCCACATTAGTACACAGGAAACTTTGGAGGGACACTCCTCACTACTCCTTTCCCATTTGAAATAATGTATCTCTTGGGTCCGAAGTGGCCTAGGTGGGACCAAGATGCAGTGGAAATGCACAGACAACTCCTAGAGTGCATTTTAGGGCTGTACTTTGCCAAATGATCCAAATAAATTAGAACATAAGAACATAAGAAGAGCCATGCTGAATCGGACCTCAGCCCATCTAGTCCAGCATTCTGTATCACACAGTGACCCACCAGTTGTACACGGGGATCTCGAGCAGAAGGGAGGGCAAAACCCTGACCTGCTCCCAACCCCCCACAACCAGTACCCAGGGAAATCCTGCCTACCTCAACCAACTCCGAGGTGGCACTTGAATGTCCTTTTCAGTAACTACCGATACACTTGGTATCCATGAATCTGTCTAATCCTGCCTTGAAGTTGTTCAATTGGAGAGCTTTGGCAGTCATAAGGCTTTCATTTAACAGAATCCCCTCATTTCTCTTTCTTGCTTATTTGCCCTTGTCAAGAAATATCAGGGACAGGGTATAGATCGCTTAAGATGATTTAAACCAATGGTTTTCAACCTGTGGGTCCCCAGATGTTTTAGCCTTCAACTCCCAGAAATCCTCACAACTGGTAAACTGGCTGGGATTTCTGGGAGTTGTAGGCCAAAACACCTGGGGACCCACAGGTTGAGAACCACTGATATAAACCAATTCCATAACAAAATCAAAATGTTCTGATTTGTAGATCACAAACCAAGCCATGAGATCGCTAGGCCTGAAGAGCTTAAGCAAAAAGGCAAGGCAAGTGCAAGGCAGTGCCCGTTAAGCCTCCAAGGAGGAAGCATTCCACAAATAGGGCATTATAGCCTTTATTAGCATGGCATCCGGATTTGAGTAACCCCTCCCCCAAACTAAATGTACCTAAAATTCAGGTAATTTTCTGTGCCAGTTTAAAATTGAGAACATTTGCATGTTTGAGGCTACCATATAACAGAACCCAAGATTCACCCTTATTTAACATTTTGGACTGCTATTGTCTACCCTCTCTTACCTAGGACTAAACCCAATTGAACTCAGTGAGAGTTACTTCTGTGAATCTCATAGGTTTGTTCTTATACCTCTTCTACGGTCCAGGTTTTGGAGTGGAATGTATAACCGCTTTGAAAAAGGATTTCATCCTCGGCAGTCGGTTACGGAGTACTTGATGGCAGTGAAAGAAGAGACACAGCAATTAGAGGAAGAGTTGGTGGTGCTAGAAGAGGTACTAGAAGTTGGCTTTAGCTGCAGGCACTGAATGCAATGAGTGGTCTCAGGTCTACGAGAATGGCCATTGCCCTCTGCATCAGTGCATCCATCACGCTCAGTGAAACCCAACACACAATGAAACCTGGAGAAGCATCACAAACAAGTAGATTTGCTTACATTGAGGCCCTTTCCACACAGCTGAATAAAATCCCACATTTTCTGCTTTGAACTGAAATATATGGCAGTGTTAACTCCGATAACCCAGTTCAAAACAGATATTGTGGGATTTTCTGCCTTGATATTCGGGATTATATGGCTGTGTGGAAGGGCCCTTGGTCAGTTGTGGTTATTCACCAGTTCATGATAACAAACAAAATTTGAAAAAAAATTCTGTTTCTGGTTTGAAAATATCATTCCCTAATTGGTTCTATCATAAAAACATGGGAAGTTTTTATTAAGTTTATTAAACTGCAAAAACTTTGGAGCGGGGTATTCTGAGATCATTTCGCTCATAGCGGAAAAGGACTGATCTAGGTAGCTACAGTGGGGGATGAGGGATAGCGGGAGTGGTCAGGCATATGTAAATCTTTAATTTTTAGCTAGTATAACAACTACTTTCAAAATAAGTAAACATAATTGTGTGCATTTCACAGACCACACGAAGGAGAAATAAAAATACCATATAATTAAACAGGGAAAAAAAATCAAACCAGAACATTTTTCAAATGTTACATAGTGTGATTTTTTTACCTTTTCCTTACTAATAGTCTGAAGGTGGAAACAGAATTTTGGTCACCATCCATTGTTGGAATGCTGGACGTTTTCTAGCAAGCCACTCAATTGTTGCTTGGTAGAGATAGAAAGAATATTCGCCATTATTCATTTTCTGGTCAAAACTGGGTTTCTAACAGTTTAGGAAGAATATTCTAATTTTCCTCCAGTATTGGTACACATCATTTTAGAAAATTATTCTGCACAGAAATGCATGTGAGTTCTTTGTGAGTTGTTTTTTGGGTTTTTTTTTTTAACAAACCCGCTATTTGCAACCAGTGTTTTTCTCTCAAAACCACACACTCTCATGTATGTTGGTACAGAAGAATTTCCTGAAACCCTTTGGAATGTGTAAATACTGGGTGAGAACTGTATAGAAACACATCCTGCCCTGGCAGTGGGGAGGAAACTACTGGAATTATTCACCCATATAGCTGGGAAGATCTTGATAATAAATAATCACATTTTAGCTATTAATACAATTATATATTCACTTTTTGCCTTTTAGAAATAATGGACATTGTGTTGAAGGGGGATTCTATTAAAAACAACAGCCACACAGTTCTGAAGGGAGACCATAGTTTTTCTGGCTGGGAAATAACTATCCATCTCTTTCCTACTTTTTAAATAGCCACTTCTAACTGGCAAAGGAGAGAAAAGCTGGTGGAGGCATAGTGAGGTAGCTACTTCATATCTGAGGCCAAAGTCTGCTCACTCATGGCGTATCCACCTGCCATTGTTTTTAACTTTGGATTTTCCCTTTGAACATTCCCTAGTTTTTGTCAAGGCCTCTTACATAATGCTACATATCCAGTGTGTAGGAGTGTGTTTCAGAGGGAAAAAAAGTATATTCTGTTCATTTTCATTGTGCTTTCTCAGGTGTACAAAAGACATTGTCTCGGTCTCAAAGACCATATTCTTCCCCGGGGGGGAAAAAACCAGCACCTAGCAGTCACATATAACTCCCCAAAGATGACTTCTCAGTCAGTCTATCCCAGTCCATTTCTGTTTCTTCATGTGGGTTTTACCAATGCACATATACAGAGTCAATGTAATTGAGCATACAGTGATATGGGATTAAATGAGCCTATGTTTCTTATCTTACAGAGGTTGGCAAAGCTTACAAAAGTGCAACTGAAAAATGGCGAGACCATGGCCATGCAACAAAATGGAAGCAATTGCTTTGGACACTCTACCTCCAATGACAGCATCGCCAACACTCCCCAGGACTATACCGGCAATCTGAAATCATTCCCATCCCGGAGTCCTTCTCAGGGAGACGAAGACTCGGCCCTGATTCTTACACAGGATAACCTGAAAAGCTCAGATCCAGATCTTTCAGCCAACAGCGACCAGGAATCAGGGGTGGAGGATATGAGCTGTCGGTCACCCAGTGGAGGGGGATGTTTGCCCAGCGAGGATAGTACCAAAGACCGAGATTCAGATGAAGCTGTTTGTCTTACTGTCTGAAATGGCAGTTGGTCAGTAGGTGATGGAAAGAGCCCCAAAGTCCAAAGAACGGGAGTTTTATACTCAAAGAGCCCCCATGTAACCAAGTTGTAAAGCTACAGTGTTAAACAGGAAATAGCCTTTCATATTTAGAACAATCATGTGCATAATAGCTTTCATCTGTTGTCAGTAATCTACAGAACCATGTGGAATATTTATATTTTATTTTTGGATGTTTGCTCAGTGTTTAGTTTATCAACCATACTATCCTTCCAAAGAAGCCTCAAGGGAATGCGTATGCACAACATGCCAAAAACACCCACACAAATGCAAACAACTCCCTCCACAACACCAACATTGTTCACCATTAGATAAACAAACAAAAGAAAAAAAACAAAAGAAAAAAAACAAAACAAAAAAACCCACAAAAAAAAACAATTGATAATAAAAGTATTCCCTCCTTGTTTTGAATTTTTGGAAGATTTAGCAGCTTTGTCATCTATGTATTCAAAATATTGTTAGATAAAGGTGAAGATCATGTAATGACTATCATTGCTGCACGCATTCAGATAAAAAATAAAAGTCAAAAAGAGTTCCAAGGATTTGAGTTTGTTCCATGGGCTGATGGCATATCTATACTATCATTGTATCTCACTTTTTATACAGGTCCTTCTAAAAAAATTAGCATATAGTGCTAAAGTTCATTATTTTCCATAATGTAATGATAAAAATTAAACTTTCATATATTTTTGATTCACTGCACACCAACTGAAATATTTCAGGTCTTTTTTTGTTTTAATACTGATGATTTTGGCATACATATCTCAAAAAATTAGCATATTCCATCCGACCAAATATGCTAATTTTTTGAGACAGTATTTTTGGGTTTTCAGGAGCTGTATGCCAAAATCATCAGTACAAAACAAAATAAGACCTGAAATATTTCAGTTGGTGTGCAATATATGAAAGTTTAATTTGTATCATTACATTATGGAAAACAATGAACTTTAGCACTATATGCTAATTTTTTGAGAAGGACCTGTATGTGTTTAAAAAAAATAATAGGACTTCTCCCTGTGAAATACTAGCTTGATGAAGATGTTGCGATCCATCTTCTCATTCATATGGCATTGTGCCTCTGAGAGATAAACTGGATTGGCAAATCTTATACTGCAGAGATTGCAGCAGGATTACTTGAAATTGAGAAATCTCAAGAAATAAACTACCGTATTTTCAAAACGATTTTATTTTTAAAAAGGCAATATAAAATGCATAGCAGTATGGTATATTGCTGTATTCTAAATTAGCCTGGAATATCAGTTTGCAAAGAGTTCTATCTTGTACTACCTTGGAGATGGAGAGAACAGAGTTGGCAGCATAAGCTTTTGTAGATTAAGGAGTTTATTACATGAGTCAAGCAAATCGCAATTGTAGCAGGACAATAATGTTTTTGCCTCGGACTTATCGAACAACTTGCCGGTTTCATTCGAAGGGGTTCCTTTCACAAAAGGCCACTAACAGATTATTTGTGCTTGCAAAAGACATGCTTTCCAGGCTGTTTCCTACCAAAAGAGCAATGTGGAATGAGAAATGTCATGTGACAAGACAAAAAGGCTGTTGTACTGCTATAATTGTGATTTGCCTGCTTCCTCAGATGTATTTCATTAGTATTTTATGTATTTCCTTCTGACCTTGCATATGAGCATATTTATGCTATTCTCTCAGCCCATAAGGTGCTACAAACACTCTTATTATGTGATATAGTGCTTAGAGGGTAGAACTGTGATCTGGGATGGATACATTCTCAAATAAATAAGGTTACCAATCATTCTGGGGTTTCCACGAGGATTAAATAGCAATGGGGTACTCACTAATGGCATCAAGAAATCATTGGAGAAAAAGTGGGGTATAAAAGATAGGTTACAATGTTGTTACTACCTCATCACACTAAAGAACGAATCCACTTTAAATCCAGTTTCTGCCTCCTGAAGACTTCTGGGGTGTGTAGCATAGTGATGCTGTTAAAGGCTCCTTCCCAAACAACAAACCTCTGAATTCTGCAGGAGGCAGCAACTGGATTTAAAGTGGATTTATTCTCTAGTGCAGGGGTGCTCACACTTTTTCAGCATGCGAGCTACTTATAAAACAACCAAGTCAAAATGATCTACCAACCCACTACAAAAATGTGAAACATATAACACAATATCTGCTTTGAACTGGGCTTTCTGAGTCCACACTGCCATATAATCTGATTCAAAGCAGATAACATGGGATTTTATTCAACTGTGTGGAAAGGACCTTAGATAACCCAGGGCCGGCAGCACTTGGGCGGCATCGGGAGCCTGCGAGGCGGGACTGAGCCTTCCTTCCGCCCTGCCTGCGATCTTCCAGGACGCCCTACGCGATCTACCTAATAAGCACCCCTGCTCTAGTGTGATGAGGTCCCTAGAGGAGCTTGCCTTGATGCAAAATTCTATTAATCTACTTTAGCTACCTTACGAGTCCAGGAATCTAACCTCCAAAGGAGTTAAAATGAGGTATCAATGAAGCAGACTTTTTGGACAGGAAGTGGATCCACTTCACACCCTCCAAAATGCCATTCTGACTGCAAACTTTTTTTCAGCCTGTCCCTTTTGAGAGTATACATTCCAGTTGAAATACACATCAACTCTGAAGGAACTAGCAACCGAAATTGGGTTCTTATGACTCAGATGATTCATATGTGATGATTAACTGACACATTATCTACATTGCCATATAATAGATTATCAAAGCAGATAATCCACATTATATGCTTTGAACTGGATTATATTAGTATACACTGGCATATAATCCAGTTCAAAGCAGATAATCTGGATTTTATATGGCAATGTAGAAGGGGCCTGAGTCACCTAGGTTTATGTGAATTTGGGGCAGAGAGTCTTTGAATCAGCTCTATTAATAAACTTCATTTTTCAAGAAGCCCTAATCAGCATCCCAGAATAATATTTGCTTCTTTCTCTCTTGACAATTTTTAACTTGGCTCGAATATAATCTTTTGGAACCCATTTTAGTATTGTTAACCTGGGACTTAACTATGTATGTGTGTGCCTTATGCTGCCTGTCAATTTATAATGATCTTATGAATTACATCGGAGTTTCTCAGGAAAGGACTACCCATAGAGTTGGTTTTTCTTTGAAATATAGCCTGCATATACTATGACTCGAGATCAGAGTTCAGTTCCTCCTTTGGATGATCTCAGGCAAGTCACTCTAAGGTCCCTTCTACATTGTCATATAACACCCAGAGTATCTGCTTTGAACTGGATTATATGCCAGCGTAGACTCGCATAATCCAGTTCAAAGCAGATAGAGTGGATTATCTGCTTTGATAATCTGCATTATATGGTAGTGTAGAAGGGCCTTCAGTCCCCGCAAAGGCAACTCCCTTCTGAACAAATCTTACCAAGAAAACCCTATGACATGTTTTCTTTAGGGTTGCCATAAATCCACAACAACCTCAAGGTAAACAATTTAACATTTTAGAACACGCTGTCTGTTAGATACTTCTTGTAAATTGAGAATATAGTTTCATCACTTTACAAACTGGTAGAATGATATAACCTGCTTTATACAGGATGCCAATGTAAAGCAGGGAAACGCTAGCACTTATACATTGTTATTGTGTAATACAGTAAAGAAAATCCACTTCCCTGGGCGAAAAAAATAAAGGGATGATGCTTGCTTCATGAGGAAACTTGCTCCCACTTTAAACTGCTTCTGAATTAATAGATAACTCCTTAAGAAACGTAAAGGCATTACCATTCTAATACATAAATGATGAATATGATGTATATCACTCATTTTATTTTTTAAAATAGGGTCCATTTTTCCCCTCTTATATCTTTAAATAAATGGATTTCCTTATTAGGAACACTGGATGTGATTTATATATAGATACAACATGCGCACCCCTACCTAATTTACTTTTCAAATACACTTTTTGAATGGCAAAACATGACAATTTTGAAGCATGAAAGCATAATGTGGAGAAGAATTGTATGGAAAAGTATGACTGGATTATCGGAGTGTATGGTCTGGCCATCAAATGTATATAAATGTGAGATATGTCTGTATTCCTAAGAAATACTGGAAATTGGGACTCTGGCAACGACTTCTTAAACTCTGTATTATACTTCAAGCTTTATCAAACCCTGGCAGTTTTGAGTGCCAAGTTCCCTGATGTAATGGTAGTGTTTGCATTGTATTAATGCTATATTATTTTACCTGAATGAAGATTCAAACAATAAACATATATATATCAAGGGCACACTGGTATTGCATTGTATTTTTCATATTGGGATTTTAACTGTAGAATATTCTAGCATATTATGATATAAAAGAAGTTTCTCCTCTGCTGCCATTAAAAAAATTGAATTCTAGCAGCACAAAGCTGGGCAACAGCGATCACTCTCTCTGTAGCTTTAAACAATTCTTCCTCTGTGCATGAGGCAGGGCATTGTGGGCAAGCATACAGATCTGGAGTTGTTTGTTTGGCTCCAGAGTCACACAAGCTGGGGGATTCTTCTAGGTTGCCAGGTTGTCTTATCTGTCCACTCTGCTTCTGAGTCTGTTCAGTGACTTCCAAGTTCCTCATTCTTGGTTTGCCCCTGGAGGAAGACCCTCCGTTTGGGATTTGGTTTAGCTGTCCAGAGGGATACTCTTGCTGTTGCTGGGGAAATGTGGTTCTCATTAAGCTTCTCCTTGATTTGAGTCTACTGGGAGGAGGCTGATAGCCATGCAGTGGATGGCTTTCACAGTGTTCAACCTTATTTCTCTCACAGTTAGCAGCAACTTCCCATCACACATCCGGGGAGGGGGCGAGATGCCAGCTACTTTGTAGAGCAGTGGTTCTCAGCCTTACTATTGCCGCAACCCCTTAATACAGTTCCTCATGTTGTGGTGACCCCCAACCATAACATTATTTTTGTTGATGTTTCATAACTGCAATTTTGCTAGTTATGAATCATAATGTACATAACTGATATGCAGGATGTATTTTCATTCCATAGACCAAATTTGGCACAAATACCCCATGTGCCCAAATTTGAATACTGGTGGCGATTGGGGGGCAGGGATTGATTTTGTCATTTGGGAGTTGTAGTTGCTGGGATTTATAGTTAACCTACAATCAAAGAACATTCTGAACCCCAACAATGATAGAACTGGGCCAAACTTAACACACAGAACTCCCATGACCAAGAGAAAATACTGGAAGTTTGGTGAGCATTGACCTTGGGTTTTGGAGTTGTAGTTCACCTACATCCAGAGAGCACTGTGGACTCAAACAATGATGGATCTGGACCAAACTTGGCACAAATACTCACTATGCTCAAATATAAACACTGGTGTAGTTTGGGGAAAATAGACCTTGTCATTGGGGAGTTGTAGTTGCTGGGATATATAGTTCACCTACAATCAAAGAGCATTCTGAACCCCACCAATGATAGAATTGGGCCAAACTTCCCACACAGAACCCCTGTGACCAATAGAAAACACTGTGTTTTCTGATAGTATTTTGTGACCCCCCTGACACTCTCTTGCGACCCCCCCAGGGGTCCCGACCCCCAGGTTGAGAAACACTGTTGTAGAGTTTATCAAGTGTAGATCTAAGACATCCTGTGATTATTCTGCATGTTTTGTTCAGTGCTATGCTCATCTATTTCATGTGGATAGACTTGTGCCAAACAGGGCAGGCATACTCATTCGTTGAGTAAAAGACAAGGCCAGGGCTGATATTCTTATTAATTTTGGGCCTGCACCCCATGCACTGTCAGTAAGTTTCCGCAGGATGTTATTGCATGCAGCTACTTTGTGCCTGGTTTTCATATAGTGTTTTCTAAATGTTAGTGTTCGATCTAAGGTGACATTGAGATATTTAGGATCAAGTTCTTGGCCTTCCCAGGTAACTTTCCTGGGGGGAGTTAAGTCTTGACAGGAGATGGAGAGATTGGAGAGGAAGACAAGGGGCCACACCTGTGACTGCCATCGCAGCTGAAAGCACTAGCGAGAGGGTCTTGGCTAGTTCCAGCTCCAATGAAGATTTGTGAATATAAAAAGGGGCTTGGAATCTGGGATATTTTGCAGTTGGCAAAGTGTTGCTGGGTGGCCGTGTCTTGCTTTGTATGCTGTGCTGTGTTTCCTGGTTCCTATGGACTCTCTTTTGGACCTGCTTTTGACAACGTGTTTGCTGCTTTCCTGTTCTTCGATCTCAGATTTCGCTGACTCTTTGCTTCTTTGCTCTTCATTTTTCCTTTGTTACATGCATTTTTGGGGAATAATCCAGGTTTTCTGGAGATTTAATCCAGATTATATATGTTTTATGTGTTTTTGACGGGTTTGGTCTTTTTTATGTTATTTTGCTCATTTAACACTGCAGCTTAAGTGTTTCTGGGACAATTCTTTATTTTTGAAATAAACTCTACTTGTTTACTATTTTGTCTGGCCCTTTAAGGCTTTCTGTGTTGCGACACAATCTTTCTAAAGACAGGCACAGCTAAGAGTTGATAATTAATCTAAACAACATAGTCAACAGTTGTATTTGTTCCACCAGACTTATTTATTTCCGGTTCTAGGCTCAATATTATTAAGAAGAGTCCCCAAAATATTCAAAAGCTAAGCTCTACAACTATCTTTCCACTCAAAAAATCAGATGGTCTTCTTTAGAAATGCAAGTATTGAAACTGAGATCTTCTAAGAAGCCTGTGAAGCCACCAAAACCATAAGGTGGTGTATTTGTATAGAGGAGGGGTGTCATAGAAGGAAACACTTAGAATTGATTATCCATTAAATTATCATGTACACGTTTGTCTATGTAGGAGGAAATGAGCTCAATAATGCAATGTCTATAAAGTAACGTTGAGTTCCTTGCAAGTGTGATGGCCCCATTTTACAGCTAATTTAAAATGTTCTTCTAAAACCAGAAATGACTGACATTTAGTGATTCCATCTCTTCCTAATATCCGAAACCCAAGCCGGCTTCCAAAAGGGAAAATCCACCATTGACCTATGCTTTGATTCCATCTCTGAAGAAGCCTGAATTTGAATCAAAATTTGATCAATACAATACAGAAAAAAGGACAAGTATGTTCAGCTTATTGATTTCTGACCCAGGTGAGCTAGAGAGGTAGGACTACCCAGCCTTCCCACACACACTGTGTGTGTTCATAGGTCCTTTAGCCCCTTCTTGATCCCAAGGTGTATTTACACATAACAAAAGAGCAGAGAAAGTAAGACTACTAAATACTGAATTCCCACAAAGATCTGCTTGTATTCTTGTTATCCCATGACTATTTTTCCTTGTCTCGTGTGAAGCAAGACATCAAAAAGAAGCAGGGATTTTCAGACACATCTATGGCAGTGAATAGCAGACCATAACTATGACAAAAGACGACAAAAAGTCCTCCCCAGAAGGTACACCTGATCTAAGCTGTGGGCCGTTTATTACCAACTCTGCAAAGAGCTGAAAGGCAGTGCCACAAGCTCCCAGCTTTATACATTTTCCAGTTCCCAGTATGTAATTTCAAAGTATGTTGTGGTGGCAACATAAATAAAAATGGTTGAAAACCTGACCTCTAGAAACCAGAAGGTTTATGTTTCTATGTCAAAAGGATCTATCAGCACTTCACAACACTTTGCAACTTAGTGTTAGTAATGAAAATTTTCACAGCCCTCCCCCAAACAAAACCAGCCAATATTTAATACAAAAGTTATGAATTATGTTGTATAAAATTTAAAAATCTAGTCAGAAATTACATGTTTCAGTTTTTAATCTATAAAGTAGATGGAAATAGCAGCAGAACTTAAATATGGTCATGATAAAGACAAGAAATATTAGTGCAAAAATTGCAATAGGAACAATTTTTTGAATGAGAATAGAAAGACGCTCCCATTTTTACAAAAAAAAATCATATCCATAAGTACACAGCTTTCCCCCTATAAATACAACCATAACGAAATGCTTATTTGCAGAATTACCAATCTATGAACATGTGTTTTGCTGGATTTGTTCAGTCGTCTTAAGAAATTCTAGTTATCTGGAAAAATCTGTGAACACAAAAGTTAACAACAATTAAGTTTCATTTCCTATTGGTTAAAAATGCAGTTGTTTTGCTTTAATTCAGCACAAAATGTTGGGAGCCTAGACTTCACTGAGTACAATTAGCAGTTTACTGAGTTTAACCCTATTATAACTTCTAATCCAGGATAGTGATAAAAGGGGTTTGCTTAAAGTGACTTCCCCATTCCCTCCTTCCCTGAGCTCCTACTCATTGAAAATACTTCCATTCTATTTTAATAGTCCCATCTTCTCCTTCAGTTCTGAATTGCCACAGCCCACCCAGTATGATCTTTCTACCTTTCGCAGAGGCTTTTTGACAGTTCGGGATCTGCTGAGAACAGCAATGGCAAGGTAATTTCTGTCAACACTTTCCTCAGCACATCGCTATCAATCATTTCCATTTCTTGTTTCTTCACTTTAGGGCATGTAATTCCAAGAGATGTTATCAGCATCACTTTTTATTACCCAAACTTTATGATCATTAGAAATTCAACCTCCAAGACCCACAAAGGGATTCTGTTTAAGTAAGGGCTTCACCTGTTATTTTAATTCCGAATCTAAGTATCACATATCGGGAATTCAGTAGATAATACAACCAACATTTTAAACCAGAACCTATCATAGAGGGTGTTTTAGCACCTTGCTATCATGTTTTGTAGCAGAAATTGCACAAAATTAGACTGATATGCAGACAACTCTGTTCCACACAATGCCCCTGAATTTTGGCCTCCCACCATGTAGAGAGCACAGCTTTCTAAACATTTCACGTTGGTGGCACTGATCTTAGCCCCCTTTCACACAGCTGAATAAAATCCCACATTTTCCGTTTTGAACTGGAATATATGGCAGTGTGGACTCTTATAACCCAGTTCAAAGCAGATATTATGGCATTTTCTGCCTTGATATTCTGGGTTATATGGCTGTTTGAAGGGTCCTTAGACACACATCATTTCACAACACTATAATTCACTCTTACTAGCAAAGTGGAGGGTAAACCAACCCCTTATACGTTTACATAAACTGTAATAATGAAATGTAGGGGGACTCAACATCTCTCATGAAAAACCTTTCGTACAGGTCCTTCTCAAAAAATTAGCATATAGTGCTAAAGTTCATTATTTTCCATAATGTAATGATAAAAATTAAACTTTCATATATTTTCGATTTATTGCACACCAACTGAAATATTTCAGGTCTTTTTTTGTTTTAATACTGATGATTTTGGCATACAGTACATATCTCAAAAAATTAGCATATTCCATCCAACCAAATATGCTAATTTTTTGAGACAGTATTTTTGGGTTTTCAGGGGCTGTATGCCAAAATCATCAGTACAAAACAAAAAAAGACCTGAAATATTTCAGTTGGTGTGCAATATATGAAAGTTGAATTTTTATCATTACATTATGGAAAACAATGAACTTTAGCACTATATGCTAATTTTTTGAGAAGGACCTGTATTTCCAAATATAATTTGTAAGATAATAACACCGATTTCCATTTTTTGGTCATTTCTCATCATCTTTGCAAACCACAGACCACTTACTACAATGCAGTTTGAACTCTGCCACGTGTACAATGGAGGACCTTCTTATAGCAACAGCAGTGGCCAGTTTCTGGTCAAAGGAAATTTAGTATAATGCCAAGTGTTTGTGGTTTTTTAAAATACAAAACTGTATTCTCAATTTGCTTCTGACACAATAACTAAATCATGTTTGACACAATAAATACATCACTGCAGCTGACACTCAAACTTGTTGCGACACATAGTTTGGAACGCTCCGATTTGGAGTTTAGCAAGAAACTGGTTGCTTTTTGTCTGCTGTAAAAATATTTTTGTCCCACTCAATTCAATGTATTAGTGGAAAAATATCCTGTTTCCATTTTGTGGTTGAAACATGACAATGGAAAAGTGGTGAGAGTGCCCAGATGATATCAATATGTAACACAATTTTTGTTCCTGGGATATAAATGTCATCTTCTAATTGGTTCTATCACAAAAACATGGGGAAAAGTTTATTAAACAGCAAAACTTTGTTTTTTGGGGGCATCTTACAGCACATTTTGCTATCGTTTTTCAAAGATCTCATCGAGTTGTATGCTCCCTGTATGCCGCCCCAGTTATTAACCTGGCTGCCTCCCGTTGAACTATTTGAAGCTTTTGAGCAGTCTTCAAAGGCAACCCCACGTAGAGTGTGTTGCAGTAGTCTATCCTGGATGTAACAAGAGCATGGACCACTGTGGCCAAGTCTGAAATCAGCCTATTTAGCAAGCCTTGCAAATGCTGATTTCTTATCAGTAAATGTTTGATTTCTATACCTTCTATACCAGGCATGGGCAAACTTCAGCCCTCTAGATGTTTTAGACTTCAACTCTCATAATTCCTAATAGCTGGTAGGCTGTTATGAACAGCAGAAGTTGAAGTCCAAAACATCTAGGGGGCTGAAGTTTGCCCTTGCCTGTTTTATACAGTTGTGGTCACATAAAAATTTCTTGGGACGGAAAGGGGTCTTGAGTGGAAATGTTTAAGAAGCCCTGCTACAGGAGAACACAGAGGTCCTATTTTCTCAGAAAATATACAAATTATAGACACAGTCTCAGCTACTGCATGTGTGCATTAAAGAAACATCTAGTGCAAGCATGGGCAAACTTTTTTGCCTTAGGGCCGGGCCAGGACGGAGTGCGTCATTCTCAGGTTGGCCTCCTGACATAAGGACGGGGCTCAAGGTGGAGCATAAAACAAACACTCAGGATAACTCTAATGCATAGACACAATCTATTGGTTTTTATAAGCCATTGCTAAATAGCAACATCTCAGTAAACATGTAACTTACATGCAGGTAAGTGGAAACGAACAAAATACAAAGTCTCTACCCCTGGGCCTTAGTTTGCCCATACCTGATCTAGTTCCTGTTGGTCTATGGAACATACCTATAATGGAGCATGGAACTGGCTGCGCATTGCTATAGCTTGCTGAAGCTTTTCCTCTTTGGCTCTTCTACAGTGGCAAATCTAAAAATAGAACCAGTTAAGATATTCCTCTTTATTTACATATACCACACATCTTGTCTTAATCTCTGCAGGCCACATATCAAATCAATAAACTCATTTCAATTTGAAACACAGCTTTTAATGAATGACGATGCTTTTTCTGAATCAAGTCACTTTTGGCAAAATAAGCTAATCAGGTTTTATAGTGGTCAAAGCAGAGCCTTCTGTTATTTACCCTCTGAAATTGATATTACTTATAGCACTAACCGTCTTAGGTTGCACCCAGTAAGTTTTATACTTTTCACATGTTTCAGTGCATGTGTGGTGTTAACTATTACTATATTTACTATATATTACACATCATTAATATTAACATATTAATATATCAAGAAATATTCATATATTATTAGTCATAATTATTAATATCATAATTATTATATTATAGTATACTAGCTGTACCCGGCACGCGTTGCTGTGCCCTATTTAGGAGATGCGAGAAAGTCTGAGTATGTAAGGGTTGGAATTGTTGTTAGTGAATTGGGTGTTTTATGTTTGTGACTCAGCTCTTTGCCTGCAGTCCTTCGGGTTTGACTTGTACCATGGCCAGGACGGATCAGCTTGGGGAGGGCTTGTCCTGTCAGGGGATCTCTATCATCACAGGTGAGTCAAGTGTCTGTTGGGGGACTGTTAAAAATCCTTTCCGTATCCTTTTTAGCCACCTTTCTCAAGATCTTCATGTCTAGCTTACTTTCTGCTCCTCTCTTTTTCAAGATGTCCTGCTCTGTGTGTTTTGCACCCATTGGTCGATGTCCGATGAGGCTTTGAAAGTGTTGGAGGAGGCTCTGGCTGACAGTTTGTTATGGGTCGGAATGTTCATGTTGGCTGGCCAGTACAGCAGTTATGCAAATCCGCCCTTATTGGCAGCCAATCATGTTGTCAGAATGTAGAGGCTGGCAGCCCCGGAGGATGCTGGGAAATGTAGTTTTATTTTTACTCGTTGTTTTGGGGGCCTTTTAGGTTTTGGGGAAAGTTTCTTTGCTACAAACGTACCTTGCTTGAGGCCTATTTCTGTTGGCAAGTTTTGTGTTTCTGCGTTGTAAGGTTTCTCTGTTTCAGGTAGTCTTCACATGACGACTGTTCCTTTATATATATAGATATACATAGACATAATATATTGAAATTACGTCATTGTCTGGATCCAATTGTGGATGCAATTTCGTCATCCAACCATGTTCTGATATGTTACTGTGGATTGTGTTTTTATAGTGTTTTTACTGTGTTTTTATGATCTGTAAATGCTTTTAATGATTTGTGAGTCGCCCCGAGCCAGTGGGAATGGGCGATTAAGAAATCGAAATAATAAATACATAAATAATATAATATAACATATTATTTATTATATTATTATAATAAAATATTATAAAATAATAATAAAAACCACTAAAATAAAATGAAATGAAATTCAAGAAGACAAGGTGCAAACCAAGATAGAGGCTGACATCCTCAAGAGAGGAAGGATCCCAAGATGGAATAGCCCAATGGACCCAGCCCAGAGGATGACAAAGCGGCCGCAGCAGAGCAGAGCAGAGCAGCAGACGATCGGAGGCTGCAGGCCTCCGCCCGCTCTCGCCACCAGCCGTTCCCCAGCTGATCGCCCTGCCATGGAGTGCCTGCCATCCCGGCTTTGGAGTGCCTGCCATCCTGGGAGGCGATCTGGGCCTGCAGTGGGAGCAGTCGGCGACCTGAGGCAGCTGATCGCCCTGGCGACCCGGAAGAGGATCAAGTCTTCAGTTTAACAGCCGAGAAACCTAACTGCCTTGCTAAATACTGGTGGATATTTGCCATTAGGGAGAACGTTGACTCAGGTAAATTTTTAACTCTTCTCAGGGAGATTCCTGATTTTCCCAAATGTTAATTAATGCCATTTTCCAAAAGGTTATGACATCATTTTTCCAAAAGCTTATGATTTCTAACAAGGTCATGCCTTTCCAAAGATCATAATTCTCAAAAAATATCTGTCTTTAGATAAATGAACTCTATGCATTATTGTCATTCTGAAATAGTTTACGATGTTTCAGATATTTGCCTATTTCAGGATTTTACATACCGTCCTTTTCTCCATGAAGCTACTAAGAAAGTCATCTATTTCGATTTTCCCTTCCAAAAAGTCTTCTGCAATTGTGTCAGACTCTTCTTCGGCTTCATGAGCAGCTACTTTCAGCCGTGCTTGCAGAGCACTTGCACTACAGCTCTATGAATAAGAAAAGTGTGGTGGAACTCAGAAATGTTTCAATAGAATTCCAACAACAAAAAGCAGCCAAAGGAAGTCTTATGTTCCTGAAACTGTGACACACCTTTTGATGAGTGAGATAAAGGCATGTAATAACTACAGTGTGATTCTAATTCTAATTTAGAAGTATTAATAAATTTTGGGGCGGTTTACATAAAATAACAGATTAAAATGCAGAATAAAACACTTGTTATATAACACAAGGACATGGTCAGAGTTGTCCGAGGGAACTTAGATTGAAGGCCTGCTTAAAAAGGGTCGTCTGGCAGGCCCTCTGGAAGGGGGCTAACTCTGTGATAGCCCGAACGTCGTCTGGTAACGCATTCCATAGCGTCGGTGCCACCACGGAGAAGGCTCGTTGTCTTGTCACCGAGAGGCGACAGGAACAAACTGATGGAATCATCAGAAGGTTTTGTTCTTTTGAGCGCAGAGATCTCAGGGGAACCTATGGGGTGAGGTGGTCCCTCAGATACACTGGCCCTAGACCAGGGATGGGCAATTATTTTTTCCAAGGGGCCACACGACAGCCAAAAAAATATTATGGAGGGCCACACCTATAGGCTGAACTATATTCTAATCCAGTGTTTCTCAACCTTTTTTGAGCCGAGGCACACTTTTGACATTTAAAAAATCCCAAGACACACCACCAACCAAAATGAAACAAAATGACACTCTAACACAGTAATACATATAGTTAACTGACGTTGAGTTTTGGAGTTGTAGTTCACCTACATCCAGAAAGCACTCTGGACTCAAACAATGTTGGATTAGGACCAAACTTGGCATGAATACTCAGTATGCCCAAAAGTGAACACAGATGGAGTTTGGGGGAAATTGACAGGGAGCCGGAGGGAACCGCAGCGAAGAGGAGGGGGAGGAGGGAAGGGCGGGGGGCAAACGGAGCAGGCGCCTCTGGGGCCTTGCCTTCTCCCAAACTGCTGTTTGGGAGAAGGCAAGGCCGCAGAGGCGCCTGCTCTGTTTGCCCGAGCCGTTCTCACATGCGGAGGGCGGCTCCGGCAAACGGAGAAGCCACCTCTGGGCCTTGCCTTATCCCAAACCGCTGTTTGGGAGAAAGCAAGGCCCCAGGGCGCCTGCCCGCTTGCCTGAGCTGTTCTCGCATGCGGAGGGCGGCTCGGGCAAACGGAGAAGCCTCTGGGGGCTTTGCCTTCTCCCAAACAGCGGTTTGGGAGGAGGCAAGCCCCGAAACTAGCTCCGTTTGCCCGAGCCTCTCTCGTATGCGGAGGGAGGCTCGGGAAAATGGAGCAGGCGCCTCTCGGGCCCTGCCTTCTCCCAAACAGCGGTTTGGGAGAAGGCAAGCCCCGAGATTGGCTCCGTTTCCCAGTTCTCCTCACAAGCAGAGGGAGAGCCTGGGGAACAGGCCCTGCCTGGGAGTCGGGTTGGGCGGCTCGCCTCTTCCGCCAGGTTCCGCGGAAGATGCGAGCCGAGCCAGACAAACTCGGCTCCCAGGCAGGTCCTGGGCCCTGTGGAGAGCCGTTTTCCCAGTTCGCGCCAGGTTCCCGCCTCCTCCTCCTCCTCTCCTGTGGGCTCACTTCTGGAGGAGGAGGAGAGCGTCGCCCGGCCCCTCCCCTCCTGAGCCTCCCCTGCCTCTCCCCCTGCCTCTCTAGGTCCTAGAGAGGGTTGTGTTCCCCATCCGGTGTCCTGCAATCAGCTGGTGTGCCGCGGGAAAACCTCGGAGGGGGAAGAAAGGCGGGGGGAAGAGGTTTTCTTGCGGCACACCAGCTGATCGCTCACGGCACACTAGTGTGCCGAGGCACAGCGGTTGACAATGACTGTTCTAATCTACATAATTTATTTATTTATTTACTATATATTACACATCATTAAAATTAACATATTAAATCAAGAAATATTCATATATTAGTATTAATATCATAATTATTATATTATATATAAAAACATTATAGTATATTGAAATTATAATATAATATAACATTATATTATATTATTATTATATTATTATTATATTATTATAAAATTATTATAAAATAATAATAAAAACCACTAAAATTAAATTAAATTCAAGAAGACAAGGTGCGAACCAAGATGGGATGGCCCAATGGACCCAGCCCAGAGGATGGCAAAGCGGACCCAGCCGCCGCCGCAGCAGAGGAGAGCAGAGCAGCAGGCGATCGGAGGCTGCACGCCTCCGCCCGCTCTCACCCCCAGCCGTTCCTCAGCTGATCGCCCTGCTATGGAGTGCCTGCCATCCCTGGAGGCAATCCGGGCCTACAGGGGGAGCAGTCGGCGATCTAAGTTGGCTGATCGCCCTGGCGACCCGGAAAACGATCAAGTCTTCCGGCTCGCCAGGGCGATCAGCCGCCATAGGTCGCCGAATGCTCCCGCTGCAGGCCCGGATCGCCTCCAGGGATGGCAGGCACTCCAAAGCCGCCGCTCCTCCGGCCTCTCTGCCGACACAGGCCCCACAGAGCCCACGATGGGATGGCGGCAGTGACACCCCTTCCTCTTGGCCCCACCCCCGACGCCCTTCTCTCCGGGCCGGACCCAATCGGCTGCCCACCCCTTCCCTAGATCATACAAGGCCTTAAAGGTCAAAACCAGCACCTTGAAAACAATCCGGTACTCTATTATCTTACTCAGTACATAGAATACAACCAAAAGACAGGTAGAAATAATAATAATAGTAATAATAATAATTTTTATTTCTAACCCACCTTCTCCCCCCCAAAGAGACTCAGGGCAGCTTCCAAAGATAAAGACAAAAATGGCAAACATTAAATACCATACTCTAAAAATGAAAATAAAAAAGAAGTAAATAAACAGTTAAAATTACAGCAAATAGTTAAAATAGTTAAATTATGTACCCTAGAATGGAAAGTAAGCTGGTAGATTCCAGACAGGATTAATTAAAGACTGAATTGCACACTGACTTAAATGCTTCAACTCCACAAAAAATTCTACAACTGCTACATCCAAAATTTTTATTTTCAAAACCAAGAAATTATTACAGTAGATTCAATAGCGCTCTTCTCTAGAGACCACAGAGGCTCTCCTCGTGGAACTTGGGGCAGCTAATATTGATTGATATTCAGCTCAGCCCTTCACCCCATTTTCAATCTGTTTTAGAGATTTGAAGAACACACAAGAGAAATCGAAAAACAAATTAACAGGCAAATGTTTTCTTTCCTCAGGTTACAAATTTCTTCAGTGGAGCTTCTTTCTAGTGTCCATCATTGCATCATGATTTTTGCGGATTCCCTCTTTGCCCCTTTATTCTCTTCCCAAATCTGTGGACTGTGCCACAGCACTGATGTCTATGCTATAAATAATATTGTAGCCTAATAAAAAGATCCCAGATGAACTAATGAATCAAAACCAAAGGTTCATCGTGATCAGTGGATCACAACTTTATATATTATTTATTTATATACCACTTTTCTTTTGTCTTCCAGGTTCTTAGACCACACGTTCCAGAAGCCTCAACTCATTTGGCCAACAAGAATTCTGGGAGCTAAAGTGCAAAACATCTGGAGGACCAAAAGTTGGGAAGAACTGATCTAAACCATTCAGTATCTCTGTTAGTGACTAAATGGAAGCCTACAGAAAGTTTATCATAAGCAATGTGAACACATTCTTCCTGTTCTTAATAGTAGAGGAGAAAACCATACAATTATGAATAGCGTGGTTTAACAGTGAATATTTGGTTTAAATGTTTTGATGTATTTTATAATCCTATTTTAAATGTTCATTTTAATTTTACATTGTTTTTAATGGCATTGAATAGCTGCCTATGTTGTAAAGTCGCCTTGAGTCCCATCCGGGGTTGAGAAAGGCAGGGTAGAAATGTCATAAATAAAAATAAATAAATAAATACCTCACTAAGTTCATGCTGCCTTTGCATCTTCTTTTCAAACGTTGCTTTCAACAGAGTAAGCTGCTCATACTGAGAGGGAAACAAAAGGTTTTTTTAAAAATTAACAAAGCAGACTTCAAAGACTCAAGAGATACATTTTGCCCCAACTTGCTTACTTTATCCAACACCACCTGTCTTTTCGCCTCCAGGCTTGGTTCCAGGAGCAAGTTTTTTTCTGTAAAGTAAAACCACTGTTCAATTTTACTATGTTACTGTTAACCTCACACAGCATTCTGTGAATTATAAATATTTTAGAGACTTACTTGCTAGCTCTTCAATGCTTTTCACTAGATCATCCTTATCATTAATCACTTGCTTCAATTGGGGCAGATTAACAAATTGTTCCAGAAGTATATCTTCTTGCTCATTCATGTCAGTCAGCTGCGATATGCTGAATTTCAAAACAATTTTCAAAAAAGAATATTTTGTAGAATAGCTAGCTGTGTATTAGTTAAGCAATCTTGTTTTAAACACGTTTCCTTCATTTTGTGTATATTATCTAAACCTTCTGTATTAACCATTACATCTTGCTTTAACATTTTCATTTTTATAGCGGAATAATAATTCAGAAATCTGAGGTTAAACACTGTCTCATTTTTGGGGGAAACCTATTACTTTTGGAATAGAGACAGTACAGTACATTCAGGACAATTCCCCAGATTCAATAATGAAAAAACAATGAAGGTACATATATATAAGTGTGCCCATTTTAAAGGATACAATTTTACTTATTTATTTTGCAAGAAACACAAATTCCTCTCCCTAAACACATGGCTATTTAGAAACAGATTAATTTTTTTTGCAGACAATGCACAATTGTCCTGCAACACCCCCCCCCCCCCCATGTGCACAATATTTTTCTAGAACATTTTGGGAAATGTATTTGATATTTTAATGGCATTGAATGATATCAATGGTAAACCTGCAAATATTAAATCTGTGAAAGTTAAACCTGTGAAAGTTGAGATTCGACTGTACAACTTGAGTTATTTACATTTTGATACTTATTGGTGGTTCATTTTTCATATGGTGGGGTTTTGCAAACAGCAGTACTTAATGTCTTTTCCAAATAAAGAAGAAACTCATTGATTAGTTTCCCCCAAATTAGTTCTCTCAATGAACACCTCAGTTTAACAAACATTATTTATTACGGTCCATAGACGCATCAGTAAACGAACAGTCATTTTAAATTCTCCCATCTCATGAGAAGTTCATTGTAAAAATATATGTCTACATTGTTTCAAGAGCTTAGTTGCTTCCTCAGCCTTGTTGCCACTGTGAGGAAGTTTCAAAATCTATGCTTAACTGTGGATATAGGTTTGTTTTTTTTTTGCTGTTTTATTTATGCAATTCTGAGGGTATGTTTTTGAAACATATTTGGTACTTACATTGGTTTCACATGTAATGTACATCACCCATGTATTACAAGTAGCGTAAAAATACTATGACAAAATAAATAGTATATTTAGTAAAATTAAAAACTATCTTAGAGTTCAAAAGCACACTTAAAAAAATATATTACTTTTTATATTTTTACCTGAGATCAGATAGTTCTGGAAATGCATCAGGGACATCAGGCATTTTGTAACTGAACCCATTTTGGCTCCCCTGAAAATGTTAGGAAGATGTTAAGATGCTGAATACTATCTATTTCTAAAGACAAATTTATAGCTTATAAATCTGAAAAACAATACAAAATTATTTCTTGTGGCACTGTAATTACAACATTTAAAAGTTTTAAAATTAAATTGTGTTGGATAGGAGCAAACGCAGCACAATCCTACACCTATCTACACAGAAATAGGTCTCACTGATCTCGGTTGTTTTAAATCCCGGTAAGTATACAAATGAACGCACTGTAAATGGTAAACAGGGATGCTCCAAAATATGATAGCAAAACAAGTTCAGAAAAAGTACACGAACTTATTTAATAAAAATCTAAACAAAGAAATTGGGTTACGCATGCATTTTTAATTAGAAAGTGTTTCTTGTTTCTCATCAAAAGGATAAAGGACAATCAGTAGGAATTAATCATTTTGGGTACAAAATGTGCTTTTCTGATCATGATCCCCATTATACCATAAGAGATCACAATCTGTTTGTTTGATTTGTAGCCACGTGAACAATACTGGGGAGTTAGTGGATCATATAAATATACTCTATCTTCTTTCCTGAATATTTTAACTTCTGTGTCTGTCAATACTTCTGGGTTCTCCAGGTATTGGATCTTTGGGTTGGTATTTGTATACAAGAAAACAGCTAGAATAATAAAGCTTGCTACTGATAAATACCTGTGAAAATGTTTCTGTTGTTGGAACAGGTAATGGCAAGTCTGATATCATACCAAAGGAAGGAGCAGCAGGTCTGTCTGTTGTGTAGCCTGAAGAAAGTGAATCCGGTACAGATGCTATAGACCTATTTGTTTCTGGTGGCCGATACGGAGAAAGAAATGGGAAGTTCTGAGGGTATGAAGGAATTCCAGCAGGTTTGTTGTAAAGGCTAAGACGAAAAAGGCAAAGAGGGGATTTGCCATCAGCAACCTTTCATCGTTTTGCAGTGCTATTCCTCAAAGGCAAAGCTTACCAAAGCATGGAGAAGATGTTGCTGAGAAATTTCTTGCAAAAAGGCAGGTGCAATGCATCATGAATTGGAAACTGAAAGCAGCAGTTATAAGTAACACAGTAATCTAAAATGAGTTATTTTTCTTGATAATGAGGGTGTCATTGTCAAAATTAACACAGAAAGTAGGAACAAAGCTTCCTGACAATGTAGCCAGTAAGGTATTGGCTACTTTTAAAGGGCATTTTACAGGCAGGTGTTTGACACAAACTTTCAAGTTTTGTGCAAGTAACTTAACAAGTTATTCCCCACCTCCCCCAAGAAATGCAATGAAAACTGCTGCTTGCTAAAAACAATGAGATTTTTTTTTTTAAAAAAACTTTCCAAGCTCACTCTATTAACCTGATTGTGTAACAATACCACTAAAGTGTCATTTCATATCTTTTAAAACTTACTAATCTTTTCAAGGTAAGCTTGTGATGTGTGTGGGAGGGGCTGTGCTGTTTGTTAAACTCGGATCCAAAGCATCCTTTGGCATTTGGAACTGGTGACACACTTCTTTGACTCTAAGTCTATTGGAAACTAACACCACATATCTAATACAGAGCAAGGTTCAAATCCCCGTTTATCAACAGATATCCATTGGATGAAATTGAGCAAAAAACATTCTCTCAACCTAAGCAGAAGGCAGTGGTGAACAACCTCAAAACAGATCTTGTTAACAGAATTATAGTTTATTATGGCATCCAAAAAGCAGAATTATGGTTAACACGTAACATACTTCACTCAAAATGTGTGGAAGCTGTGTTCATGCATTTGTGGAGTTTGTTTCCAAAAGGTACCAAATCTGCCTCCCCCTCCAAAAAAAAGGGAAAACAAGTTATAGATGGCAACACAATGTTGTCGAGGAATAGAATATCATGTACATATTAATATAATCAGAATGTATTAGATTACTTTGGTACAGAGCTTGGAAAATTGCATTTTACAACAAAAGAATGCATAACTTCATGTCCTGTCCCCCCCCCGTCCCCCCCCCCCCCGATATCTGTAAAATTGTTTCAGAATGATGAATGTGTAACTTTTGGAAACAAACACATTTGCACTTCTTGGTCAAAGGCAAACACTTTGTGATAATTCACTGCAAACTATACCTATTATGAACAAGAATCTGGAGAAGGGAATCTGAATGTGTGGCAGGCAGAAAAAATGGGAAGCCGAAATGTAGCCCATGGTTTAGCTATAATGTCTGATCTGAATGGGAGCCACATTTTGCGGATTCAGGTGCAAGGTGACCTTACAATACACAAATGTGCAATTCATTTATGTATCCCTTTCAATTGTTGACCTCTTTCTTCTTTATTTACTTACTATGGAAATGATGTTGAATTAGGAGCCAAAACTGGAGGATTCTTCCAAAATTCATCAAGTATACTTTGGACAATTTTCCCAAGATCTGAGTGCATTGTGAACTGTTAGGAGATACAAAAGCTTTATTACTTTTAGCATGACTAGTGCAGGTGATGTCATGACATACAGTACTTAAGACAATTTTGTGTGTGTCTGTGAGCGGGTATCTTGAGGTGATTAGATACAATTGTTAATGACATGTACACTTCGTCTTATGGACATCTGCATAATATCTTGCATACATAGATGTACTGGGCTGAATTGAATCTTAATATAACCTGGGATTCTTAAAATAAGAGGCATGCGTAAAATATATTTATGGATTACACAAAATTAACCACTGTAAACTACTGATGGGCGCAATTTTTTTAATACAGACCACATTGTCATACTTGTGTGCATTTTCTAATGGCATCTATTCTGCTACCCGGAATCATGACTGCTACTAATATAGCCTGAAAAACATGCAAACAATTCTACTCTTGGCCACCCCATTATTATTCTAGAAGCTTGCACAATTATACATACACTGCTTATTAAAGGGCAGGCAACATACACTCCTTGTTTGTCCATTAAATGATGTCGTATGGGTGGGAAAACACTGATGATTGGCTTTTCCTGAGGAAACTGAGGTGGTAGCAAGCTGTAAAAACAAAAATACTCCGTTATTACCCCTGAATTCCTGAACATAATGCAAATTAAGATATCTTTTATTCTACAACACAATACTCTTTAAAATATGAGGTTTTCATTCCTATAAATTACTGGTAACTGAGACTTTCCTCTTGAGAATTCCAACATACCCAAAGAAAAATAACGATTCATCTATTCACATTTCAATCTTTATTAATAAAACAATCCACATGTAAAATCAGTTAGAAAGTCAGAATAGATTTTGTCTGGTTTATATGATATCCAGAGAGCTCAAACTTGAGCTCTTTGCCTCCTCCTCCCAGGGCCATTCCACACAGTCATATAACCCAGAATATCAGAGCAGAAAATCTCACAATATCTACTTTGAACTGGGTTCTCACTGCTATATATTCCAGTTCAAAGCAGATTAGGTGGGATTGTATTCAGCTGTGTGGAAGGGGCCCCACTTGCATATGGACAAAAGAGAAACCTTTAATTACATTCAAATCCACAAGTTTTATTTGTTATAATTGATGTTAGAGAACCAGGATCTCAAACTATCATTTGACTTCAGCTATCGCTGCTGTTTTGAAGTTAGTTCTGATCGGGAAGCTTTTACTTTCCTATGATTTGTGAAGGAGAAGAATCAGAATGCATGAATTCTGTGGTTCACCAAGGTTTGTCTGTGATAATCCAAATTGCCCATCTGTGTTTTGGAAAAGGACAAGACAGGGTTCTAAACCTTTGAAGAAGGTATTTGATAACTTTTATTCAACTCTTCAAACAGCAGCAATATATTCTGATGCTCTGAAATTATGAATTTTGCTGCTGGTAGACCACTGTCTTGGGAAGTACAGACAATCTACAAAATACAAAGCTAATCAAAGAAAAAGCTTTATAAAATTGATAGTAATTTGTATTAGGCTCCGGGACCAAAATTTATAAACGTGGATACTATAATTGTGCCAATAAATTGTAAGTTATCATAATTCACAAAGTACATCAAAACTGGCTTGCTGTGAGTTTTCCAGGCTGTATGGACATGGCCATAGAGCCTGGAAAACTCACAGCAACCCAATGATTCCAGCCATGAAAGCCTTTGACAATACATCTAAATTATTGAGCTAGGATATAATTAAAATCACAAGGATGGTACTCACATATTAATATTAATTGTCAAGTTGTTTACAGTGAATGGTAAACGATACTCCACATCTTTTTGGATTTCAGCTATACTGTTAAAAAGAAATGTACAAATTTGTCAATGGTTGTGGAATGGTGATATTAATGAATTTAAACAATACAGTCAAGTTAAACATCTAACAGATTAGCAATCTCAATACATCAGTTAATCCTAAATGTATGCCGCCAAATTAATTGAATTAAAATGCTTTATGAACTATGTGCCAATGTCTCCTAATTTTGTCACACTGACTTGTAAAGCAATCAGCCTTTGGGAAAGATTGAAAACATTCTGGAGTCTACAGATTTTGGAGTGTTAACAATTTTCTACCAAGATAAAGCTGGTAGCTAGTTTGCCACCCTATTGGTTCCTAAGATAGCATTTCATCTTATCTCATATCTTGATATGTCAGGAAATTACGATTGCCAGATGGCACTTTTTTTTTGCCTTAAGATTACATATGTAATGACTAAGCATTTAATCTTAGTACAATGACAAACATTTTTACTACCCATGACATCAGATACACTTCAGTATGGCCATATTCTTCCACTTTCTGTTTTGCTGGATTTTAAAGTGCCAGTTTCCGAACAAACATTGCTCCTTTCTGAACTCCAATTAGCCTTACTGAACTCCAACTACTCCCAACATTAAAGCTGAGATTCCAACTGATTGCTGCATGCTCCAATATAGACACAGATGCATTTGCCAAATCCAAAACTATCATACACTGGGCTCTTGGTATCTGTTGGTGCTTGGTTCCAGGACCTCCTGTGGACAGCAAAATTCCTGGATGCTCACATCTCAATATATATATAATGTATAGTAAAACGGTATCCTTATATACCATGGGAAAATCAAGGCTTGCTTTTGGGAATTTGGAAGAGGAAGGACATTTTCAAGCCATGGGTGGTGGAATCTGTGTATACAGAATCTGTGGCTATGGAGGAGTGACAGAAAAGCCAGCTCTCCACATTTGCTAGGGCAGTGTTTCCCAACCAGTGTGCCAGGGCACACTAGTGTGCCGTAAGCGATCATCAGGTGTGCCGTGGGAAATTGGAACCTCCAGGAAAGGGGGGGGGGGGGTCTAGTGTGTTGAAGTATAAAAACTCTAAAAAACCTACCTCGATAAAAACACAACATTACAAAACAAAAAAACCCTCCCCACCCGTTGTCTACTTGGTTTCTCCCTCTCCATGCATTGGGAAGGCCCGCCTCCCTTTCCCCAAGTAGAGACCTCCTCTTGCCTCCTGGGGGTTCTATCATTGGTGGGGTTCAGAATGCTCTTTGATTGTAGGGGAACTATAAATCCCAGCAACTACAACTCCCAAATGTCAAGATCTATTTCCCCTGAACTCCATCTGCGTTCATATTTGGGCATATTGAGTATTCATGCCAAGTTTGGTCCTGATCCAACACTGTTTGAGTCCACAGTGCTCTCTGGATATAGGTGAACTACAACTCCAAAACTCAAGGTCAGTGCCCACCAAACCCTTCCAGTATTTTCTCTTGGTTATGGGAGTTCTGTGTGGGAAGTTTGTGTCTTTCTGCCACTCCTGCCAGGATATCTATGTTGAGTTCATCGAAACAGGCCCAGGTTTCACACTGAATGTATAAATACATTTAAAAACATATTAACTATATGTATTACTGTGTTAGAGTGTCATTTTGGTTGGTGGTGTGCCCCAGGATTTAGAAAATGTAAAAAGTGTGCCACGGCTCAAAAAAGGTTGGGAAACACTGTGCTAGGGTTCAGGACACAGTGAAAACTGCAAATAAAAAAGAAACCACTAGTCCGTCGTCGTCCCTCCCCCTTGTAACACCACTCTTAAGAATCCCTGAGTCCCCCAGCACAAGTCTATGGTCAACTTCCAATTTCCAGCAGAAGTCAGGTATAGAGTCACACTGGAGAAATTCATAGATCTCTCATTAATCAAATCTGCAAAAGTCAAACTCACAACTACAACTTGATTCCTGTAAACAGGAACACTTGCCAGGCTGAGTGAGGCAGGTGGAAGGGCATTAAATAGGCCTGTTTGATCAATGGTTCTAAATGCTTCAAAAGTACTTACAAAATTTCATTATTATTTCATTATTGGCCATTTTAAAGACAGAACCAATTAGGAACTGCCATTTATAATAAAATTTTGAAAGTTTTGTTAGAGTTCTGAAATGTTCGCTACCAGAACTTTTGTTTTGTAAGTACTTTTGAAGCATTTAGAACCATAGATCACACAGGCCTAGGCATTAACATCCCAGGCCTCTGAAGAGAAAGCTGGCAGCTAGTTTCCATCTTACAGGTTCCTGAGCCAGGATTTCATTTTGCTCAATTCTCTACTCTAGCAGCAAATTATATCTCTCAGATGGAACTCTTTTTGTGGCTTTGGGATTACATATGCAAGAGTGACTAAGCATTTAGCTTGAGTATCATGACCAGTGTTGTCTTCTGTGCATTTACTCCCACCCCACAGACATTTTCTTTCACTTTCGGTTCTCTTGATTTCCAGCATTCCATAGCATTGAGCCCCTGGCAGTCAAAGTGGAGTCAAACTGCCTTAATTCTACAGTGTATTTTGATACACATTTGACAGAAGAATATTTTAATATGTGTATTTTATGGAGTGTTTAAAATGGATTGCTGTGAATTTTTTTGGCTGTCTGGCCATGAATCCATAGCACTCTCTCCTGATATTTTGCCTGCATTTATGGCAGCCATCCCAAGAGGTTTGTGAGGTCTGTTGGAAATGAGGCACATAGGGTTTATATATTTGTGGATTGTCCAGGGTGGGAGAAAGAACTCTTGTCTGTTTGAACCAAGTATGAATGTTGCAATTTGCCAGCTTGATTAGCACTGAACAGCCTTGCAGCTTCAAAACCTGGTTGCTGCCTGCCTGTGGGGTAGCCTTTGTTGGGAGGTGTTAGCTGACCCTGATTGTTTCCTGTCTGGAATTCCCTGTATTCTGAGTGTTGTTCTTTATGTACTGTCCTTATTCTAGAGTTTTTTTTAAAAAAATACTGGTAGCCAGATTTTGTTCATTTTCATGGTTTCCTCCTTTCTGTTGAAATTGTCCACATGCCAGTGGATTTCAATGGCTTCTCTGTGTGGTCTGACGTGGTGGTTGTTAGAGTGGTCCAGCATTTCTGTGTTCTCAAATAATATGCCGTGTCCAGGTCAGTCCATCAGGTACTCTGCTATGGCTGACTTATCTGGTTCAATTAGTCTGCAATGCCTTTTGTGCTCTTTGATCCATGTTTGTCTATGTTTTAGTAATGCTGTAACCCACCTCGAGCCGTGAAGAGAGACAGGCAGGAAATAAAACTATTATTATTATTGGATGTTAGGCTTTAGTGTTACTTAATATGTGGGGGTTTCCTGGGATATTAAGGCCGGGGTATAAAAGTTTTTTAAATAAACCAACAAACAGGGGGGTTAGGCGCTCCCTGTAGCTTGCCCCAGTTATTAATGTGGCTGCTGATCGCTGGACAAGCTGAAGTTTCCAGGCCGTCTTCAAGGGCAGCCCCATGTAGAGTGAATTGCAGTAACCAAGGCGTGGATCACCATGGTCAGGTCAGACTTCACGAGGTATGGTGGCAATTGGCGCAAGAGTTTTAACTGTGCGAAGGCCCTCCAGGCCACTGTCGACACCTGAGGTGTCCAGAAGGACCCCCAAACTGCGGACCTGGGACTTCAGGTCTGAGGGGCGAGGAGAAGGGGTCGCGGTGAACTTTCGGCAATCCATCGCCCTGATCAGATGCACCATTCTGCAATTCTCAAGGTTCGAGTGTGCCTACTTGAATCCCAGAGTTGGGAGAGGCCGTGAGGGCCCGGTAGGCCCAACCCCGTTCTGCCAAAGCAGAGGCCTACACCAGTGCTTCCCAACCAGTGTGCTGTGAGCGATCATCAGGTGTGCCGTGGGAAATTGGAACCTCCAATACCCTTTTTCCCCCCTCCTGCCGAACCTTTTCCTCTCCACTCGGGCTCCCTTCTTCCCAGCCTCGCTCTGCCTCACTTTGCTCTGGGGTGAGCCTGTGCAGTAGTGCCCGCATGGGTCACGTCTTCCTCCCTCCCCCCTCCCCTCCTGAACACGCTCACGCTGCCCCCTCGGATCAAAATGGCGGCAGAAGCGGCAGTGTAGAAAAAAAAGTAAGTGTTTGGCAGGAGGGGGAAGAAAGGGCGCGAAGGGGAAGGGGGAGGAAGAGGTCTCTATCGAAAGCTGGCATGGGCAAACTTGGACACTTGATTGTGTGTTAACTATAAAATCCTAGAAAGTGTAACTCCCAAATGTCAAGGTCTATTTCCCCCAAACCCCATCTGCGTTCATATTTGGGCATATTGGGTATTCATGCCAAGTTTGGTCCTGAACCAACATTGTTTGAGTCCCATGTCTGTTTTAGGGACCTTGAAGTGGTGAGCCTCCTTCTAACATTGTGATTCTGGATAGAAAACATACAGCAACATAACATTGTTTGAGTCCACAGTGCTCTCTGGGTGTAGGTGAACTGCAACTTCCAAACTCAAGATCAATTCCCAAGCAAACCCTTTCAGTACTTTCTGTTGGTAATGAGAGTTCAATATGCCAAGTTTGGTTCAATTCCATTGTTGCAAGAGTTCAGGATGCTCTTTGTGTGTTAACTATAAATCCCAGAAACTGTAACTCCCAAATGTCAAGGTCTATTTCCCCCAAACTCCATCTGTGTTCACATTTGGGCATATTGAGTATTCATGCTAAGTTTGGTCCCGATCCAACATTGTTTGAGTCCAGAGTGCTCTTGGATATAGGTGAACTACAACTCCAAAACTCAAGGTCAATGCCCACCAAACTCTTATAGTATTTTCTCTTGGTTATGGGGGTTCTGTGTGGGAAGTTTGTGTCTTTCTGCCAGGATATCTAGGTTGTGTTCATCGAAACAGGCCCAGGTTTCACACTGAGTGTATAAATACATTTAAAATCATATTAACTGTATGTATGACTGTGTCAGAGTGTCATTTTGTGTCATTGTGGTTGGTGGTGTGCCCCAGGATTTTGCCAATGCAAAAAGTGTGCCGCGGCTGAGAGAAGGTTGGGAAAGAGAGGCCTGCACAACGCGAGCCCCCCCGACAGAGGCCCCCCCGGCCTGTGCGTGACTCACGCGGCGTGGGCGCTGCGCAGGGACTCGACCTGCCGCTGCTTCTGCTGCTGGAGGCTGGTGAGGTGCGAAGGCAAGGCGGAGGAGGCGGCGGAGGGCGAGGCGGAGGAGGGCGAGGGGGCCGCGGCCCCGCTGCCGCCTCCGCCTTTGGAGAGCGGGAAGAGCCAGTTCATCGCCGCCTGCCTGCCTGCCTGCCTCCCTCCCTTCGGCCTTGGTCTCTCTCTGCTGCTTCGCCTGGCTCCTCCAACCGCTCACATTCGCTCCCTTCAAGCCAGTCAGCCTGACAGGAAGCGGAGGGCGAAAACAAAACCCTCCTCAGACGTCACGGCGGCGCGCATGCGCTGCAGAAAGCGAAGAGAGAAAAAAATCCCCAAACAACCCCGTTTCTGCTTCAGCGACGTCACGGCTCTTTCCCTATTGGTGGAAAGCGCAGGCGGGAAGGCTCCGATTGGCTGAGGGAGGCAGAAGAGGGCGGGAGAAAAGGGAGAAGGCTTTGTGCGCTGGGTGTGTCCGGAGGAGGAGGAGGAGCCGGCGGTGCCTGCCGACCGCTGCCCCGCGTGAGGGACAGTCCCGACTTCCGGTAAAGGGAGGGCACTTCCGGGCCGTGCGTGCGAGCGAGAGGCTGCGCGCGCGCTAGGGAGCGCGAGCGAGAGGAAGGGGGCGTTTGGAGAGGGAGGCGCGGCGGCGGCGGCGGCTCCTGATGCGAAGGCTCCGCGCGCCGGAGCGGGAGAGGTAGTATCGAGGCCGGGGAGGCCGGGGAGGCCGGTGCGCGTTCCTGAGGGCCCACCTGTTGCTTTCCTCACCGGCTCCCAGGAAAGGGCTGGCAGCCCCAATGCCTCACAGGGACTCCCAGCCCTTTCCTGGGAAGCTGGCTCTTGCAAGGGAGCCACTCCTTCTCCCCTCACTCACTCACTCACTCACTCCCTCCTCCAGATCCACCTCCTTCAGCAGAAGCTCCAGGCTACGGTCTGGCTACGGTGGTCCACGCTCTGGCCACATCCCGAATAGACTACTGCAACGCACTCTACGTGGGGCTGCCCTTGAAGACAGTTCGGAAACTGCAATTAGTCCACCGGACTACTAACGGGAGCGACATACAGGGAGCATACCACCCTAGGGTTGCCCACTGTCCCTTATTCTAAGGCAGTCTTTCTCAACCAGTGTGCCGTGGCACACTAGTGTGCCGTGACGGACGTGCTGTGCCGCGAGAAAAGCTCTTTGCCCCCCTTCCTCCCCACTCCTGCTGAACTCCTGCTGCTTGGGGGAGGAGGAGGAAGGGCCGGGCAGTGGCAAAGAAAAAGAAGAAGGGACCGGGGCACCGCCTTCTTCGGCTATTTCCCCAGCCAGCCTCCAATCCGCCATGACTCCCACCATGACTCTCGCCCCTCGCTCGCTGAAGCCGCGTGGAGGAGGAGCCCCGCCCACTGAAGCCCGTCCACCGCTCATGCTCCTCCTCTGTAGGAGAGCTGAAGCTGGGGGGAGGGGGCAGGGCATGGCACGTCCTGTAGGAGAGCTGAAGCTGGGGGGAGTGGGCGGGACGTGGCGCGGCCTGGCTCTGCCCCCTCCCCCGGCTTCACCTCTCCCAGCAGCTGCTCCAGCCTTGAGGGGATAGTGCCAAGCCAGCCCTGGCTCTGGCACCGCTGGAGCAGCTGCTGGAGAGCTGTGAAGGTGAAGCCGGGCTAGGGGTGGGGCATGGCACAGCCTGGCTCCACCCCCTCCCCGGCTTTGGCCCTCCCAGCAACTGCTCCCAGCAGGCCACCAACCCCCAGCCGTTCTTTACTGTGTTAGAGTGTCATTTTGTGTCATTTTGGTTGGTGGTGTGCCCCCAGATTTTTTTAATGTTAAAAGTGTGCCGCGGCTCAAAAAAGGTTGGGAAACACTGTTCTAAGGGACATCCCTTATTTCAGCCCCAAATTTTGTGTCCCTCATTTTCAGCTCCTCTCCCTTATTTTCAGCTCCTGTCCCTTATTTTCAGCTCCTGTATTGACGGGACAGATGGCAGCAGGAGGTGAGGCTGGGCCAGTCCATATACATACATGCTTCCTCCTTCCTCCTCCTCCATCCTGCTACTTCTTTTGGCTCCTCCTGTTTGCTCTCGCCTCCCTGCGAGCGGCCGGGAATTGTAGTCCAAGGCTGCCTCCTCCTTGGGCAGGACTCCATTTCCCAAGAGCCCTTGCTCCCGGGGGGAGGAGGAGGAGGAAAAGGAAGAGGGAGAAGGGGTCCTGCGGTCTTCATGGCGCCGCCGGTGAGCGGTCTGAGGGAGCTGCAGGCACGGCACAGGGAGATGCGGGCTCGCATGGAGCTGCTGATCATGGAGACCCAGAGCCAGGTCTGCCGTGCCCTCACCCACGGGGCCGCCTTCACCATTGACCCCTGGGAGAGGAAGGAAGGTGACCCTCTGCCAGGCACACAAATCACAGCCACACCAGGGCTGAGGGGCAGGTGGGTGTCTCTGGGGGTTTTTTGAGCCGGACGGGCATCTGTCGGGAGGGCTTGGGTTGTGCCTTCTTGCAGAATGGCCCAAGTAGATGATATTGCACTGAATGCATGCGAAAGGAGGCTTCTGTTAGATCCCAGTCTAAAGATCAGTCAACAGTGTTTATGCCACAGCTGAAAAAGCCAAGGCTGCATCAAAAGTAGTATAGTTAGGAATTTTCAAGTTTTTATGACGTGTCCCTTATTTTTGCGAAAATTCCCATATTTTTAGGTAAATGTCCCTTATTTCTTATATCAAAAAGTGGCAACCCTATACCACCCACCTGTTGTGTCAGCTCCACTGCCGGCCTGTCCAATTCCAAGCTCAATTCAAAGTGCTGGTTTTACCTTTAAAGCTCTATACCAGGGGTGCTCATTAGGTAGCTCGGGAGCTACTAGTAGATCTTCGGCCCTCTTCCAGGTGATCTTTGGGCCTCACCAGCCAGATGGGGCACTCCTGCCATGCGCACGCACACCCTGCGCGCACGTGTGCTCCTGCTGCTGGCTTCCGCACTTGTGGTGCTTCTTTCGCCTGTGGGGCATTGCAGGAAGAAGGAAGCATGAGGCTGGGCCTCTGGAGGGAGCACCCTGCCTCTCTCTCGTCCAGAAGCAGCTGTGCAGCGAGACAAGCAGGGCGGAGCGCTCCCTCTGCATGCCCCGCCTCATGCTTTCTCCTTCCTGCAATGCCTCGCAGGCGGAAGAAGCGCTGCTCGGGCGGAAAACAGCAGCAGGAGCACACGCGGTGGCAAGAGCATGCGGCGGCGGGGCAGGTAGATCTTTTGGACTTGGTTGCTTTAAGAGTACCTCGCATGCTGAAAAAGTGTGAGCACCCCTGCTCTATACGGTTCTGGCCCAGCTTACTTGTCCGAACGCATCAGCCGCTACGTCCCACCTCGTAATTTAAGACAGTGTTTCCCAACCTTTTTTGAGCCGCGGCACACTTTTTACATTTGCAAAATCCTGGGGCACACCACCAACCAAATGAATGACAATATCCGGTCTTTTAAAATATATTTTTATATAGTCTGATTTTAAATAACACTTCTAACGTAATAAAGTTTTGATTGAGTGACACTCTAACACAGTAACACATATAGTTAATATGTTTTTAAATGTATTTATACACTCAGTGTGAAACCTGGGCCTGTTTCAATGAACTCAACATAGATATCCTGGCAGGTATGGCAGAAAGACACAAACTTCCCACACAGAACTCCCATAACCAAGAGAAAATGCTATAAGAGTTTGGTGGGCATTGACCTTCAGTTTTGGAGTTGTAGTTCACCTATATCCAGAGAGCATTGTGGACTCAAACAATGTTGGATCAGGACCAAACTTGGCATGAATACTCAATATGCCCAAATATGAACACAGATGGAGTTCAGGGGAAATAGACCTTGACATTTGGGAGTTGTAGTTGCTGGGATTTATAGTTCCCCTACAATCAAAGAGCATTCTGAACCCCACTAATGATAGAACTGGGCCAAACTTCCCACACAGAACCCCCAGGAGGCAAGAGGAGGTCTCTACTTTGGGGAAAGGGAGGCGGGCCTTCCCAATGCATAGAGAAGGAGAGACCAAGTAGACAACGGGTGTGGGGGGGGGGTGATTGTAATTTTGTGCCTTTATCGAGGTAGGTTTCTTAGGGTTTTTATACTTCAACACACTAGACTCCCCCCCCCCCTTCCTGCAGGTTCCATTTTCCTGCGGCACACCTGATGATCGCTCACGGCACACTAGTGTGCCCTGGCACACTGGTTGGGAAACACTGCCTTAAGATCATCCGGGCAGGCCCTGCTCTCGCTCCCGCCTACATCTCAAATGCGGTTGGTGGGGGCGAGGGATAGGGCCTTCTCGGTGGTGGCTCCCCATCTGTGGAACGCACTCCCTGTTGATATTCGATCAGCTTCATCCCTCCTGGCATTCAGAAAAAAAGTGAAATCCTGGTTATGGGACCAAGCGTTTGCACTTTAGCACGATACGGCACTTTAGATTGGATTGAGATGGCAATCTGGTGGACAAGACCTAATGCTTATGGATGGAATACTGTTTTAATTGTTGTGAATATACATGACGCATTTTAATGTTAATTGTATTTTTTAATGTATTTTAATTCTAGCTGTATTTTAATGTATTTTATTTTTAACTGTTTGCTTTTATTATATGTATACTATGTGGCATCGAATCATTGCCGTTGTTAGGCCGCTCTGAGTCCCCCCTCGGGGGTTGAGAAGAAGCGGGGTAGAAATGATGGAAATAAGAATAATAAATAAATAACTGGTTGGTTTTTTTTGGGTGGGGGGGTTGGTTTTGTCAATTGGAAATTGTAGTTGCTGGGATTTATAGTTCACCTATAATCAAAGAGCATCCTGAACTCACCAACAATTGAATTGAACCAAACCTGGTACGCAAAACTCCCATGACCAACAGCAAATACTGGACGGTTTTGGTGGGCATTGACCTTGAGTTTGGGAGTTGTAGTTCACCTACATCCACAGAGCACTATAGACTCAGCAATGATGGATATGGACCACACTTGACACGAATCCTCAATATACCCAAATGTGAACACTGGTGGAGTTTGGGGGAAATAGATCTTGACATTTTGGAGTTGTAGTTACTGGGATTTATAGTTTACCAACAATCAAAGAGCCCCTTGCACCCCACCAATGATAGAATTGGGTCAAACATCCTACACAGAACCCTCATGCCTTGAAGGTTCTAGCTGGCACGAGCCTCCATCCCACATCACACACTCTCCCTCACCCACACATGCGCATCATGCTGCCATGCGCCGAGCACGTCTGCTCTCCCCTCTCCACTTGGAGTCTCAGAAACATCCCTCCCATTGGCAAGGAGGCCTGCCAATCACAGCAGAGGGGAGCTTTAGGTGGGAAAATTCGCAGTCTGTTTCCAAAAAGAAAGAGAAGGACAAGCGGAAAGATCTTCAACCTTCTCTGCCAAAGGGCTTCCTAAGACCATCAGAAATATATGTTTTCTGATGGTCTTTGGCGACCCCTCTGAAACCCTCTTGCGACACCCCTGGGGTCCTGACCCACAGGTTGAGAAACACTGGCCTACCGGCTCTTAGGAATTGTGGGAGTTGTAGCCCAAAACACCTGGAGGGACGAAGTTTGCCCAGGCCTGGCTCGACACCGTAGAATCGAGGCACTTTGACACCACTTTATGTATTAATTAATTAACTAAAAACTTTTCTATCCCCATCTACGGTATCTCTACCTCAGACCGGCTGACAGCAAGAATTCAAGGCTAATAATAATAATAATATATAAAACATCAACAGTGAATCAAGAATACATATAGAATACAACACATATAAGCTAATTCGTCAAGATAAAATCATGTCCAACTCCGTCTGTATATTGTGGTCTATTAACTTTGGTCAAGTTCTCTCTCTCGGCATTACTTCGCGGACGAAGATTCTTAGGAAGGACTCATCCCACGTATTTTACAAGCACATTGATGACTAAAAAGGCCAATTTGAGATAGGCAAGTCCGGTTGCAGAAAGGACAGCAGAAAGTCTCCTTGGGTGATGTTGTTTCCAAGTTGTAGTTCTTTCTGCGTTGTCTTTTCTTTTCGAGACCCGTTCGGCGTGTCTTCTCGAAAGAGGCTGCAGCATTGTGGATAGTGCGTCTCCATGCCTCCCGATGTGAGGCCAGGGTGGACCATTGTTGGTGATAAATTTGGCCGAGCCTGAGATGTTGTTTCAGGGAGTCCTTGTATCTCTTTTTGGGGGCGCCTCCCTTGCGCTGACCCATGGCAAGTTCACCATAGAGTAGCACCTTTGGGAGGCGGTGGTCCTCCATCCTACAGACGCGCCCTGCCCAGCGCAGCTGTGTTTCCAATAGCATGGCCTCAATGCTGGTGATCCCTGCTTGCTCAAGGACAGCAACATTCGTCACATAGTTGGTCCAGTGTACATTTAGGATTGTGCGAAGACAGCACTGATGAAAGCGTTCGAGGAGTCGTAGGTGTTGGTGATAGGTGACCCATGTTTCAGACACATATAGGAGAATAGACAGTATGATAGCTCTGTACACACTGATTTTTGTGCTTTGCCTCAGGTGCTTGTTGCTCCAGACTCGGCCATCATTCTGCAAATGCCTTTTTCCACAGCCAGGTTTTCACTAGCCTCCTAAAGGTCAGGAGGGAAGAGGCAGATCTATTTTCATTCGGGAGAGAGAGAGAGAGTTCCATAGCCGTTTGGTAGGGGGGGGCACCACAGAAAAGGCCCTGTCTCTCGTTCCCAGCAGACGCGACTGCGGAGATGGCAGGACTGAGAGCATTCATTCATTCAGTTTCTCACTTGTTAATCGACCTCCATTAAAATGCTCCAGGCGATTGACATAAAACAAATTGTATAAAAAGATTACAACAAATACCGAATAGACTGCAAAAACAAGGCCTTGAGTGCCTGAGCAAAGGGTTGCACGTCACACATAGCCCTCAAGTGGGGAGGCAAGGAGTTCCTCAAGACAGGGGCAGAGATCAAGAAGGCCCTGTGTCTCATGCTCTCGAGACGTGCTTCCCTGGGGCCTAGAACATACAGTAAGTTTAGTTGGAGGAGTCGAGGCAACCACTGGCGGCGAAGAGGGGAAAGGCGGTTTCTGAGATATGCTGGCCCCTGGCCATAAAGCGCCTTAAAGGTCAGAACCAACAACTTAAACAGGGCCCGGAATTCTGTTGGAAGCCAGTTGGAGTTGGAGTTATGTGGCATCTCAACGGTGTTTTTGCAAGTAGCCTGGCAGCCGCATTCTGAATAATGCGGATCCTCCGAGTAGTCGACACTCTTAATGGTTCATAGGAGAGAATACATGCTGAGAAGCTAATTGACAGCCAGTGGAGCTGGGGCAACTAGGGAGTTGTGCGCTCCCTGTACCCCACTCCCGTCAGTAGCCTGGCTGCCAAGCGTTGGACTAATTGCAGCTTCCGGGCCATATAGCCATATAACTGGAGGCTGTTGGCTGTTGATTGTAATTATGCCTTCCCCTTTGCAGCATATTTATTTATTTTATTTACTAGCCATCCCCTGCCATGTGTTGCTGTGCCCCCGCCTGGTGATCTGGAAAATAAAGTAATGGGAAACTATTGGTTTCTAATACATGTAATGTCTTGATGCTTGTGGATAAAAAGTATTTCTTGTTACTTTGACAGTGTTGATATGTAGATTGCCTGGTTTGCCTACTCTGTAACATGCAACATGTCATTGTCTTTCTTTAGGGGTCCCTTTCAAATCTATGATACTATATCTCTCTTTGTGTGAATCATATATATCTATCTACATAGCCCTTTGTCCTGGCTCTTTGTCAGGAGGGCTTTATGTTTTCTTGCCCTGGTGAAGGGAGTTGGACTGGATGGCCTTAAGTATTTTATGTGTGTCAAGGGGTTTCTGTGTGGGAATTTTGCCCCAATTCTGTTGTTGTTGGTGTTCAGAATGCTCTTTGATTGTAGGTGAACTATAAATCCCACTAACTACAGCTCCCAAATGTCAAGGTCTATTTTCCCCAAACTCCATCTGTGTTCACATTTGGGCATATGGAATATTTGTGCCAAGTTTGATCCAGATCCATCATTGTTTGAGTGCACAGTGCTCTCTGGATGTAGGTGAACTACAACTCCCAAACTCAAGGTCAATGCCCACCAAACCCTTCTAGTGTTTTCTGCTGGTCATTGGAGTCCTATGTGCCAAGTTTGGCTCAATTCTATAGTTGGTGGAGTTCAGAATTCTCTTTGATTGTAGGTGAACTATAAATCCCAGCAACTACAACTCCCAAGTGACAAAAGCAATTTTTTGCTTGATGGTCACTCCTAAGGTTAGTAGATGTCTTGTGGCCAAATTTGGCGGCAATTCGTCCAGTGGTTTTTGAGTTCTGTTACTCCCACAAACGAACATTACATTTTTATTTAAATAGATTTATTTGCAGTATTTCTACCCCCGTTCTTCTCAACCCCCAAAGGGGGACTCAGGATGGCTTACGTTTGGCACAATTTGATCCCACAAAATATAACAAAGCAATACAACAACAATTAAAACAATAAATAGAATATTAATAAAAACAATAAAAACAGTATTAACTGCCGTATCACCATTCCAGTCAAATTCCATATCTAAAGTGCTATTTATGCCTGCTGTCCAAAAGCCTGGTTCCAGAACAACGACTTCAATTTCTTCCTAAAAGACAGGAGGGATGAAGCCAATCTTACCTTGTTGGGAAGCGAGTTCCACAGGCGGGGGGCTACAGCCAAGAAGGCCTTGCGTCTCGTCCCCACCAGATATATCAGTGTTGCCTCCAAAAAACCCTGCAAATATCTTGGGAAGATAGGTGGACAAATGGCAGCATGCCGGAAGAAACGAAGGCCACCAGCACTGAAGCTTCTCGCCATCAACTCTGCTGGACAGGTCATGTTGTCCAAATGCTCGACCACAGTCTCCCAAAGCTCTTTGGCACTTTGACACCACTTTAACTGCCATGGCTCATTGCTATGGGATCCTGGGAGTTGCAGTTTTAACAAGGGATTTCACCTTCTCTACCAATAGTGCTGGCACCTCATCAAATGACAACTCTTTCACAATTCCATTGCATTGAGTCGTGGCAGTTAATGTGTTATCAGAATGCACTGATCCTTCAGCATAGATGCAGCCAGAAGCCCCTGCTACACAATCCTTATATCCCAGGATCTGATCCAAGGTTGAACTGGATTATATGAGTCTTCACTGCCATATAATATTAGATAAGCAAATAATCTGGGATCGGATCCTGAGCTATAAGGACAGTGTAGAGGGGACCAGAGGCTCCCTTCTCCAAAGTGCTGGGAATGGAAGTGTTTTGGGTTTCGGGTTTTTGGGGTGGTTTTGAAATACTTGCATTTGCATCTAAGTACATAATAAGTTGTTTTCAAAGTATGTCCATAATGGAGATGCAATCTATGAGTACATCAGCAGTGTAGTATTAATCCAGTTTGAGTGTATTTTACCTTCCATGGCTCCGTGCTATGGAATAATGGATTTGTAGTTTGGTGAGCCGACAGCACTCTTTGGCCAAAACTTTGTAAACTCCCCGTGAGCCATGATATCAAACAGCATTCATTCTACACTGTAATTATATCTGACGTCTAAACACAAAATTGATTCGTGTTTTATTTACAGTTGATACATCGATCCTAAATGCAATTTTATATGCATGTTTTTAAATAATGTTGTGCATGAAACAAAGTTTGCCATTTGTGAATGAGTCAAGAGTTGAACCATTAGAAAGCAAATATGTCACTCTCTCGGAGCCCTTTCACACTGCCATATAACCCAGAATATCAAGGCAGAATAACCCACAATATCTGCTTTGAACTGGGTTATCTTAGTCCACACTGCCATATATCCCAGTTCAAAGCAGATAATGTGGGATTTTATTAAGTTGTTTGGAAGGAGAGACAGCCACCCATATGGACAACTATAGATTTTTGAAGATTTTTGGATAAGGGACGCCCAACCTGTATCTTCTATCAAAATAAAATGGGGTGCTTGTATTAATAATGAGAAACTGTCTTGTGGATCTTTTCAGGGAAAGAGGAATAATGGAGGATAGAAGCTTAATATATAGGTTATGGGCACCATCCCATTTCATAATTATTGGTATATCCATTAAGCGGATCCAGAAAATCTTACATTATAACCAATTTGTTAGATTTTTGTAGCGCTCCTTATTGCTGTGATAAGATTGACAAACTGGCCCCTCTGATAGTGGTTCCCAAGCTTTAGGCCACCAAATGTTTTTGAGCTCAGCTCCCAGAATTCTTGATAGTTGGTCAAGGTGGCTGGGACATCTTGGATTTGAAGTTCAACACTAAATGTGTTTTTGTGCTTTTTAAACTTGACTAAAGTGTGGGATTTTTAGTCGCCTCGAGTCCCCACAGGGAAAAAGGTGGGGTATAAATGATGATGATGATGATAATAATAATGTGAAAGTTTGGGAACCACTACTCTAGAATCTGAACAGTTCAGTGTATATCTTTAGTTATATGAAACTTCCTGATATCTATGTGTGATCGATACTTAACACTTTCTGTTATCTGGAGGCCATCTACACTGATCACTTAGGTCAATCTGAAATAGTTACTGAAAAATGCAGTTTCACTGTGTGGATGATTAGATTACAATCCCTGGAATTAGCTTGAGGCCTGAGTGGTGATTGTATACACCCAAAGGATAGCCTCTAAACAGTTCCAGGACCCATAGTATCTGCCATGGATAATACATCCCCCCCATCCCCCCTCTGGAATGCAGATGTGTGCATCATCCGAGTACTTGAGTGTCAGCACAGCAATTCGAATTATATGGAGCCATTTCACAATTCAGTGTGGTTTATACTACAGCACACCAATTAGCATTACAGGCTTCATTTTGGACTTTCTCTCAACTATGTGCATTGAAAAAGGTCTAGACTGCCATGGTTTGTATGTTGACTGCATTTAATGGTGCATCTACACTACAGCTTAAAAGAATTAATACAGCTTGACACCACTTTAACTGCTATGGCTTAATGTGATGGAGTCCTGGGATTTGTAGTTTGGTGAGGCAGCAGCACTTGGCATAAAAAGCAAAAGACTGCTCCTCTAGTTCCTGGCAAACTTGCTAACAACACTTCTGTTTATTTAGGATGTAATAGTTTTTGCATGCTTTCACAAATATTTAAAAATCTGATATTTGCAACAGTGAATAGATGCTGATTTTATGGGATGGCAGATGCATATGACCAAATTGATATGGACTGGCAGGCAGCATTTACATCTTTTTCATGGAGACTTTGTGCAGTCATATGACTCTCAGATTGTGTGACCAGATTCAGATCCAGGACTGAAAAGTGAATCTGTCCAATTATTTGTTTGGTTTATGTATTTTTTCTTCTATTTTGGGCCGCTCCATGCCTCAAAACCTTAAGACTGGTTACAGTTCGGATAGAGGAAACTCTGTCATTCCCCATCATTTTATTGCAAAGCTGGAAGCAAGCCTCATGTGTTAGGGTGCAGTATTTAGTACCACTGAAGAGTGTTTTAAGTTTTTGTCAAAGCCATGGAAAATATATTCTAAGCCTTCAACTCTGACACATATTTTATGTACTGTCAGATTAATTCATAAATGGCAAATAAATGTTAATTACTAATAACTGTAGTAAAACAATAGCACATGACATTTCACCACCACTACTTGTGCTACCTAGATTGAACATAAAGTGTACTTATGTCATTAAAATCTCTGAACAAGAAAAGCTTCCTAAATTCTAATTACAGTAAATATGCAAATATCTAGGAATTTAATCATTTGTAAAAGGTGAAATACAAAGATGACATGATCTAGTTACCATGTATTATTGCAGTGTTGTAAGTTTTTCTTTTGAAGCTGTAGTTGGTATATTTTTACCAACTTTGACTTCACCCCAAATTGCTTTTGGCTACTTGTAATTGAGCTTTCAAGCATTTGATATTTCCTTGGCTTCATAATACATATCCTGTAGAAAAGATTTGTGTACTATGTGCGTTATTGTATCTCCTCTTCCTGTTTCTTTCCCTCATTCATTTTCAGTGGAATGTTTGTTTCACCATTCTTGTTGTCTTGTGGTTTGCAGACAGCAATTTATATAATTGCATAAATTATAATGCTCTTGCTTCTGTCAGTTTTGATTTGATCCACCCAGGAAGTGAGTAAGACTGTTGGCAAAAGCAGCAAAAACCTTTATGGTTGTCCAGTTGTTTTTGCCATTTTGTATAAGAGGCACCATTTTAATATGCAATGGTATATAATGGAACTTTACCTTCCAGAGATTTCGGTATAAATAGGGTATTGGAAACAAATCCCAACAAATCCCAAGGACCTATTGTATCCATAATTTACACATCTCCTGATCTACTAACCCAATTCCATTGCATTAGTATGTCATATAAGCAGTGAACCTTACTTACTCTTCATGCCAACCAGTTGCATGGCTTATTTTAATTATCTCAACTAATACATTTCAAGCAGAGTGGAATAAATGGATATTGTTTCACTAAATGAAATTGCTGTATTGACCATGCATTCTTGGAAGTAAGTCCACTGAAACAAATTCAGAGGAAGGCTGCCATCCTGTTCCGTTTAGTGGCATAAGTGTTGTTGACCACAGTGGGTCATATATCTGAGCCAGAATATTTTAAATTGTTCAATAAATTGGTTTATAGTGAAGAAAAGTAAATGTTTGCCAGAAACCCATGTTTTACTTAATGTAACTTGACATGTACTAAGCTATGTAGCAGATGTGTTAAGAAACTCTCCTAGGAAATAGCGAAGATGTGGAGCTGCACAAGGACAAGAGTCCATATGTGCATTGGTAGCTGATATGCACCAGTCTCATTGCACAATTGTAATTTTGCTGACTTTACTACGTAATAATGTAACAGTAGTGTTTTAATGGATATGCATATTACAAAACTGCCCAGTTCTAACTCCCACTTACACAAGTCCACTTACAAAGATGCAATTTCAATACAGGATTTTGATGTAAAGCTTTAAAATTGATTCTGTAGTTGATTTGGTTTCCCCCCCCCTGACAACAAAATTAACAAATTCACTACATACATCTACCTACTATGTTAACTCTTGCAATTTCTGGCTTAATTTTTGACTGTTTCAGATTGTTTGGTTGTTGTTGTATTTATGATTTTGAAATAATTCTTTCTTTTTTTAACTTGTCTTTTTAGGGATATTACTAAACTGTATTTTATGAAACTGACTTTTTGTCACGACTACCTTTTTGATGCATGGTGTCTGAAACCTCCCAACTATGCCAGCAGCTACGGTAGATCACAGCCAAAGAATTTGTGAAGTTTGGGCTTGCAACCTGGATGAAGAGATGAAGAAAATTCGTCACGTTATACGCAAGTTTAACTATGTTGCAATGGTATGATCTGGGGATATGTGTGATCTATGTTTAGGTTGGAGCTGGTCTTTTAAAATGCCAGGAAGAGTATGATTCAAAGAAGATACTGTATTTCTTTAATTATATGATGTGCTGTATTTCTTTGAGTCTAAGGCATGCTCTGTTTCTTTAATTCTAAAATGTACTGTATTTCTTCGATTCTAAGATATAAACATCTCTAAAAACATGGTGCATCTTAGAATCGTGGGTATTTTTATGTATATGAATAAATATTTTTTCTATTGGTGGTACTGAAAATAGTGTATGTCTTACAATAAAAGAAATAAGTTAATTACATTTTCAGAAATAATAGTCTCTGATATTTTATTGGAAATAAGCATCAAATAATTAGTGGAACCTTGTCCCAAATTATTGTCTAAGGGTTATGTGATCTTACAGTGTAACTTCCGGTTGTGATTCTGTCACATTGAGGGCTGTTGAGGTTGGTGTAGGAAATAACTACAGCATTTCCATCCCACATATTCTCATTGGAGTAAACGTTGGGATCTTCTTGGAACATATATTACTGTACTTCACATCTGACCTACTTTTTTCTTTGTACAGACATCTCTAAAAATGGGATGGTTTTAGAATCGCATGTGTATTTTACATATATTTTGTGGTGGTGGTACTGAAATTAGGGTACATCTTACAATCGCTGGTGTCTTACAATTGAAGAAATATGATAGTAAAAGATTTGTGATAGAAAATGAATACTTCTTCAGGTATAACTCAGTTGGGTGATAGGTGAGGTAGCTGTAGAGGCAGATGCTGTTTGCTTCTGGAAGACTGAACAGTGCCTGTTAGAATATTTAGATAATGTTCTTCCGAATAGCCGATACTGTAGACAAACAGGAATAGAATACTACTTTCAATACTGGAATATAGATATAGATATATTTATATTATTTATCATTGTGTTTATGTAGTCAATTTATAAAATGTTTGGGTTGCTGTGAGTTTTCTGATCTGTATGGCCATGTTCCAGAAGCATTTTCGCTTGACATTTCACCCACATCTATGGCAGACATCCTCAGAAGTTGTGAGGATCTCGCAAATTCTGGAACATGACCATACAGCCCAGAAAACGCACAGCAACCCAGTGATTCTGGATACCAAGGGAATCAGTAGCTACTGAAATGGACATCCAAGTGCCACCTCTGTGTTGATGGAGGCAGGCAGGATTTTCCCCGGGTACTGGTTGTGGGGGGTCGGGAGCAGGTGAGGGTTCTGCCCTCCTTTCTGCTAGAGATCCCTGTGTTCAACTAGTGGGCCACTGTGTGACACAGAATGCTGGACTAGATGGGCTGAGGCCCGATTCAGCATGGCTCTTCTTAGGTTCTTATGTTCTTATTCTGGCCATGAGCATCGGCACTATACAGAGTCTTGAATGAGTTAGATGTGACAGGAAAAGAATGAGTGGAACATCTTGAGGATGCACATTATCACTCCAGCCTGTAGCAGTGTATAGTGTTACAACCATACAATACTGCTTTTCATTAAAATAAATATCAAAACCAAATGTTCAGACAGACTGCAGCACTGAATTACACTGTACTTGCTCTGACACACTCACAATGATGGAATTACATTATTAAGTATTTGTTCTCATGCATGATCTTGCTCTTGATGTCAGGAAGGTATTCAAGAGTCTTTAAAGCATCCAGATTGCCCACCTACTGGCATCTCTTCAAGATATTTTACATTTCTATTTTTCTCCCCATTTTTCAGGATACAGAGTTTCCAGGTGTAGTTGCACGGCCCATTGGAGAATTCAGAAGCAATGCAGACTATCAGTACCAACTACTTCGTTGTAATGTGGACTTACTAAAGATAATTCAGTTAGGGCTGACATTCATGAATGAACAAGGCGAATATCCTCCAGGAACTTCAACGTGGCAATTTAATTTTAAATTTAATTTAACGTAAGTTCCAAAAATGATGGCACCTGTGCTTAAACTTGCAGTGTAACAAAAGCATGTTTTAAAATTTTGATTATGGGAGTTTTTGCCCTTTTAATCCATTTCTTTCCTTGCTGGTATGGTAAATGCTGTTTGTATATGTGTATTTTAAGTGTTTTTGCTCAATCAATTTTATAAAACCTTAGAGCAAAGTTGAAATATTGATATGTGTATTATGTGCATGGACAGCTTAAATTTACATGCTTTTAAATTCATTTCAATTTAAATAATTTTTTCCCCAATTACATTATGTGACGATTTTTGTTCCGGTGTTATAAATGTAATTTCCTATTTGGTTCTATCATAAAAAAACATGGAAAAGGTTTATTAAAAAACATGGAAAAGGACATCCTGCAGCACATTTGGCTATAGTTTTTCAATGAATATCTCTTAGATTTTCAACCAATTCAACATTTTTATGGCAGCCACAATAACGAAGTTTCTGGAGTATAACAATTCATTTTTTGAAGCTTTTATTTTATTGTAGTTTTAACATATTCAGTATTTAAACATTGTTATACTTAACACTTTCCCTTAACAACTTGTACAGAACATGTATGTCTTAATGCCTATAGTATTTCATCCTTCGACTTCATTACATATTGTCCAATCACCCAGTGCTGACCCTTCACCTCAGACCAGCCAATTATAATAATTATTTCCAAAAATCAGTTGTTACTATTACAGGTTTGGTCCCTTTACCTTCTATATATACATATTCTATCATTCCCCCCAAATCTTCCCAAAATCATCTTTTTTAAATAATCCTCTTTTAACCTTTATGTTTCCTGTCAGTTTATCATTTATTGCAATGTCCCAGGTCTCCCGATACCACTCTTTCTTCCAGTTGACATTCCCCTCCTTCTTTCCATTTTTTAGCTAATAACAATCTTGCTGCTGTTACCAGGTTGGCAAATAATTATTTTAGTTCTTTTGGTATATTAACATTATCAATAAATGATAGTAGTGCTATCTCCGGTGTTCCTGTTATCTCTGTTCGGGTGATTCTTCTTATTTCTTGAAATACATTTCCCCAAAATTTTTGAACATATTTACAAGACCACCACATGTGTATATATGTGCCAGTTTCTCCAGCACTGCTTAGAATGTTTCTTGTCAATTTGATTTAGTCTAATTGGTGTGAGATACCATCTCCACACCACTTTGTAATAATTCTCTTTTATTCTTATTGACATATTTTTAATATAGGCATGTTCCACATTCCTTTCCAGTTTTGAGGGTCTATTACTTTATTACAATCTGACTCCCACATTCTTTTGAGGTGGTCCTGCTCCTGGGCTCCCTCCAACAGCATTTTGTAGATATCACTTGTTATACCTTTTGTTCTTTCCTTTCCTTCTTTACTCCCCCTTTGGTTAATCATTTCTTCAAATTTGGTAAGTTCTCTATCTCCTTTATATTTCTTCCTTATTTCCCTTAACCATCTTTCAAGTTGTAGAACTTGATACCATCCAATATTCCCTGCTGATAGCTGGCCCTTTATCTCATCTATATTTTTCATCGTTGATTCCCAATCTTTTAATTTCGTTATTCCTTTTTCCTTGAATTCTCTTTCCAACTCCTTTTTGAGATTCATGGGGAAATTATCTGTAATCAACACGGGAGTTAATGGGGAGATCGGCGGTATTAATTTTTCTTTATACTTAGACCATATTTCCAATATATTTTTAAAAAGGGGTTCTCTATTTTGTTATACCATTTTTTCTCTAGGTTCCTAATTTTCCCTATAAAGAAAATATATTCTAGTTTCATATCTATGTCTTCACTTTCTTCTTCTAACCATTCTAAAGCCTTTTGACCCATAATCCCTTCAACAATATACCTTAACTGATTGGCTATATAGTATAATTTTAAGTTGGGTATTCCCAGACCTCCCTTCTTTTGTATTTTATACCATTTTTCTTTATTAATTCTAGCTCTTTTATTCTCATTGCAGAAGGTGTTTATCATATTCTGCCACTTTGCAATTTCTTTAGTTGTGATTTTAATAGGTAGTATAACAATTCAAAATGGTGGTTATGACATTTAAAGCCCTGTACAACTCAAGTCCAGGTTATTTGAAAGGCTGTATTCTCCCTTATTAACTGACCGATGCTTTTAGATTTGCTGGGAAGATCCTTCTCAGCTCTATCAACTCAAAGGTACATCTATTGAGAATATGGAAGAGAGCTTCTCAATGGCTGCCCCCAAGCTCTAAACACCCCAAAAAAATTAGTCTGGCATCCTCCCTATTTATTTTTCACTGATATTGCTCATTTTTATGTGCGCGCACGTGCTAGTTTATTTATTGCATTTGTATACCGCCCTTCTCAGCCCTCAGGCGACTCAGGGCGGTTTATAGCGGCAACAATTCGATGCCCAAAACCACCGTAAAACATTTAAAAACATTGACACACAATAAAAACCCGAACAAGAATATTAAAAACATAAATTGTTTATGTCTCCTAATAAAAACATTATCCAATATCGTTGTCCAGTCGTTCCAATTACTATGTCTTTACCTTGCATTTTCAAACGATTGCTCAAACAACCAAGTCTTGACTCTTTTCCGAAATGTTAAGAGAGAGGGGGGCCGATCTAATGTCCCCGGGAAGGGCGTTCCATATCCCAGGGGCCACCACTGTTGTAACAAATTTAACACTAACAATTTTTTTTTTTTAAAAATCTCTTCCTGGTTTGAAAGTGTTATTCCTTTAAAGTTTAATTGTGCTGTACTTAACTTGGAAGTAGTTGTTACACTCCAGAAACTTTGTTTTTGTGGCTGCCACAAACTATGTTGAATTGGTTGAGACTCGATGAGGTATTCATTGAAAAACTATAGCAAAATATGCTGCAGGATGTCTTGCAAAAGCTTTGCTTTTGCAGTTTAATAAACTTTTTCCATTTTTAAAAAATAATAGAACCAATTAGGAAATGACATTTATAACCCAGGAACAAAAATTGTGTTACATAGTATAATTACAGAGGCCTATGCATCACTGTGCTTTGATAGCAGCCATGTGTTGTTATTGTTGTTGCGAGATATATATATATATATATAAGTTATTATGATTTGTTTATGTACTCTATGTTGGCATTGAATTTTTTCCATGAGTATGTTGTAAACTGCCTTGAGTCTCCCTGGGTGAGAAAGACGATATATTAAATAAATAAATAAATATTATTATTATCATCCTGTTTCATTTCTCGGAAAAAGAGACCCAGTCATAAGTGTACCTTGTTAGAAGTAACTATATTGGTTTCACGGAGCATGTGTAAGATCGCAGCCACACAGCCTGGTGCAGTGCTTGTTGACTCAGAATTTCATTCCAATGAGTTCATTGTGTGACGTAGGATTGCAGATTTAGTGTCTGGGAAGCCATATAATTAGCTAGACATTGCCCAGGTTGTGACTTAACTGTTAGTTTGACTGCTCAGATATGACCTGATTATCTCTTGAGCTGATAAATAGCTTTCTTTATGTTAAGTGATGAATTCAGTTGAGCCAAGACATACGTAAAGGTCAGTCCAGACTTGGCAGACTCAGAAATCCCAGATCCTCCTGCTGACTGTCACCCCTAATCCGTCCCTTGGAACTCTTCACTTCATGTTCATAGCAGTGGTGTATGAGAAAGATTTTTATGTCACAGACAGCATATTGCAAGTTTAAATGCCCTATATCAGGGGTGCTCAGGACGGTGATCGTGATCGACCGGGTGATCTTTGGTGCTCATCCAGGTGATCTTCAGGCCCTCACCCGGTCAATCGCGTTTCCTTGCCGCTTGTCCTCTTCACGCACCGCCTGGCCGCCTCCCAAGAGCTCATTAGTCCAACAGCGAGAATGGCTGCTTCTGCGCATGCGTGCCGCCGAGCCGCGCATCGCGTCATTCAGGCCGCCCCTTCTTTTGCCCTTCTGCCTTCCTCCCTCCGGCCCTCTCCTGCCACTCAGAGTGGTCGCAGACCAAAGGAGGGGGCGGCCTGAATGATGCGATGCACGGCTCGCCGGCGCGCATGCACAGAAGCGGTCGTTCTCCCTGTTAGACTCATGAGCTCTTGGAGGCGGCGCGCGTGCAGGCGCCGTGGAGGAGCAACGACGGAGGAGAAGCAGAAGGACGCTTTTGGAGCCATTTACTGACCAAACTGCAGCTCAAAGGTCGGTCTGTTTACTTTCTGGGTGATAATATGTGTGGCAATATGACAGTGTGGGAGAAATGGGGAGGTTGGATGTATTTTTGCATGTCCCATCTGAGAAACAAATAGCCTTGCAGCTTAAAGGTCTCTCTGTTTACTTTCTGCCTGATTATATCTGTGGTAAATATGCCAGGGTGGGGGGAAATGGGGTGCTTGGATGTATTTTTGCATGTCCCATTGTTTACATTTCTGAGAAAGAAAGAAGCCCCGTGCGGACGGAAGGTGGCAGCAGGAGTGGATGTGCGTGTACTTAACCGGCCCCTGCACTTAACCACTGAATATTTTAATCTAGTTTTAAATACTCTATTTTAATTGTGGAATTTGTTGTGTGTAAGTTGCCCGGAGCACTAACGTGGAGGGCGACTCAGAAATAATAAAGTCAGTCAGTCAGTCAGTATGAGCATGTGCGCGCGCACCAGGTGATCTTTTAAAGTTGGTTCTTCATATGGTAGCTCCCATGCTGAAAAAGTGTGAGCACCCCTGCCCTATATGTTCTAGATGTTTTAACAGTTAACTTGGGCTGCAGTTCTGTGGATTTGCTTATAGAATTTATCTGTAAACTGCTGAACTTGCTGACTGGATGGTTGGCAATTCAAATCCAGGGAGTGGGGTGAGCTCCCGCTGTTAGCCTCAGCTTCTGCCAACCTAGCAGTTCAAAAACATGCAAATGTGATATCAATAGATGCCGCTTCTGCGGGAAGATAACAGCACTCCATGCAGTCATGCCGGCCACATGGACATATGGACAACGCCAGCTCTTCGGCTTAGAAATGGAGATGATCCCCATCCCCCAGAGACAGACACAACTAGACTTAATGTCAGGGGAAAACTTTACCTGTACTTAACATAAATTGGTGTTATTCACGTTGGGTTTTGGTTTACAGGTTTTTTTCTATAGGAATTTTGTATTTTAAATGAGCTTTCTTTCCATATTGTTCATTTTTTCCTTAGAGAGGACATGTATGCCCAGGATTCCATAGAGTTACTAACAACGTCTGGAATCCAGTTCAAAAAACACGAGGAAGAAGGAATCGAGACTCAATACTTTGCCGAACTTCTGATGACGTCGGGGGTAGTGCTATGCGAAGGAGTCAAGTGGCTTTCGTTTCACAGGTAAATGCGGCATATAAAAGATTGCTTGAATTGCTGATTATGTTTGTCTGTTTTTTCTGAAGCTATAAAAGAGCATAATTACCTTTGTGGAAATATCAGGCCTAATAGAGTTCTTGATATAGCAGTGTGATACTGTTTTAAAGGCTTTACTGCTTTAAAGTTAACTCTTACGCTTGTGCTTTGGCTTCAGCTGTCAACAAATGATCTATATGTTAAAGTGAGGCACTGACGCGTCGGCCTTGTAGAGAGGGAGCACTGTATTCTTCTATTTTGCTTTAACAGTTTCCCAGGTCAGAGGAAGGAACAGCCTCGTATTTCTACCTTTTGTGTATGGTTAGCAGTTAAATGGAAACTGGAATTAGTTGATTAACATCGTTGGAAGGTCCAAATTCAGTACAGCTCTGAAGACCATTTGATAATACTGGTAGGGAAAGCACGAACCTTCTACCTTAAACTATTGGAAGATTAAAATAATTAGTTGCTGTGTGGATTATCCTCTTATTTGATTCCAGCAGGGAGGGAAGGAGGGAGGCTGCTGCTGGCTTTGGTTGGCCCTCCATGCTGCCAGTGACATTCGTGGAGTAGAGCAGCACCCACCCTGCTCTGGCTGCTGGGGACGCCAGCTGCTTTTGCTACCCCCTCCTCCTCCCCCTCTTCCTCTTCTTCCTTCGTGTTGTGCTTTTGTTTTTGGGAGGAAGTAAGGAACAAGGAAGGGAGCGAAGCCGCCTGGCGCTGCTGTCTTCTGTGGCGCCCCCAGAGTTGAAAGAGGAAGGGGTGCCTCTCCAGGTGACCTTAGCCCAGGCCTGGGCAAACTTGGGCCCTCCAGGTGTTTTGGACTTCAACTCCCACAATTCCTAACTGCCTACCGGCTGTTAGGAATTATGGAAGTTGGAAGTCCAGACACCTGGAGGGCCTAAGTATAGTTTTTGTGATTTATCACTATGCTTTCATTATATTCAATTTGTAACAATGAAAATACACCATATATATCAGATATTTATATTACTGGGTTGCTGTGAGTTTTCCAGGCTGTATGGCCATGTTCCAGAAGCATTCTGCTCACACCTATGGCAGGCATCCTCAGAGGTTGTTGGGATCTGTTGGAAACTAGGCAAGGGAGGTTTATATATCTGTGGAATGGTGTCCAGGGTGGGAAAAAAACACTCTTGTCTGTTGGAAGCAAGTGTGAATGTTGGAATGAATCACCTTCATTACCATTGCAAAGCTTTCCAGCTTCTAGGCCTGGCAGATTCCTGCCTGGGGGAGATGTTAGCTGGCCTTGATTGTTTCATGCCTGGAATTCCTCTGTTTTCAGAGTGTTTTTTTACTGTCTTGATTTTACAGTTTTTAATACTGGTAGCCAGATTTTGTTCATGTTCATGGCTTCCTCCTTTCTGTTGAAAATGTCCATGTGCTTCATGTGGCTTCTCTGTGTTGTCTGACATGGTGGTTGTTAGAGTGGCCGAGCATTGCTGATTCTCAAATAATAATCTGTGTCCAGGTTGGTTCATCAAGTTCTCTGCTATGGCTGACTTCTCTGGTTGAATTAGTCTGTTGTGCCTTTCATGTTCCTTGATTCATGTTTGGGTGCTGCGTTTGGCGGTCCTTATGTAGATTTGTCCACAGCTGCATGGTATACGGTGGACTCCTGCAGAGGTGAGAGGATCTGCAGGACCTCTGCAGGAGTCTACCGTATATCATGCAGCTGTGCACAAATCTACACAGGGATTGCCAAAAGCAGCATTTCCAAAAACATGAATCAAAGAACATGAAAGGCACTGCAGACTGATTCAGTCAGAGAACTCAGCCATAGCATCACACTTGATAAATAATTGGATCTAATATTAAATAATTAAATAATTAGTAATAAAATAAGTAGCAACGAAAATAATTTTATGGTTGGGAGTCACCACAACATAAGGAACTGGATTTAGGGGTCACAGCATAAAAAAGGTTGAGAACCTTTCTGGCTTGGCATACCCTCCTCTAGCCTGGAGAAGCTGTGGCAGCGCTGTAGCCAGAGCGGGGAGGGGGCGGAGCCAGGCCACGCCAGGCCACGCTCCCTCCCCCGGCTCCGCCCTGCTTCTCTCTCAGGTAGATCTTTCTGACTTGGTTTTATCATAAGAAGCTCGCATGCTGAAAAAGTGTGGGCACCCCTGCCTTAAGGAAATGGTTGGGATCAGTATTTGAAGTGTTTGGATTTTGCTCTAGATGCCTGAGCTGTCCCTACTATAGTGAATGTGTCTGTGGTCTCTGTGGCACCAATTTCCACAGAACTTTGCCTTAAAAGAAGGAATAATACTTGCTTGCAGGACTAATCCTTAAAGCGCTTTAATTCTTTCTGAAGTACAGTAAAAAACAACCCTTTTTCCTTACAATAGCTTAGTTTTAGAATGTATACATATTTATTTATTTATTATTATTTATTAAGTTCGGCTTAATATACCGCTCTCTCTGGCGCCCAGAGTGGTTCACAAAATTAGTGCGAATAAAACAAGTAAAACACATTAAAATACAATAAAACAGTTAAAAACACCCGAATTAAAACAATTTGCCAGCCAATAGCAATAGCTAGCAGTGGCATGCTAACAACGAACCCATAGGTGCCGATAGTGGCAGTTGGCTATGGGCCGAATGCCTGCCTAAACAGCCATGTTTTTACTGCTCTGCGGAACGGCAAGAGAGCCCAGATGGCCCGGATCTCTTCGGGGAGGCCGTTCCACAAAGCTGGCGCGGCTGCGGTAAACGCCCTCCGGCGTGTAGTAGCCAATCTGCAAACCCTGATATTAGGCACATCCAAAAGGTTAAGTCCCTCTGAGCGCAGTGATCTCCTGGGCACATAAGGGGTAAGCCGCTCCTTCAGGTACACTGGCCCCAAACCATATAAGGCCTTGAAAGTTAGAACTAACACCTTGAAGATTACCCGGAATTCAACTGGAAGCCAGTGCAGTTCGCGCAGGAGTGGGGTCACATGGTCGGATCTTAAGGCTCCCGAGAGCAGACGCGCTGCAGCGTTCTGCACCAGCTTAAGTTTCCGGATTGCCGACAAGGGTAGGCCAATGTACAGCGCATTACAGTAATCGAGCCTCGAGATGACCGTGGCTTGGATCACCGTGGCCAGGTCGCAGCGGGAGAGGTAAGGAGCCAGGCGTTTTGCCAGACGCAGATGGAAGAAGGCTGTCTTGCAGGCGCAGGCAATCTGCTCCTCCATAGACAACTGGGCGCCCAGCCGGACCCCAAGCTTTTTACAGACAGTTGCGGGTGAAGGGCCGCACCGTCAAACGTCGGCAACTGGGTCTCTACCCCCTCAGGGCGGCCCAGCCACAAGATCTCCGTCTTCGCCGGGTTCACCTTCAACTTACTGGCTCGCAGCCATCCAGTAACGGCCTCCAGGCAGAGATGGAAATTATCGGGTACGGAGACCACCCCGGCGTCCATCCTCAGAATGAGCTGGGTGTCATCAGCGTACTGATGGCACTCCAGCCCAAAACTCCGCACCAGTTGGGCGAGTGGTCGCATATAGATGTTTAATAACAGCGGGGATAGGATGGCCCCCTGAGGGACCCCACAACATAAGGGGGAGCCCCCGGAGGCCACCCCTCCCCACTTCACTCGCTGCCGGGAAAACTTGCTGTAGAAAGTTGCTAGGAATCGCATTTATTGAAAAATCAGTCACTCTATGATGGCTCGTTGGGATTGATGAATATAATCTGCTGAGCAGTGCTGATGCATGGGCGCCATATTTTTCAACTGGAATATCTCTCAGAAAATGAATTTTAAAAGGCCTCGCAGCAGCTCTTCCGCCCCTAGCTATTGAGTTTCTTAAGAACCTGTGTTCAGTGCCACTGGGGAATGAGCACAACATGATCAATCTGAGGCAAAGGCTTTGAATTGCATTTGAATTGGGTTTTTTTTTTATAGTTGAAAGAAACAGCAAATCAAGACTTTAGCTCTAACATTGCTTGGAGAAATCTTTTTAAAAATTGAGTTGAAATATTGCCAGGGAAATATTAGAAATCTTTAGAATATTCTAAACCTTTCATCTGGCAGGTCTTTCCCCCCTTATTTAATATTTATTTATTTCATTATAAGTTTACTATTGTTATTGTGCATTATTTTGTATTATTTCTGATGTTGTTTGTACGTTGTAAGGCATTGAATGTTTGCCTGTCTCTGTATGTAAACCACCCAAGTCCCTTTTGGGAGAGAGGGCAATCTAGAAATTATTATTTCTAGAAATTATTATTTCTAAATTATTATAAGTTTTATTATTATTTATTCTTCTTTCATACAGTCTTATGGACCAGGAATTTAGCTTTTCCTTTTTACTGCTTCTTGAATGTTACATATCTTTACTGAACCATAACATGTATCTTTAATAAAGTCTGTTTCATATTTTTGTGTTCCTCTAGTAGCATACATTTTAGTTGTCAAGGATCTTGGGGATCTTGTAGTCAATGGGTGAAAATCCTGCACAGGTCACTAAACGGCTTTCAGGTCTGGTGGGGGGTGGGGGGAATCAAACTGAAATCATGGAATTATAGAGTTGGAAAAGACTCAAAGTGCCATCCAGTCCAACCCCTTGCCATGCAGAAACATCCAATCAAAACACGCCCAACAGATGACCACTCAGCTTCTGCTTCAAAACCTCCAGAGAAGGAGGCTCCACTATGTTCCAAGGCAGCTCTTACCATCAGGAAGTTTGTTCCTAATGTTTAGGTAGAAGTAATTTCTAATGTTTAGGTGTAATTTGAAAGCATTGTTCTGTGTCCTAGTTTTTAGAAAAGCAGGAAACAAGCTTGCCCCCAAAGAGAGTGTTTTGAGATCCTTAGAGACTCCAAGAGACATGTATTTCCACATCCCAGCAACTGTGGAATTGTGACTTTCTTCTTTTTCCTGTCTGGTTACAACCCTCCGTGTAATAAAAAACCTGCTGCAGAAGGTTTCCCAGCCAGCAAAGATTTTTGAGTCCACAGTGGAAAGGGGGGGGGGGGGGTCCCTAAGGCTTTTATAAACTCCAGAATCTAGTACACATTCACTATTGGAACACTGTTAGAAGTACAGGATTAGGTTGCATTGAATCTACCTTCGACCCTTCCCATTTGCAGATTTGATTATTGACGGAATTGCTCTAGGAATCTCTAGGTTCTCCAGTTTAATTCTGTGATTAGTTTCCAGCAGACATTGACCTACTAGAGCAGTGGTTCTCAACCTGTGGGTCCCCAGATGCTTTGGCCTTCGAGTCCTAGAAATCCTAACAGCTAGTAAACTGGCTGGGATTTCTGGGAGTTGTAGGCCAAACACCTGGGGACCCACGGGTTGAGAACCACTGTACTAGAGGATCTCCTAGAGCAGTGTTTTTCAACCTTTTTTGAGCTGCGGCACATTTTTTACATTTACAAAATTCTGGGGCACACCACCAACCAAAATGACACAAAATGACACTCTAACACAGTAATACATATAGTTAATATGTTTTTAAATGTATTTATACACTCAGTGTAAAACCTGGACCTGTTTCGATGAACACAACATAGATATCCTGGCAGGAATGGCAGAAAGACACAAACTTCCCACACAGAACTCCCATAACCAAGGGAAAATACTATAAGAGTTTGGTGGGCATTGACCTTGGGTTTTGGAGTTGTAGTTCACCTATATCCAGAGAACACTGTGGACTGAAACAATGTTGGATCAGGACCAAACTTGGCATGAATACTCAATATGCCCAAATGTGAACACAGATGGAGTTTGGGGAAAATAGACCTTGACATTAGGGAGTTACAGTTTCTGGGATTTATAGAGCCCCAGAGCAAAGCGAGCAGAGTGAGGCTGGGAAGACAGGAGCCCTAGTGGAGAAGAAAAAGTGTTCGGTAGGAGGGGGAAGAAAGGGTATTGGAGGTTCCAATTTCCCACGGCACACCTGATGAACGCTCACGGCACACTAGTGTGCCCCGGCACACTGGTTGGGAAACACTGTTCTAGAGATTCCCAGATAAGTATTCTCATGAGTATTGCATCACCTTTTAGATAAATGATATAATACATGCAAGAGTAACAAAAATGACAATTTCAAAGGAATTGGGGAAAGATGAAAAATAACTTATTATATTTGTGGAGGAGTTTGACAAGTCGACCCATGTAATAGGAGTTTCTAGGAATTGGAATTTATCTCCCATGTTGGAAGGCAGGCACTCAGAGGTATGGCATCTGGGAATGCTTCTGGCATTTGAAGGAATGCCTGCCTAACTGCAGATGTTTTTGTTTCATTTCAATTTGGTTTTTTTTCCAGTGGCTATGACTTTGGATATCTGATAAAGATCTTGACGAATTCTAATTTACCTGAAGAAGAGCTGGACTTCTTTGAGATACTGAGATTGTTTTTCCCTGTCATTTATGACGTGAAGTACCTTATGAAGAGTTGCAAAAATCTCAAGGTAAATGGACTGATGCTTTCCACAGAGATTGAAGAGACATTAAACCTTTGTAGTTAGGCCTACTCTTACAGATAAATTTGAGCAGTGAGAAATTCTCATTGAGAACTGGGACTTGAATCACATTACTGGTCCCAGTTATAATCAGTTGTAGAGTGGTGAGCCAACACTGATGTATTTCCCATTGATTCAGTAGGATTCAGTCATTTGACATGTCCTTTTGAAACTCCTGCATGAAATGGTCATGATAGCTTACTAGCAACTTAGTTGGGGATAAAAGAGATAGGTGAGATAATTCATAAAACAAGAAGTTAACTGGATATAATTATATCAAATTATGGTATATAATAATAATAATACACTTTATTTATATTCCGCTCTTCTCACCCCGAAGGGGACTCAGAGCGGATTACAGGTACACATACTTAGCAGACAATCCCTGCCGTTTTCACATACACACATATAGACGAACAGAGATAAACTCTGGCCACCAGGGGGAGCTGACGCACTCCTCATCTCTCAGCGTTCCAGTGTCCCTTGTTGTTCCTTCCGCATTCCTCAGCGTTCCTGGCGTTCTTTTATGGCCTCATAATTCAGTCAAAATTTGCCTCCCCACTTAATGTGGTACCTTTGTCTCCTACTTGACAGATGCAACTGTCTTTCGGGCTTCAAAGGTCGACAGCAGGCTACACTTAAAGGTCGAGCACCTACCTCGACCCGGGCAGGCCTCAAACTCATGACCAGAGAGATCAGAGAGAGGTCAGAGAGATCTTAATGCAGCTGACACTTAGCCAGCTGCGCCACATTCCCATTATACTTGAGTATAAGCCGAATTTTTCAGCACTCTCTTTAGACTGAAAAGCCCCCCTTGGCTTATTCTCGAGTCAAAGTTATTTATTATTTTACTCTGTTGTTGTTATTATTACATTTATTATTTTACTTTGTTATTGTTATTATTATTATTACATTTAATATTTTACTCTATTATTCTTGGAGGGATATGTTAGCACATTTACCTTAAAGAAGGTTAGAATAATGATTTAATCAGATTTGGACAGTCTTACTTAGTTATATGTTATTGTTGTTTTATGATGGAAACCACTTTCAGCCCTCCCCTGTGGTGAGAAAAGGGGTATACAAGTTAAATAAATAAATAAGTAAATAATCTTAAATTACACTTTTATGTAAATATTCAAAAGTATTTAACCTACTGATGGATGTTGGTCTTTGACCGTAAATAAATATCTATCCACCTACTGATGCTTCAATTAATGTAATTTTATTGGTATTCATTTTTATTTTGAAATTTACCCGTAGCTGCTACATTTCCCATCCTCGGCTTATACTTGAATCAATATGCTTTCCCAGTTTTTTTGTGGTAAAATTAGGTGCCTTGGCTTATATTCGGGTCGGCTCTAGCATGTACGGTAGTTGCTTCATCGGTATCCGCTACTGAGATTGTCCAACTAGTTGTCTGCCATCACAGCTTAATACCCCTGTCCAGTTCGACAGGATAGAAACACAGATTGGAACACCTGAACCAATTTTTAGTAAGGTAGTGCTTCTTAATTCTGACATGTGCCATGTAACGCTAATACATTTTTTCCTACTCAGAGTAATCAGTTCTGTAGCACGAAATGTAATAAAACAAATCAATAAGATTTGAAGGCCTTTGCTTTTAAAGTATGCGCCAGCTGAGCTAAGGCTATGGTTTGAAGAGAAACACAAAGTTTTCAGTTGTGTGCTCATAATGCATTTCCCTGTACTGTTACATTATTTGGGCGGAGGCCACAAAGGGTGCGCTAGAGAGTAGGATAGTCCATTTTATGGAAGCGGAGTGTGGTTTGGCGGAGGAAAACCATTTCCACGTTTTCCTGTTATCCCCCCCAAATGGCCCCATCGTGGAAACATCCCTTGTTTATGATATGGGAAGGGAGAGGGGGAATAACCAGCAAAAACGGAGGGAAATGGTTTTCCTTCTTCAACTCCCCTCCCCCCTGTAAAATGGACTATCCTTCTCTCTATGCACCCCCTAGTGGCCTCCCCCTGGATAATAGAATAGTACCCATTTTGCCTTATGTCAGAAACTCAGATAAATAGGATTTAATTAATTATTTGGCGACCGTTCCATTATGTGATGTCACATCTTGAAATCTTCTGATTGTACAGAAATACTCTCTTTCAGGGTGGATTGCAAGAGGTTGCTGAGCAATTAGAATTGGAAAGGATAGGCCCACAGCATCAGGCAGGATCTGATTCTCTGTTAACGGGAATGGCTTTCTTCAAAATGAGAGAGGTAGGCGTGGTTCTTTTTTATATGCTGGATGAAAATTTCGTGTACATGTTTCGTCACCTTGACAGTGGTATGGGCCAATCAGCATTGTATAGTCATTTGGATGTTGGACTAAGATTCTGGATGCCAAGGTTTGAACCACTGGCTGACCTTGAGCAAATCAGTCTCTCAACCTCAGAAGAAGGCAATGGCAAATGTCCTCTGAACAGATTTTGCCAAGAAAACTCTGTGATAGAATCACCTTAGTGCCATAAGCTGGTAAAGAGTAGAAGGCACATAGCAACAACAAAGGTCAACAGCTGATGTGTTCTTAACAGGAAGTCGTGTATAGGCCGTCATTGGCTACATCCCATTCTAGTTGGGTTTCTTTCACAATTTGGATAGCAATACCAGCTCCATACATATGCTTGGTTCAGTTTGATACTAGATGAGTCCATAATTTAACAGTGCTCGTCTATGACCTGATTTGGTTTCCATAATGGTGATCTGGTGTGAGAAAACTGGGCAGACCAACTTGACTCACCTTTGGCTCACTTGGAGCAGCATCTATCCTAGCTGGAAGCAAGGAGAAACATTACACTAATTCATACATAAGATTCCCACCCCCCCACCCCAAAATCAATCCGCCTATAAGTTGGATGCAGAGTTTGTATCTGATGTTGGATCAGAGACAGCCAACAATTGCCAAGACTAAGACAGAAAAATAATTATCCAATGTAGTGTCCCCATGGGGAGATATGGCGGGATAGAATTAAAGTTTTACTTACTTAACTAGTGTTGCAGAATCCGAGGGCATATTACTCCATCAGATGTTGCTTGCAATACTCTTGATATCTTGATTGCTGTGGGATGAAGTAGGAGTGGTGATTGCATGTACCTTGAAAGATGCCCCTAGTCCCTTTTGGGAGATGGTGGCGGGATATAAATAAAGCTATTATTTATTTATTTATATTTATTATGGCAGCAAGTGATTAAATTTGGGTCAGTTTGGCTGGGATGTTACCTCTTTTTGGAGGTTTTGTTTTTATTTATAAGAGCAGACTTCAGTGGTTGGCCTTGGGAGGCTACTAACTTTATGTCCTTATCGTTTGTGGGGTACCATGAAGTTTCATCTTGCCTCCCATGCTTTTTAATAGCTGCATGAAACTTCTGAGTGAGGTTATCCAGACATTTAGGGCAAGGTGATCAGAATGCAGGTGATGCACAATTTTGCCTGCTCTTCTCATTGTCAGATCTCAGGAAGGCCATGGAAGGTGGTAACCTGGTGTTTGTCAGTGTTGGAATGGATGTGGGTTAATGAGTTCAAACTTAATCCAGACAAGATGGAGATGCTCTTAGTTAGGAACCACCTATGATCTATGTGAGACTGTTCAGCATGTTTTTGGAGTATCACTTGCTTTGAAGGAAATGGTGCACTTTTAAGTGTGGAATGGTAGGGATACTTCTAGATCCCTTGCTGTCCTTTAGACAGCGGCAAGATGATAGGACTAGTTTATCAATTTTTTCTGGTGTATATGCAACTGTAGCCTTTCCTAAAGAAGGAGGGAATTCATTTGAGTCACTCATGTTTTACTCTAGACTCGATTACTGTAGTACTCTCTTCATGTCCACTGCCTTTGAAGATAATCTGAGAACTTAAAATGTTGTCTGTGTTAGCAAGTTAAGAAATATTGCTAAACTTTGGCTGGATCCTTTTGTTTCCAGGCTTTAATCTAAACTGCTGTTTTAGATGTTCTAGACCAGTTGTTATCAAAGTGTGCTCCGCAGAGCCCTTGGGGCTCAGCAAAGCATATGCAGGGGCTCCACAGTTTCCTCCTCCTCTTCTATCCTCCCATTATTACTACTACTACTACTACAAAGGCTGGATGACCATCTGTTGGGGGTGCTTTGATTGTGCTTTTCTTGCATGGCAGAAGAGGGTTGGGCCGGATGGCACCTTGGGTCTTCCATTGAAATATGGTTAAGTTTAAGTTGGTTAAAATGTTCTTCAAAAGTTTGCCCATACTTGATATATATACATTACATTTCTTGGGCATCCACAATAAACTTTTGCTTCAAAAAGGGCTCTGCGGCTGAAAAAGTTTGAGAACCCCTGTTCTAGACAGATGAGGAACATTTCTTTCCATGGAGCCCTGACTTAACTTTGTTCCTGGATCCATTTCAAAGAGAGTTGGGAAGTTCGCACAAAAGTCAGGGTCTGTTCTATTGTAGTGCTGAAACTTTGGAATATTTTCTAAAATTCATCAAGTTCCCACTTTGTGTTTTGTTTACCAGCCATTGAGACACTTCCCTTTTCAACTTTAATAGAAACACATAGGTTTATCACTCTGTTTCACTTTCTAACATTTCTTACTCTTGCTGATTTGGTTCTTGTTTTGCATCAAATTTGTATGATCATTGCTTTAGATTCCAGTTGCATTTATTTTGGTATGTTAAAATTTCTCTGTTCTGTTATATCTTGCTACTGGTCCTTTTAGCGAAGAGAGGATTAAAGTTACCAATTTTTATGGTTTGAGAAGAGACCTTTTGTTTAGTTTGGACTTATTTTGCTTTATGGAAATAGAAGTCATTTATTGTCACATGTGGTTATGTTATACATTGCTTATTGCTACGAAGGCCAATAGTAATTTTTTAAAAATTCTTTCAGATGTTCTTTGAAGATCACATTGATGATGCCAAATACTGTGGTCACTTATATGGTCTTGGTTCGGGATCATCTTATGTACAGAATGGGACAGGAAATGCATATGAAGAAGAAGCCAACAAGCAATCATGACACGAAATGGAAAACCACTTTTTCTGAGCTCCCCCTGCTTGTACATAGGTTTTATCTCTGGTTCAATCCCTTGGACAATGAGGCATTCTTTTCTTCTCTTTATCAGCACACTTTTTCTGCCTTTGTATGTACTAAACTTGACTGTTCCTATCCCAGTTTTTTGACCTTGACGTGTAGGCATTTCTGGGTGAAATGTGGCCTTGTACTTTGCCCAACTGTACATAAGCACATGTAGGAGCGGGGCGGCAGATAGAGAAGGGAAGCAAAAATGATAATGAAATTTCTGGTAAACCTTAATTGGTCTTAGTATTGGTTTATTACCTTCACCACCCATTTCCTAAACTTGAACTAGCACTGATTGTAACTGGCTTCCCCATCTGGTGTCTATGCCTTCCAGTGTACAGGGAGTTTTAGCTATTCAAGATTGCGGACCATCACATTTGCACTTTAGAAGAGTGACTCTCAGTCAGATCCTCTGTTTTATCTCAAGCTCCAGTATTCCTTCCCTGTTTCAGACAAATCTGCCAACCCATGGTTATTCTCTTCCCACCCACCCCAGTTTCAAATCCACTGAAGATAAATCCTTTTTTGTATCACCTCTGTCCAGAACTACTGAAATCTTTGCAACTGTTTTTGTATCTAAACTGGTGCCTGGTCTTCCATGTGTGTCCTGCACACACCAATTGGCTTGCCAGTTTAATACTGCTCTGTGATGGAAATAACTTGATGGAGCTGTGGGGAATGATTCCTATGAATACTTCACTGAAGTAAGAGGCTCTGATGTAGCATCTAATGCGTGTTCCTGATCATTTTTCAATGGGGTGTGTTTGGGGGGAAATTTTCATGACCCCCATTTCTAGAAACAAAGACTTACAGCACACAGCAAAGTTCCTGTGGCCTTTTGTGGTTTTGTCTGAGCAGACTTAATTCGAAGGATGGAAGCTGCAGTTAGATTAACAGGATGTGCTAATTGTGGATCCATTTTGTATTCCTGTTCTAGCAAGCTATGCCCTATGATACTTTCTATTTTTTAAAAAAACCTTATTTATTCTTTACTTGAGTAGACTAAAACAACTCGGTTTAAGAATGAGATCCAAAGATTTGAAGTCAACTTGATATAGAACTAAAGAGAAAAGGAAAATAGATGTGTCCTTTTCTGGAGCAACGACAAAGGACTTTCATTGTAAAACAACAAATCTGTTTGTATCTAATAAAGTTACCCAAGTCTTGTAAGGCTAGCTTATTTTTTGAGTCGATCTTAGCAATATCTTTTTAAAATACATAGTTTTATTACAGGACCACAAAGTACTTTCCTCACTACGAAGAGCATACTCATACAAAGCAGTTGTGCAGGAAGACTTTAACTGATATTGAATAGCTAAATCCTATCTTGAAATGATGGAGTGCCTATGACTATTTTGTGTGTATCATCTACACTGAAAATCAGTTGGACTCAATCGTACCGTAGCAATGTTCAGCAAGTTGATCTGTTTACCATGTACTTTAACTTGTTTTCCTTTTTTTTCCCCTCATGAAGTTACAATGATGTAACTGGGCGGTCCTTTTTAAAAGAAAAATAACACATTTGCATAAGAGGGTAATTTGTTTTTAAAGCTTTTGTAAATAAAGGCTTCAAAAATGTTTTCTTATATATTCACAGACTTGTGGTTTTCTTCTGAAACCTCTATAGACATATCTGTTTACTCATACCCCCTTGTGTATTTCTTACCTGCCACTATTTGTTCCATTCTACTGCATGTTTTGTCTTCCGTACAGCCTGCAACCAGACTAATAACTTTACTTCTTGGGAGGAGAACAATGACCAGTCTTGATAAAATAGTTAAGAACTGAGACATCACACTCGCAACGAAGATCCACATAGTTAAAGCAATGATATTCTCCATAGTAACTTATGGATACGAAATCTGCTCCATGAGAAAGGCTGAGCGAAGGATAAGACACTTTTGAACTGTGGTGTTGGAGGAAAATTCTGAGAGTGCCTTGGACCACAAGATCAAACCAGTCCATACTCCAGGAAATAAAGCACGATTGCTCACTGAAGGGAAGGATATTAGAGGCAAAGATGAAGTACTTTGGCCACATAATGAGAAGACAGGAAAGCTTGGAGAAGATAATGTTGCTGGGGAAAATGGAAAGAAAAAGGAAGAGGGGCCAACCATGGGCAAGATGGATGGATGGTATCCTTCAAGTGACTGTCTTGACTTTGAAGGAGCTGGGATAGCGACGGCTGACAGGGAGCTCTGGCGTGGGATGGTCCATGAGCTTACAAACAGTCGGAAGCGACAGAACCATCGCATTTTGAAAAAGTTGCCCTGTGAAAACAAAGATTGGTGATAAAGCTTCACTTTTTCCCCATGATAACTCTTCCAGGAATGAACTTTTGATCCTAACAGGAGCGTTCTCCCACTTTCTGTTGTTTCACCCGTGAGTTGTTTGTAAATTGGATGTTTGCAACTCGGGGACTGCCTGTACACCAATCCCTGTTAAAGGGAGCACAATGTATGTAGCCATTGAAGTGTGTTGCTTTCTTTCTTAAGCAATGCTGAGTTCAATGAAACTAACCACTTGAACTGCACGGGCCAAGTGAATTTCAAAGTGAAAGGCACATGTATTTTCTCAGTATCTTGGCTGTCTTTCTGTCAGTAGGTAATGTGTTGGCCTTCAAATGATGCTAGACTAGTTTTTACATTCACTTACCTGATAAAACTCACGTTTATGTGCTTGAAAGTGTTAACATACTTGTGTCTCTCTTTGGATGGGATGCAGATGGCTACTATCTTGGGGAAGGAGTAGTTCATTATGTATTTGAATTATTCCCCCTCTTTGCCTAGTAAACAGCAGCCTTTATCGGGGTAGGTAAAGAATATGGAGCTGCATGTATGGAGTCTCAACACTACTTGCTTCATATACACTCTTGGCCTGTGTCATCCAAGTAATTTTTCAGTTGGTGTAACTTTTAATTGTTGGCTTTTACCCTATACATCATCCATAAGTATAGATTTATGTGCATTTGTGTCATAACATGACCCTACTTATTAATAATCCAAGCAAAATATTTCAAATCAGACTGTGCCTTAAATATATGAATTGCTTGTTTCACTCGTTTACTGTATATTCTTGTATAAAACGGCTTTTAACAGAACTATTCAGACATTTGTGCTATTGTATGGACACTTTTCAGCAAAATTGCTATCTCAGAGAAATTTGAACACAACTGCAGTTGTTTTTGCTCCCTTCATGGCTAGCTAGTTTTGAGTAGGACCCTCCTCCTCTCCTTTGAACTTGATGCAGCCATTCAAATCTCCATCAAAAAGCAGTCATTATGGTTCGTGGCCAAAAAACCTCCATACATATAACTGCATTATAAAGGATCTGTCGTATCCTAAGTGTTGTGTTACTATTACTTAGAAAGTGGAAATTGTATTGGATCTACATGCTTCAGCCAGTTTGATAGGTTTTTAAACATGCATTATGTTGTACCATGGGGCCGCGGTGGTGCAGCGGGTTAAACCACTGAGTTGCTGAACTTGCTGACCAGAAGGTTGGCAGTTCAAATTCACGGGATGGGGTAGCTCATGTTGATAGCCCCAGCTTCTCCCTACCTAGCAGTTTGAAAACATGTAAATGTAAGTAGATAATATAGTTTCCTCTCCGGTGGGAAGGTAACAACACTCCATGCAGTCATGCCGGCCACATGATCTAGGTGTCTATGGACAACGTCAGCTCTTTGGCTTAGAAATGGAGATGAGAACCACCCCCAGCGTTGACTAGACTTAATGTCAAGGAACCTTTACCTATACCTTTATATTGTTTTATGTTCTTATACACTATGTAACAAAATTCGAAAACTGTTCTGTTCCTGGTTTGAAAGTGTTATTTTCTGTTTCATTGTGCGGTACTTACTTTGAAAGTAGGTGTTACACTCCAGAAACTTGTTTTTTGTGGCGGCCACAAACTGTGTTGAATTGGCTGGGACTCTATGGGATACTAATTGAAAATGCGCTGCAGGATGTCCCATAAAAACAAAGTTGTTGCAGTTTAATAAACCTTTTCCATTTGGACAAGGAAGGAGGCAGTATTCTGAAAAGTGGGTTTTCATGAGGTCCAGATCTGGCCCTGGGAATTCCTATTCAGTGATTCAATTCATTGAGTTCTGTACATTGAGAAAGGCAACAAATAATGCACTATGGGTATATGTGCAGACACCTGTGTAATGCATATTATTCTGTATGTTGGCTGGATTATCACAGTGTCTTCTGTTAGCTCTGTTGGACAGAAATTTTCTATCACATATATTCAAAGCCTGACTGCTTTTGGTAATTTGTTTTAAAGGTTTTAATTTGTTTTCCAGCAAGTTAGTATGATACAAAAATACATATACTGCTTTACAAAGTACAAAAGAAAAGCAAAGCAAGAAGCATCCCACTCTGTGCAAACACTGTAGCTATTATGTACGATGTTGCGCCTAGGTGACACGTACTCAGACAAGCGTTGGGAATGCTTTTCTTGATAGGAATGACAATGCAAAGCCATTTTGGAGCAGAATATTTGGAAGCTAGGACTCTTCATTCTGGTTCGGGGATCCCGCCAGCGTTAATGAAGAAATCAAATGAGAGGAGCAGCAAACAAAATGAGGAGCAGTGCAAAAATGTCATCTGTGTCCTCAAGATCGGATTCTTTGGAGGTGTGAAGGGAAGCTTCTCCACTCACAATATCCTGAGTATCCCACAAGGTTAATTTGCAGTACTCACTCAGTACAATATTGGTCTTCAAAAGCCATTCTACACACAAACATGCACCTAGTATTCACATAAAGCAATATTAACAAAGCTACTTAAATAACTTGCGCTAGCTGCTGTGGAGCAAACCACATTTTGCTTTCCTCCTTCCACCTTCACCCACCAACGCATGAGTCTTGCTATGAAAGTGGAAACTGCTGTTCCTTCAATGTAAGATGATTTTATCCTGAGCTCATTCACATATAGTACTTCTCAGGATGCTCACTTTTAAATGTTTTGCCTACCTAATGCATAATTTCAGCTGTGTACATTTGATCTATAGCACTGGTTCCTTCTCAAGTCATACATTATTATGGCTTGTTGTCGTCTTTGCAAGATCTTTTTTAAAACATCAGAACTACACCCTAATAAAATATATTATTTTTTGTGAGAATCGCATGACTCCATTCCACATTACTATTCAGGTCTATTAATCAACAATTCCTAACTTTCCATACTGGCAGTTTTGGCACTGACAGCTCCGAGACAAGGAAAAAAACCACACTCCTATCTCAGACTGCATTCTAACTAGTTCAAATTGCCACAAAATCAAAGAGTTCCTTCCATGAAAATAGCAATAGGTATTTGGAACGATACACAGAAATCTTAATCTTAAAAAAAAAAAATCATATAATAGCTTTATTACAGCAGCTGAGATTTCTGCTTCACTACTCAGTTTTATTTCCTCCTAAATACAGAGGAATTATTGAAATCCCTGAACATTTTCAACATAAAGGTTTATTTTTTCACCAGTCTGATAGAAAACTTATAAGGACTAAGTCCCCCATTTTCCATAGTCTACAAATTTGCTGGTGTCTTGAGTCTGCAGTTTGGCTAAATCATGTCATATATGAAAATGCAAAGGGTCAGGCTAGATGTTTGTGGTGTCTTGGAAATACTCATTCTATTCCAATCTCGTTTGGAAGGGGAGGTGGAAATTTCCTGGACATATATATGAAAACAACTGTTGGGAAAGGTGCCAATATAAAAAAAATGATGGATTTCTACGCCTCCTTAACAAGAAAACAAAATCAGAAGACTGATTTTCCTAGAATGGCTGCAAGAATAGCTACAGCATTAATGCTTGCTTTGTTTTCAATATTGGAAGTCGAGACGTTAATACTGCCAAAATATTGAGAAACCACTTAATCTGTCTTCAAATAAAAAGAAATCTGTATGAATTGTAAGGCCATCTGGTAGTTACAGGCCTGGTAGTTACGCATGAATTGAAAGGAATACCTTGAGCAGATGTTGCATCCTACCTTTTTTTGCTGGCACGTTGATTACTGCAAGACGGAGGGGACTAATACTAGCATTATAGTATCTGCTTACCTATGGTTAAATAATTCTAAGGTTGAATCACTGTTACTTACCCAATCATGCCAACTGTTTTTGACAACAGACTTGTTATTGCATTAACAAGTGCAATTGAAGATTATGGGTATGGCCTGGTAGAAATCTCCCTTGATCTTGGTCTATATTCCAAGGGGAAGGAAGCGGTCTTTCTTTTCTCCCCCTCTACAAGCTTATAGCAGCTGAACTTTCCTCCTCTGAATTGCCTATCCCTTTCTTCCCCCCACAAATAAGGAATAGGCACAGAGGCACCTTTTGGAGGTTCGCAGTATCAGGGGAACTGCAGAACAGGGCTGCAAAATTGGACTACTCCGATCTCAATAAATGGTTTCAAACAAAGACTCAATATTCTACAATGCTATCCTGCTTAGAAGTGAGATCCACTGAGTTCAATCCTTCGTGTGTCTCATCAGACACAGTCCTGGTGAAGAGGTGTGCGATATATATATATATATATATATATATATATATATATATATATATACACACACACACACACACTGCACAAATACTTACAAAAATGGCAGATGGCAAACTGGATCTTTTATCTTGCCCAGGAAGGAAAACCCTTACAACAATGCATCATCTAAAACATATCCTTGTTGCATTTGCCCAATATCCAAACTTAACCAATAGCCTGACTGAATAGAATTAAAGTTTCCTTAATGGGATGATCATCCTCCTGTTCAGTTAATCCAAAACGTAGTCTCCCAAAGTGCCCTTGTACAGCCGAAGTTGCAGTAGATGAATGTATTTCTTTTTCATCTATTACAGGGAAAACGTACCGTCTCCTTCCGCAACAGTAAGACATTATATAGTATTTTTTAAAAGCCCCACAAGGGGAACCCCCACACCCCTATAGTTCTACTTACTGTCATGACTATTTCTTTAATTCATGACTCCGCAGTAGCCTACATGTAATTGGACGTTCCAATGCTCAAAGATGGCAATGAAATTGACTTCCAGGCAATGACAGAAATGTATGAGAGCCATCCCTGTTGCTAAGCTACATTTATTATCTTCTCATTCTGACAAGTAATACCTTGGAAAAAGTACATCACTAAATAATGAGCCACCTCCACTACAGGGCTATATTTTGTATGAATATCGGCTATCTATGAAATCTGCTTTCTTAAAAAATACTGGCAGTAAAATGCTGTCATCTCCTTTTGTATGAAGCGGTGCTGAATGCCATATTTATACAGTTCTATTAGCTGAATTTTAATGAAACATATTGATGAAACGAATTCCTAATTCTTCCATCATCTTGGACTCTGAGGATGAGTTCTAGCAACGGTTACATATAGCTCTGCACAATTGGAAATGCATCACAGTATATTACTTTGACTTGGCTGTGGAGCTTCCCCTTGTGACTACATCCAAATCCAAACACAAAAACGAATGAGTGAGAAGACGATGCTATGGATACTAATGACAGCAAAATGCATAATGTATGTTGTGTAAACACTGCTATAGCACACCCTGTTTTGTTCTCAGATATCCCAACTCTTGAGAGTCCTGGCACTTTTGGTGATTGAGCCTGCAAAGGTTTTTCATGGGGATGAAAATGTTAGGGGACACGTGTCTTTTAAGGTCACACACTGACATCATTAGAGAGATGTCATGCCATCTCATTTTTTTTTAAAAAAACCCCTATCACCCCGAAGGACAATTCTGAAATAAATCAGATTCTATTTACTTGGCTACAAAAATTAAATATTGGTTTTCTGAAACATTACAGCCGAGGAGCCAAATCTGCCTTGTCCCGTGCCTGTTTAAAAAAATCCATATTGATTTTGGAAGCGGCAGTTTCTCTTCTTCAGCAGTGACACCGAATGAGTTTCACAATTTCCTCGGTTAGTTTCTTAGGTATAAATCACTTGCCATAAACCATTTCAGAGTTAAATAGGATCACCGATTTTATGTAAACAGCAATGTCTTATGTAACACATTAAATGCATACAATTTCATTGGACGTGTGTATGCAAAGGCACTGATAAAAGCGTATTTGTGAAACTGCAATTTCCTTGGCTTCAGACATTTTCTGAAATTTTAAAGCTGCTTTTTTTTTAAAAAAAAACAACGATCCTACAAAAGAAAACCTGTCCCCAAATCTTAGAGGACTGTTAGTTTCATTCATGATGTGCCTCTGCAAAACCCACTTGGCTGTTCATTTAATACAGACTGTAGTGTAAAAGCATGTCTATAGACATCGTCAGGAGAAAACGATGAGGAATGCAGCCATTCAAGAATGTTAAATCCAAATGGGAAAAAAAGCATTGTGTAATTGAAACAGCCACGTACAGGTATGAACGTAGGTTAAGCTTTTAAAATGTGATATTATTAACCACGTTTCTATTAAGGCTGAATAACCAAATAGTGAGCTGTATCATGTATTTACAGTTTCACAAAAAAAGTAAATTCCTGAGCATGTTTAAATGCATGTCTCAGGCACAAAACTTAAGTGTGAAATTTTATACTGCTTCTCTGTTACGAATTAAAGATAAATGATATCTTAGCAGTAAATAAGTGATTTGCTTATAAAGGGTCTGAGGAAAATATGACCTATCTGCAATTGCATAAAACTGCATTGTTAACTCAGATGAAGACAGGAAGAAGAATGTCGTTCAATCGTTATGCCTGAACTACCAGCAGGCTTCCCAGTCAAGTAATCAAAGTTGTGAGTATATTCCTAGGGAGACGAGTCATTTGCAAGCAGAAATAATAGATATGATTTAAAGATTCAAGAACGGTTGCAAGAGCATTTTCAGGTTTTATGTAAAATGTTTACAGTCACCTGAGCTACCAACAGCAATACAAAACCTGCCCTTGTTTGCAAAGGATTTTTGTCCTGTATGTCTTAAAGACATCCCGTTTTCCCGACATGCAATTTTCAAGCCTTCTCCTTTTTTTTGTGGATTTTAACATTATTTTGCATTGACCAAAACATTCTTTGATACACAGTAGAGATGGCACCACATCTTATATTTCAAGCGATGATACAGACACAGCGACATTAGGTCTAGAAGTTATCTTCGCAGCAGATCCACGCAACAGTGGATGGGAACAGCTGTTGGATGGATGCTGATGTTATGGAGGAATCCTGCGTCCTCTCATCAACAATTCTGAACTACAACAAAGGATGGAAGGAGACTTGTTTGAAAAACAAAGACAAGGTATGCAACCTGAACGACATATATATCAAGGCCTACATAAAAATAATAATAATTAGGGAAAAGTCAGTAAAGGAATTCTTTATAGAAACTTACTTGGAAAATCCAGGATTTCTTGTTTTCACTTGCAAGACTAAGTTTCATTTTCTATCGTTAGTGCAGGATTGCTTGTACCTTTGGGGGGGAAAATACTTTTCAATAGTGATTCTTTGCTTTTTGTATTGATCAGCCTCATAAATATAATGCTATATCCCTTCAGAAACAGCTGCTGAAATCATACTTTACTTGACACCCAATCTCCTAAAATGGCTATACAAACAGCACAGTTTGATGCCAAAAATAAAGAGAGGACAAGTTGGGGTATAAAGATATCCCACATTTTGAAGTGGTATAACAATGTACACACACATACACAAGCTGAACCCGCCACACGTTGCTTTGGCCAATATTCCCTCCTCCTTTCTCTCCTTTTTTCCATCCTTCCTTTGCTCCCTCTTTCCTTCCTTCCCTTTTTTCTTTCCTTCTCTCCTTCCTTTCTTCTCCATCTCTTTCCTTCTCTCTTTTTCTTTCCCTCTTTCTCTTTTTTCTTCTTTTTCCACCTCTTTCCTTCCTTCTCTTTCCTTCTTTTGTCCTTCTCCACCTCTTTTCTTCCTTCTTTCCCCCCTCTTTCTCTCTGTCTTTCTTTATTCCTTTCTTTCTTTCTCTCCTTTCTTCCCTCCCTCTTTGCTTCTTTCCCTTTTTTCTGTATCGTCATTTAGCTTTCCGTCATTTTGCTTTTTTGGGTTTTAAGTCCTTTCCATTCTTTTTGGGGGGACTTTATAAGTGATGGTCACTTGTTGGTCTGTTCGGGGTGTAGTGTCCAAATTTCATATCAATTCGTCCAGTGGTTTTTGAGTTATGTTAATCCCACAAATGAACATTACATTTTTATTTATATAGATGTGTATGTGTATCTGTAATGTACATAAAAGTTTTGTTTTAATGGGTTTGAAAAATCAGACAAATCATTTTGTAAGAATGCAGTTCTAAATCTGGATACAGAATCCTCTTCCAAGTCTGACTTGATACCCCCAGGACCATGCCATACTTATAAGCCTTGCCATTTGCTGACTGGATGCATTTACGGCTCTGTTGGTCCTAGGCCTGCTAGGGATTTTCTTTTCAGTGTGGATCCAGTTGCCTGAAGATTAGAAATCCTTAGCAAAATTGTATTCTGACCTGGTACAGATGCATGTCAACCGAACGCAAAACATGTCCAGAAAACTCTCTGTGTCATTATCACATAGTGGTTGTTCCCATTATACACTTGAATAACAAAGTCCCGATGTTCACCAGCTCAGCTTATGATGAGCACAGAAAATGGCAGAGCCTAACCTACCAAATTAGACTTAATCTCTATCCTCACTACAGTTCGCACATTGCTCCTTCAAATATGGGAGATCTTTATGCCCCACTCTGTATTTAAGCAATTATCTCTTGCTAGATATTCTATCAGCTGCTATGAAAATTTAAATGTGTATTAACCAAAACAAAAATCATGGTAAAAGTCTTGAAACACATGCGTCTAAACCCAATAATATATTCCAATATCACATTGATTCCATAATGGTCTACAGATGGTGCAGTCAACAGACATAGCTAGGACTCTCACACAACACTATATGATGCTTTGGTGTATAGCTACATTAAGACCAGTAGTTTCTATTTCCATGTCACAAGCAAAAGCTAAACTGTGTTTAATTGACCAAGCTGTGATTTAAAAGGCAGGTTTTTTCAATAAAGCAATCAGGAAGGTTTGAAGAATAACAACACTGTCCAACACACATTTCGGTGCCTCTAATGTTAGACCTGTTTCTGGGTATACTTGTTCTGCCGATTGATCTGCTTATCATATTAGCCATATTTAAGAAGCTACAGCAGATGTGGTCTATCCAATGCAATTTTCTGAATCAGTGCCTCAAACCACCCCAGTAACTGGCCTTAAAACCAAGACATCAAGCTTTTTTTGTAGGGCTGCATAATATCTATAATAATAATAAAACAGAAACAAAATGTTTAATAGTAGAAAATAGAAGTAACATTAAACTATAGTTTACTTTTATGTCAGACTCAGACCAAGGAACACATTATGGAATCAAACAATTTAGGATTAAGCACTTTTCTTGGTTGTACAGCAATGGGGGGGAAAGGCTTCTGATAAAATATAAACTTACAGAACTTATAAGATAGAAGATATCTGAGGGCACATCCACATGGTAACTATAGTGCGTGCTCTCCCACGTTCCCCCCTGGGGCGTCCAGGTGACATTTCAGGGGAAAACGAATGCTTTCAGCACAAAGCAGGAAAACTCTGCTTTGTGCCAAGTTAATTTGTCTGCTAGAAAAACCCGGTTCTTTCAGAAGATCCTGGTCTTTCCAGGTGCGGAGGATGTGGAGACGGGACCTGGGATTGTGCCGTGCAACTTCCAGTGACCATCTACACATCTGTTTGTTTTCTTGGGCTGATGAAGCCCCACACCCTCCCCAAACCCCTTAAAAAGCCTTTTAAAGGAAAATAACTCACCCAGCTGCCGTTTTTCCTTCTCCGGAGTTTTCCTGGGTCGTACCAATGATATGTCAAGAGAACGGGGGGGGGGGGCGCTCCTGGTCCCCTCCTTTCTTGATGTGTCTTTGGTACAATCCAGGATAACTCCGGAAAAGAGAAAATGGCAGCTGAGTGGGTTATTTTCCTTTTTAAAAGGCTTTTTAAAGGGATGTCTTGCTGGAAAGCCCAGTAGGGCATGTGGACACCCCCGTGCCCAGAGAAGCATGTGCTTTCTGAGGGAGTGGACTAGAACCCAGGAACAACTGCATTTTTAAAACGTGATTGCTCCCGGGTTAAAGAGCTGTCTGGAACCACCCTGAGTCATCTAAAACTACGGGGCCAAACAATTTACCTTTGGAAGCCAAATTCAAATATTTTCTTTACATCATCATGGACCAGGCGTGCCCACACTTTTTCAGCACGCGAGCTACTTATAATAAAACCAAGTCAGAAAGATCTACCTACCTCCTCAAGGCTGGAGAGGGGAGGGGGCGTGGCTTGATGTGGCCTGGCTCCACCCCCCCTCTGGCTTCCGCTCTACCAGCAGCTTCTCCAGGCTTGAGGATGGCAATGCCAAGCCAGTGGTGGCATAGCTAGCACAAGGCTGGCTTGGCATTGCCATCCTCAAGCTTGGAGAAGCTGCTGGTAGAGCAGAAGCCAGAGGGGGCGGAGCCAGGCTGCACCAAGCCCCGCTCCCTCCCCTCTGGCTTTGGAGCTCCCAACAGCTTCTCCAGGCTTGAGGGTGGCAATGCCAAGCCAGCCTTGTGCTAGCTATGCCACCACTGGCTTGGCATAGCCATCCTCAAGCCTGGAGAAGCTGCTGGTAAAGCGCAAGCCAGGAGCGGAGCGAGGCTGCACCAAGCCCCGCCCCTCCCCTCTGGCTTTGGAGCTCCCAGCAGCTTCTCCAGGCTTGAGGATGGCAATGCCAAGCCAGTGGTGACATAGCTAGCACAAGACTGGCTTGGCACTGCCATCCTCAAGCCTGGAGAAGCTGCTGAGAGTGCTGAAGCCAGTGGCGGGGCTTGGTGCAGCCTGGCTCCGCCCCCTCTGAGAAGCACCCCATCCGGCCGGGATCGACCTCCTTTGGTCCCGGGATCGACTGGTCGATTGCGATTGACTTCCTGGGCAGCCCTGTCATTGACTATTTTTTACACTTGTTTGTGCATTCTCTGTGACCGCCTGAGTAAAGAAAATGAATAAACTCCTCCAAAAGCTTGTTTTGCGAGCTCCTTGTCATCCTAGATGGGACAATGACACACAAAGGGGAATCCTGCTGTTATATCTGACCCGAGATGATAACAGAGATTCATGCTATTATATCTAATCAGAAAGAACATCATTCTGATAGGAGATAACAGCGGGGTATCTTGGCCAACACTGAGGATCCACTTCTTCCAAATATTGTTCAAATCATTGTGTGACTTGGAAGCAATGCCTGGACTGGAGGTGACCATACCTGAATAAAGAAATATTTGTTGCCCCATTTTCTTAATATTTTAAATTCAACGTAAGGAATTTGTACAGGATTGGAATAATTAAATGTAATTAACAAGTTCTGCTAAACAAGAAATATAGGGTAATTATATATAAACAATGTAACATAAAGTATTGATCAACTATCTAACAGTTTACCCCCGAAAGATGAACATGTTTAATGTTCCCAATTTATTTTGTTCTGTACACATCATTTTCTTTCATTAACACGGTTCGTTTTACAAGCCACTTAGTATACCAAAAAAATTACTCTCTTACCAAGTTTGTTCTTTTCAGCACTTGCACTGGTTTCTGTCCAAGACTGGGAATCAGTAAGAAGGTGGCTTTGGGAATCTCGCAATGGTTTAGAAGGAAAATGGGGATTATTCGCACTGTTAATAAATGACAGGATGGTAAAGGAGGAGTAATAATTAGCTGGATTATTAACTGTTTCAAGTAAGGTGAGAAATTTAATTACAGACATATCACTTTTGGTTCTATAAATATTTCAGATCAGTAATAATTTACTTATAAAAGGTAAAGGTAAAGGTTTTCCCTAACATTAAATCTAGTTGTGTCCAACTCTGGGGAGTGGTGCTCATCTCCATTTCTAAGATGAAGAGCTGGCATTGTCCATAGACACCTCCAAGGTCACATGGCCAGCATGACTGCATGGAGCGCCGTTACTTATGAAATGGGGGTAAATATCTAATTTAAACCTAGTACAGAACTGGAATACTGACTGTGCCAGTGGCCATGCAAAACAGCCATGTAACAAGTTGTAACCATTTATGCAACTCATCGATCATCCGATTGACACAACCAACTGTATTTTGCATAAATTATTGGATACAATGCTTGCTCTTTAACCCAAAAACCATACAGCTGCTAATACAAAGGCAAAATTATATAAAGGTCTATGTGCTTTGTTTCTGCATTTTTAAAAATATATAAATTCACATATTGAATGTATATTGTTTGTTTTTTAATTTTTCTAAATACAATTTTAACTAGAATTTGTTTAAATTTTTTGTAAGTGCTTGCCAAGATAAAGGCAGGGTATAAACTAAGTGAATATATACAAAAATATTTATTTATTTGTTTACGACATTTATATGCTGCCCTTCTCACCCTGAAGGGGACTCAGAGCAGCTTACTATACACACACACACACACACACACACACATTATATTGCAATATTATTAGTAATATTACATATAATATAAAATATATAATTATAATATCATATTATTATTAGTATTATATTGTATTACATTATAATATTATAAATATTATATGTGTATATATAAAATATTACATTACATTATATTATTAGCATAGCACAGGAGACAACGTGGAACTGTCCCCTGGCCCCCACTCTCTTCACTCTGGCCCAGAGCAGCAGTTGGTGCTGGGGGAGTTTTTTCTCAAAAGGTACTTAATTCAAAATAATTAATGAAAATGAATGACATTGTTGGAACGGAGTATAATGTTATCTGCACATCAAAATGCAACAATATTTTCAGTACATGGGTTGGAAAATTGAAGCAAAAGAATGCATTTCTGGGTTGCTCTGAGTTTTCCAGGCTGTATGGCCATGTTCCGGAAGCATTTCCTCCTAACGTTTCGCCCACATCTATGGCAAGGTATCCTCAGAGATTCTGAGATCTGTTGGAAACTAGGTAAGTGACGTTTATATATATATCTGTGGAATGTCCAGGGTGGGAGAAAGAACTCTTGTCTGCATGAGGCAGTGTAAATGCTGCAATTGGTCACCTTTCTCTCAACCTGGACATTCCACAGATATACGTACAATCCTCACTTGCCTAGTTTCCAACAGACCTCGCAACCTCTGAGGATGCCTGCTGTAGGTGTGGGCAAAAGATCAGGAGAGAATGCTTCTGGAACATGGCCATACAGCCCGGAAAACTCACAGCAACCCAGTGGTTCCGGCCATGAAAGCCTTTGACAACAGAATGCTTTTCCTCAGCCCGCTTTTTCCCCAATTCCTGTAAAACTGGTTTAGATCAATTTGTCTCTGTTTACTGGGACCGAATGAAGACATCTAGCTGTAAGTTAATGTGAGATACAGAATATTTACATTTTTTTCTTTGCACATGACAAGTCTTAAGAGGATTCTTTAAAAAGACACTATTTCTTCTTTTCTATTTAAGCTTATACCTCAAGGGCTCAAAACTCTGCTGACTCTATACAGCTCTATTACATGAACAGTGGCTTTCATAAGAGAGTTTCCCTTGTGATAGCAATTACTGGACACTGTGAGAAAAGAAGTCCTAAATGGATACCAATAAATCCATTTTGCTCTCTTGCTACTGAATTAGTATTTTATAACATGGCCAGGAAAATTAATACAAAACGCTCTCTATTCATATTTTGTTGCTCTAACCCACTGTTTCTCAATGGCTGTTACGCGGCACACTAGTGTGCCGTGACGGACCTCCTTCTGTGCCGCGAGAAAAGCTCTCTGCCCCCCTTTCTTCCCCTCTCCTCCTGCCGAACTCCTGCTGCTTGGGGGAGGAGGAGGAAGGGCCCGGCGGCGGTGAAGAAAAAGAAGAGGCCAGGGCGCCGCCGCCTTTGGCCGTTTCCCCAGCCAGCCTCCAATCTGCCATGACTCTCGCCCCTCGCTTGCTGAAGCTGCGCGGAGGAGCCCCACCCACTGAAGCCCGTCCACCGCTCATGCTCCCCCTCTGTGGGAGAGCTAAAGCTGGGGGAGGGGGCGGGGCATGGCGCGGCCTCCCACAGCTTCACCAGCCTTGAGGGGGCAGTGCCAAGCCAGCGGTGACAGAGCCAGCAAAATGCTGGCTTGGCACTGCCCCCTCAAGGCTGGCAAAGCTGTGGGAGAACTGAAGCCGGGGGGAGGGGTGGGGCATGGCATGGCCTCCCACAGCTTCACCAGCCTTGAGGGGGCAGTGCCAAGCCAGTGGTGACAGAGCCAGCACACTGCTGGCTTGGCACTGCCCCCTGAAGGCTGGCAAAGCTGTGGGAGAACTGAAGCTGGGGGAAGGGGGCGGGGCATGGTGCAGCCTGGCTCTGCCCCCTCCCCCCGGCTATAGCGCTCCCACAGCTTTGCCAGCCTTGAGGGGCTAGTGCCAAGCCAGCGGTGGCAGAGCCAGCACAATGCTGGCTTGGCACTGCCCCCTCAAGGCTGGAGAAGCTGTGGGAGAACTGAAGCCGGGGGAGGGGCGAGGCATGGCGCGGGGGCCCCTCCCCCGGCTATAGCTCGACATCGCCAGTCTTGAGGGGCAGTGCCAAGCCAGCGGTGGCAGAACCAGCACAATACTGGCTTGGGACTGCCCCTCAAGGCTGGAGAAGCTGTGGGAGAACTGAAGCTGGGGGAGGGGGTGGGGCAGCCTGGCTCCGCCCCTCCCCCAGCAGCCTTGAGCCTTGGGGCTAGTGCCAAGCCAGCGGTGGCAGAGCCAGCACAATGCTGGCTTGGCACTGCCCCCTCAAGGCTGGAGAAGCTGTGGGAGAACTGAAGCCAGGGGGAGGGGGCGGGGCATGGCACGACCTGGCTCCGCCCCCTCCCCTGGCTTCGGCACTCTTAGCAGGCCACCATCCCCCAGCCGTTCTTTACTGTGTTAGGGTGTCATTTTGGTTGGTGGTCTGCATCCGGATTTTTTTAATGTTAAAAGTGTGCCGCGGCTCAAAAAAGGTTGGGAAACACTGCTCTAACCTAACATTACTTTTATGTCTGTTGACACGTAACACGGTAATGAAACAGTGCTTTGATTATGTTTAATGCTATCAATAGTCCTGCCAGCTGGCAAGCTAGTGCTTGATGAGGGAAAACAGTGGACAAGGATTCCAATTTGCATTAGTAAAATGGGAAGTATAAGGGAAAAGCAAGTTACAACTTTGCGTAAGATTTAAGGATCTTGGTTAACAAGACAGGTTGGAAAGAAACGCCTATCTCCTTGGCTGAAAATAAGAATTGAGGAACCAGTTATAATGTTCATATAATGTTCATATAGTATGCCTTTTCAAAATCACAATTAGCATTATTTTCGCTGCATTGAGGTTTGTTGTTGTGTGCCTTCAAATAGTTTTTGATTTATGGTGACTCTGTCACAGGTTTTTTCTTGGCCACATATGTTTGGAATGGGTTTGTCTTTGCCTTCTTCTGTGACCCAGAAAGTGTAACTTGACCAAGGTCATCCAAGGCTTCCATGGCCAAGTGAAGATTCAAACTCTAGTCTCCAGAGTTGTAGTTCAATGCTCAAACCACGCCACTTTGGCTCTGCAACTGCATAACCAATGCTGTCCTCCACTGATAAAAGACAAACTTTTGTGTGTTTGATTTAAACCAGACCTGCACAACATTCAACCTGGGGGCTGTATGTGGTCCAAACAAGGATTTTGTGTGGCCTGCAAAGGCTCTGAGCGAAGTCTTACAGAGGGAGGTCACATGCAGTGCAACAGCAGAGTAGCAATTGGAACCCGTCATTCCCTCCTCCTCCTTTACCTCTAGACATTTCCTTTCTGTATGCACCAAAGTTATCAAACTAATATGTGACAAAGGGAACACCACCACCAATAAATCCATGACTTCATCAGATGGGGTAGTTTTCAGCAGCATGCGCTGGTTCTTCAATAGTTTTACAATGGAGCCTGCTTGCTCCCTCTCATGATGTAAAACTACTTCCGTTGAGGCTCTGTCATAAAACAATTGATGAACTGGTGCATGCCATTGCTGTGGCAACATGGGAGGCTTCCTCACCGCTGGTGAGTCACCCCCCAAGCTCCTACCTATGCTGGACGGGCCCGGCCACTCACTAGTGGATGCCCCTGGCTGCCCCTGCGCCCATGGGCCAATGCCATTGCTGGACATCATGGAGGTTCTGTCCCACACCCGAACACCCCCCCCCTCGCCATGGCCTGGCGGCGGGGTGGATGGATGGTGGACGGGCGGAGATGGTGGATGGCCTTGAGGACGCCGAGGCCGGCCGGCCGTCGCCTCCCCTTGAAGACCGGAAGCCTGGGAGGAGACCACAGCAGAAAGTGCTGAGTCACCTCAGGAAGCAGAGACGTCGTCAGAGACGACGTTGGAGCAGGAGCGACCGCCAAGAGCGGACTTCCGGCACTCTCCGGGGAGCACAGGAAGCCCTCCCAGCCTGGCCAGTCTTGGAGCAGGCTGGCGATCCATGGAGTGCCCTGCAGGACTCATGGAGTCCGAAAGACCACTAGACCTCCAACTAGACCCCCTGAATGGGTGAACACCAGGACCCTCATGCCCAGGTCACCATTGAGGTTCCCTACCAGGACCTTTTGGAGCTCCATCTACAGGCGCCGAGAACAGCCCTCAAGGAGCTGCCAACCCCGGAGGGTCATCCTGGCGACCAAGAGACCTGTGCCAGAATCCATGGACCCAGAGGCCAAAGTTGACCATCTCCTCTCTGAGCTAAGGACTCTTTATGACTTGCTGGTCCCCCCAAAACTCCCTCCTTTTGACGGTTGAGTTAAGGTGGCATTAATTGACAACCTGCTTGCAATGGACATAGCCATTGCTCTTTCTCCCTCCCTTTGTCTTTATCTGTAGATCTCCCCACCTTCCCTTTATTGTATTGTTCTGTTCTGTGTGTTCTGTGTTTTATTATTCACTAAACTTTGTAAACCGCTCCGAGCCTTCGGGGAGGGGCAGTATAGAAATTTGAAATAATAAATAAAGAAAGAAATAAAATAGGAGTAGACGGGGGGAAACGGGGAAGTGGACACTTTCCCCTGTGGGATGAGATGGGGGGAAGTCAGGTGCCGCGAGGCGTGGGGCAACGGGTTTCCCCCGGCCCTTGCCGGGCACCACCGGGTTTGCCATAATGCGTGGTGATTCCAGCAGCCAATCTGATGACTTCTCTAGTCAGGATGCTGGAAGTGCTGGTCTTGTTTGGAAATATGACCTGGGGAAGCTGTTGGACTCAAGTTGGAGTAGTGGGGAAGAGAGATGAAATTTGAAGGGGTATCCGAACTTTATTTAGGGAGTTTGGAATCTTGAACTCCCTGTTATGTTACAATTTCATATTAGATTGGCAGTTTTAGAGAGAGAAGGGGGTAGAAAAGAAGCAAGGCCTCAGTTCTTCCTTCTGCCGGTCTTGAAATATACAGAGTATCATGAAATATACAGAGTATTTTTAGTATAATTTTTAATGGATGACCTCAGTGGCCTGAGACCTAGAGAATTTTAGCAGAATATGTTGTATTTTATTAATTGTGTTGTCTATGGCAGTGTTTCCCAACCAGTGTGCCGTGGCACACTAGTGTGCCGTGAGCAATCATCAGGTGTGCCGTGGGAAATTGGAACCTTCCCCCTCCTGCCGAACACTTTTTCTTCTCCACTCGGGCTCCCTTCTTCCCAGGCTTGCTCTGCGCGCTTTGCTCTGAGGCGAGTCTGCGCAGTAGCACCTGCACGGGTCACGTCCTCCCCCCTCCCCCCCTTAACACGCTCACGCTGCCCCCTTGGATCAGAAGAAAAAGTAAGTGTTTGGCAGGAGGGGGAAGAAAGAGCGCGAAGAGGACGGGGGAGGAAGAGGACTCTGTTGAAAGCTGGCATGGGCAAACTTGGATCTTCCAGGTGTTTTGGACTCCAACTCCCACCATTCCTGGCAGCCTCAGGCTCTTTTCCTTTCCCCCTGTCAGCCATTTCAGCAGGAAAGGGCCTCAGGCTGTTAGGAATGGTGGGAATTGGAGTCCAAAGCACCCAGAGGGCCAAAGTTTTCCCATGCCTGCTTTAGGGACCTTAAAGTGGTGAGCCTCCTTCCAACATTGTGATTCTGGATAGAAAACAAACAACAATGTAACATAACATTGTTTGAGTCCACAGTGCTCTCTGGGTGTAGGTGAACTATAACTTCCAAACTCAAGGTCAATTCCCAAGCAAACCCTTTTAGTACTTTCTTTTGTTAATGAGAGTTCAATATGCCAAGTTTGGTTCAATTCCACTGTTGCAAGAGTTCAGGATGCTCTTTGATTGTGTGCTAACTATAAATCCCAGAAACTGTAACTCCCAAATGTCAAGGTCTATTTTCCCCAAACTCCATCTGTTTTCACATTTGGGCATATTGAGTATTCATGCCAAGTTTGGTCCTGATCCAACATTGTTTCAGTCCACATTGCTCTCTGGATGTCGGTGAACTACAACTCCAAAACCCAAGGTCAATGCCCACCAAACTCTTATAGTATTTCTCTTGGTTATGGGAGTTCTGTGTGGGAAGTTTGTGTCTTTCTGCCATTCCTACCAGGATATCTATGTTGTGTTCATCGAAACAGGCCCAGGTTTCACACTGAGTGTATAAATACATTTAAAAACATATTAACTATATGTATTACTGTGTTAGAGTGTCATTTTGGTTGGTGGTGTGCCCCAGGATTTTGTAAATGAAAAGAATGTGCCACGGCTCAAAAAAGGTTGAAAAACACTGGTCTTTGGCTTATGTAATTGTGTTATCTGTTTATCAGTTATTTTATTTTATGTCATGTAATTTCTGTCGGTTTTAATTTGTTTGCTGCTTTGTGTCCCAGTCGTGGGAGAAAAGCGAGATAAAAATAAATAAATAATCCAGTGTCAAAACCGTAATCTCTGTACCATTCACTTCTGAGGGAGAAACTTGACTACGCCGCTCTTCCTTTTTCTTTGCTTCTGGGTTGCCTTTGTCGTCTCCTCCTCTGATGGGAAAAACCACAAACTTCCTGCGATTTATTTCCATCACCTTTGAGGAAGAACTATAGCTTTACCATGAATTGCGGAGGGGTCTTCATAGTGAAGCTATGTTTTTCTCTAACAAATTAAGGAAATGAAAGGTGTAGAGGTGGCAGTTTTTCCCTTCATAGGAAAAGGATACGACAGAGGCAACCGAGAGGCAAGGAGAAAGGAGCGGCAGCGGAGGCAAGAGCTGAGGCACTTCTTCTTTCCCTTAGGAAAGCACTACAGCCTGCCATCACCCTGAGGGGAGGTTGACAAAATGAGGCTAATCTGCTTTGCTGCTTCCTCTGATGGAAAGGCACCCTCTCGCAAACCCCGAGTAAGGCTCTAAAAACCTATCTGCACGCCAACGAGTTTTTACCTATTTTGATTTTGGCCCCTTACTGCTGCCAAGTTGTGCAGGTCTGTTTTAAACTAATGCTGACAAATGCCATCTACAGTTATCTATATTTTTTGTAGAGATCGCAGATAATAATTATTTGGATACCTTGAAGCTAAGTAACAATCCCATTCCTATACCAATGTCCATTAAAAAATATATGACTGCTACCCAAGCTACAACCAATATACAACAAATGAAGTCAGGAGCAAGCATGAATAATAAATGCAGGCTTACTTTTTGTTTAGATTACTACGTCCTGGTGGAGATACAGGTTGTTCTACATCTTGGCTAACAAGACAGGTTGGAAAGGAACACCCATCTCCTTGGCTGAAAGTATAAAAAAAAATAGCAATATTAAAAACTCTTCAAAACAATTAGCTTCAAAACGTAATTTGGTTTACACAATCAAGTATGGAAATAATTATCTTTTAAATATCACTTACCTAGAAAAAATGGGCAACAACCAAAGTTTTTTATCATCTCCAAAGACTTGTCTTAGATTTTTGATGAAACCCAAGCTAAAGGCATTCTTGTCGATTCCATGTCGAAAAATAGGTGCTCGGAATGCCTCTAAAAATGAAATATGTTCATGTTTGTTAACACGTTTAGGTCTGCACACACTTTAACAGAAATGGTGGAACCCAAACAAAATCAATGTGTAATTATTTACCTAATGTTGATTTGTTTTTGCTGACTAACCAACAGTGATAGCCAAAGAGAGAAGACAAGCTGACAGAAAACATGGCTGCAGCAAAGAATAAAAACATGATATGGAACTTGGCTTGTGTATCAGGAAGGCCATTCTAGAAAAAAAGAAAGAAAGAAAACAAGAATGGTTGACATGATCTTTAGATATACATGTTCTCAAAAAAAAGTTGTTTGAACTCTGTCTGACATGATGGTATATAATTTCTAAACATTTTCTACACACCTTTTCAAAAACATAAGAGGGACGATTTACCCATGTTGAATTTACATGTTTGCTAAAGGATTTTGGTTTGGTATTATGAAAACAGTTCACTGACTTAATGGAGTCTGAAGTTACTGACATTGAAGACTACATATAGGAGTTGTTTAGAACTCTTCTATACAAGCAGTCCCCGAATTACAAACATCTGACTTACATTTGTAATGATTCAAAGTTAAGAACGGGGGTGAGACAACAGGAAGTGCGAGAATTTATTTATTTATTTATTTACGATATTTATATGCCGCCTTTCTCACCCTGAAGGGGATTCGTAGCGGCTTACAAGTAAAATGTAAATACAATATATTATATTATTGCCATAGCACAATATTAATATTATATATTACATATGCTGTTATCTATTAGCAAAGGCATATAGTGCATTTGGAAGGCTTCACAAAAGAGTCTGGAGCAACAAGCACCTGAGGCAAAGCACCAAAATCAGTGTGTACAGAGCTATCATACTATCTATTCTCCTCTATGGGTCTGAAACATGGGTCATCTATCGCCAACACCTACGACTCCTCGAACGCTTTCATCAGCGCTGTCTTCGCACAATCCTAAATGTACACTGGACCGACTATGTGACTAATTTTGCTGTCCTTGAGCAAGCAGGGATCACCAGCATTGAGGCCATGCTATTGAGAACTAAGCTGCACTGGGCAGGGCACGTCTCTAGAATGGAGGGCTACCGCCTCCCAACGATACTACTCTATGGTGAACTCGCCACGGGTCAGCGCAAGAGTGGCGCCCCCAAAAAGAGATATAATGACTCCCTGAAACAACATCTCAAACTTGATCACCAACAATGGTCCACCCTGGCCTCACATCGGGAGGCATGGAGACGCACTCTCCACAATGCTGCGGCCTCTTTCGAGAAGACATGCCGAATGGGTCTCGAAGAGAAACGACAACGCAGAAAGATCCGCAACTTGGAAACAACATCACCCAAGGAGACTTTCTACTGTGCTTTCTGCAACAGAGCTTGCCTATCTCAGATTGGCCTTTTTAGTCATCAACGCGCTTGTAAAAAGCGTGGGATGAGTCCTTCCTAAGAATCTTTGTTCGCGAAGTAACGCCGAGAGATATTACACTGTACTATAACATTATACTGTAATATTATTAGTAATATTACATGTAGTATTAAATATAAAATCTACTCCTAGGAAGGAAAATTCACTCCTGAAAGATTTATCATGGGGAAAATGTGTCTCCATTGAAGCTTTATCACCAATCCTTGTTTTCATAACAAGCCAATTTTTTCAAAATCCGATTATCACAGGGAGAGAAAGTGAAGTGCAATCTTCTGAACAGGCGCACGGACAGCAAAACAAACACCACAAGGCTGTTAACCCTTCCCTATGCTAAACAAAGCGAATGTAAGTCTTATCTCAATTTGGCTGGAGTTACACTTTAAAATGTACCTGTTGGTACAAGACTGGTAGGGTTACAAGTTCAGAAATCCACTTTTAAAATTATCTACATTGTCAACTAATGAGCTTCATACTGCAGCATTGACAACTAATCACAAGAGGGCACTAGAGCAAAGTCATGGAGACATTCTAAGGCAGGTCTTTTCAGAGGGCCTACATATCAATATAATTTTATAATAGATTTTAGGACTATTGGCTGTCTTGAGCATCATTTTGTGGAGAAAGGGTAGCACATAAATACAATAAATTAAGCATTAATTAAACAAAAATGTAGACCGCTTTTACAAAAACTGTCAAGCCAGCATAATCTCCTAAAAACACGATCATCTCTTCAAAGTTGATCAGCTACAGAGTAGTTGATCCAGAAAGACTGATACCAATATCTCTAAAATGAATTCCACAGAACGTCCAGTCTAGCTATTCCTTCAGATAAAGAAGCACCAGTGGATTCCCCTATCCTGAAAGCACTTTTCTAAATATTTCAGTGGAGAGACCAATCCCAAGTGCATTTCCTACACATAAACACACACTCCATTAATCGAAACCGGTAGTTATTAATCCTAGAAGTCAGCTGGAACAACTGAACACCTAGGAAGAGTGATGAAATACATACAATGCTAATGTTTGTCAGATTTCTAGGCAATTATCAGATACATGCGGTACGTACCTACATAACAGCTACTTGAATTTTAACATTGTGCAAGGTCTTTGTGATTCAGACGAGGTTTTAATTTAGTTTAGATCTTTTCAGACATGATTTGGATCTGAATCCAATCAAACTTTGGAAATCTGAATCTTTGTAACCCACTGATTTGCATGGGAAATAATAACTGCATTGTTTCATCACTTTAGTACACTGAATCTTTGAGAACGGTTTTAAACCTCTACATCCGTCATTCCCAAAGTGGGCGCTACCGCCCCTTGGGGGGGCGCTGGAGCGATCCAGGGGGGCGGTGAATTGCTGTAATGGGACGGTGGTTGAAAATTTTAATAGCAATTGTTTAATTGCTATTTTAAAAAAATTAAAAATACTTTCTCGGGGGGCGCTGAGTAATATTTTTTCTGGAAGTAGGCCAACAAAGTCTGGGAACCACTGCTCTACATAGATATGTTGAGGGATTTTGGTGGCTACCTTTGTAGTTTACATTTAATGCCTAAATTTTGCTAATATATTTGCTGCTTTTCATTTGTAATGTAATGCCTGTGACCTGAATGTGTGGTTGATGAATTAAGAATCACCGGTACTTTGTGTCTGTGTATTTGAATGCGGCCCTCATACAGTACAGGCAGAAACGAGGGAAAACATTTTAAAAATGAAGTACTGTATATACTTGTGTATAAGTTTATAAGTATAAGTTGAGGAAAGTTTTTGGGACCAAAATTATGGATTTTGGTGTGACCCATGGATAAGTTGGGGGTTATAGCATAGTGAAAGGAAAGCACCAATGCAACTTCAGGAGATCAGCCATCACTGGCTACCTCCAATATTTCCTTATGCAGGCATTCAAAAAGGCCAGAAGCAATGCCACAGGGGAGAGAGTAGACCTGATGCTTCATGTACGTTCTTCCACTCTACTCAAAGAAGGGGATTTTTCTCTCTGTATATACTGTATAAAGCTCCAAGGTAGGAAAGTTAGGACTAATAAAGGGAAATATTTCTTCACCCAGAGGGTCATTGGGTTATGGAACTCACTTGCAGAGGAGGTTGTGACAGCTGTCAGCCTGGACAGCTTCAAGGCAGGATTAGACAGATTCATGGATACCAAGGGAATCAGTAGTTACTGAAATGGACATCCAAGTGCCACCTCTGTGTTGATGGAGGCAGGCAGGATTTCCCCGGGTACTGGTTGTGGGGGGCCGGGAGCAGGTGAGGGTTTTGCCCTCCTTTCTGCTAGAGATCCCCGTGTACAACTAGTGGGACACTGTGTGACACAGAATGCTGGACTAGATGGGCTGAGGCCCGATTCAGCATGGCTCTTCTTATGTTCTTATGTTCTTATGTACTTGCTTACTTGTCCGAACGCATCTGCCGCTACGTCCCACCTCGTACTTTAAGATCATCCGGGGAGGCCCTGCTCTCGCTCCCGCCAGCTTCTTAAATGCGGCGGTGGGGACGAGGGAGAGGGCCTTCTCGGTGGTGGCTCCCCGCCTGTGGAATGCGCTCCCTAGCAACATACGATCAATTCCATCCCTCCTGACATTCAGGGAAAAAGTAAAAGCCTGGCTATGGGACCACATTAGCGCAAGGCAGCATTTTAGACTGGATTTTAATGGAAAGTTGTTGAATAGGGCTCAATTGCTTTTATGGACGGAACACTGTTTTTAACATAAATGAATGCATAGGATATGTTAATGTAATTGTATTTTAATGTATTTTATTGTTGAATGCTTGAGGGTTTTTATACTGTGTTTTATACTGTGTTTTATTGTATGGGCATCGAATTGTGCCTCCTGGAAGCCGCTCTGAGTCCCCCACCGGGGATTGAGAAGAGCGGGGTAAAATGCTGGAAATAAATATATGGATCCAGGTTTTCAGAGTGATTTTTTGATTACGTCAGCTCCACTGGCTGCCTGTTTGCTACCGGGCACAATTCAAAGTGCTGGCTTTGGACTATAAAGCCCTATATGACCTGGCCCAGTTGACCTGTCCAAACGCATCTCCCTTTACAAACCACTGCGAAAACGAAGATCTTCTGAGGAGGCCCTGCTCTCGGTCCCACCACCACCACAGGCGAGTTTGGCAGGAATGAGAGACAGGGCCTTCTCAGTGATTGCTCCCCGGTTATGGAACTCCCTTCCTGGCAATATTAGATCAGCCCCCTCCCTCCTGTCCTTCAGAAGGATGGTGAAGACCTGACTGTGGGACCAAGCTGTTGGGGCAGTGTAATGAGGTGAAAATAGAATGGTGTCCTGAGATGGTTTTTAAGCAACTGATTTTAAACTGGATATAAGTCATTTTAATGTTTGTATATATTATGGTTTTATGTCCCGGCATTGAATGTCTGCCGTATATATGTTGTGCTCTGCCCTGAGTACCCTGTGAGGTGAGAACGGCAGAATATAAATGTTTTAAATAAATAAATAAATTTTGTTGACAAAAACCTTCTAAATGTATACATGAGTATATAAAATAAATAAACAATTTGGAAAAATGATATCAAGTGTTACATTAAAAACTAGGGCCAAAAGGATGGAGTGTGTGTAATTTCCTACTTCAATATGTGTTCACCCCCTCAATTAAATAAAAAAAATATGCAAGGTGTGGAAGGATTAGAAAAAAGATCAGAAAATGGGGGTTGAATGCAAAGTACTGATAGGAAGAAAAATCAAGAGGTATTGTAAACACAAAATTGACAGTCTCCAACAAAGTTATTTCAGAAATGTTCCTGCTGCTAACAGGCAGTTTACAATGCAATACAATACTTTATTACAATCACTGACCAGCACAAGGCAGCCATCAAAGCAAAGATAGGACGATAAAGTTATTTTTCTCCAAAGCACTGCATTTAGAGAACGTTTAGGAGATTCTTCCTCCAGAGTGGACACCAAAGCAATTAAGAAACAATATCCACACTTACTCCTCTCCTGTCCACTTTATGCCAAAGTGGGTAATTTTAAGTAGGAGGGGCTGCACTAGCTCCCTAAGGTGCACTCAAACCTTAATATTTTTCATTCACTAAACATTGTCCACAATTACTGTCAGCTTCTGAAAACGATAATGCAACTGTAATAATAAGTTGATTGTGAAAATTTAATTAATGATTTGATCATTATTGTAATGATGAGTTGACGGCTACGAATGTAATAATGAGTTGATGGCTATACCTCCCTCCTTGTCCAATAACACAATCATTGACCATAACAATGTACAAACACAACATGAAAAAAACCCTTATACAACTAGGGTTTTAGCTCTCTCTAAATGGAGTCTAGAAATCGTTGGATAATCATGCAAATTAACATTCTAACTTTATTCACCTGTAATTCTATTTAGGATTATAGCCTAAAGATAACAGTCAAAACATTTACAGTTCCAGATTTAAACTTTTGAAAGACTTACTGTCCAGAATCTGATAAAATAATGTAAATCAGTTACAGCAATGAAAAGGCAGTACAGCAGAGAATATGCCAGAAAAAGAAGGAAAAACTTGTAATTGGAAAACCCAACGCAATTGTTCACCCTAGGAGAAAGAAAGAAAGGATAAAGCACAAAAATACACACATGCAATAACGCATTCTTATTTGTCATATTCCTTCAATCACGATCAGCAGGTTCAACTCTTTACCTCCCAAATTACTCTAAAACCAAAATATCTCAGAATGCTGATTAATAATGTTTTTAAAACATCTCTTGTCCTTTGAGGTTCCCCAGTGGTCTTTGTAGAACCATTTCAGCAGGAAGTCTCAAGTTGAAAATAGAACACTAAGAGCACATACATGTTTACTTTCCTTTTCCTTAACACTCCTCTGTCGTTTTCCAATATGCCTTTATCTTCCTCTGTATTAGTCTATCTGTATCTCCTCTCTAACATAACACACATCTGTCTTGAATGATGTTGCTTTTTTTAATTAAAAAAAAACTGGGAGAAAACAGCAAACAGATCATCCCACCCCAGTACAGTCACTACTAGGCTTGTGAATTTTGGCTGTATCTCTGCTGACCGGATACCGGTAGACCCCTGTATTCGTTTTCACATGCCTCCTGAAAACAGGGGGTAGCCAGATAGCAATTTTCGTTCTGTAGTCAAAAAATGTGGCTAGATCCAGCCCACTGGCGGCGATGAGGGACTTCAGAGGCTCCCCTTTCCGTTCCTGGGACCCTTTTCCTTTTTTCCTTTAAGGGAGCCTCGTGTCAGCAACGAGGTTAAAGAAGCACCCTATCTGGCCCATTATGGGGGAGACTTCCATATCCTTCATTAGAGTCTCTTCAACTCTATGATTCTATTATTCTAAGAGCGATGACCTGGAGCTATTCTCCATGAGTTTCCTTTTTTAAAAAACCCTTTTTTCTCTCTACTGCAGGCTGCTTTCTGCTTCAGGTTTAATGCTTCCTTAAAGCTGTTTCTACTCTAGAGGAGAGATATCTAGGTGGTAGTCATTTTCAGAGAATGAGGGTTTTCTTTCTGCTTTATGGGATTGATAATAATAATAATAATAATAATTTTAGAAGTATTTGAAGGAGAGGAAGGGAAGGAGAAAAAAATAAAAATTTGACTCTCCCATCCCACCCATTCCCAACTCCCAGTCAGTCCCACTAAATAAAAAGAATCAAGAAAATTAAGGAACATAAAAAAGATTAAACTGTGATGCTGAATAGGAGAGGAGGAGCCGAGATCGCCTGCCACGTGGTCCTGTTATGGACGGGAATCTGCAACGACTGGGCCCTTGCCGTTACAGACACTTGAAGTAAGCCGAAGGGAAAGGCTAAAAATGGATCCGGCCTCAAGTCAAGCCACCACTGTAACTGCACAGCAACCACCACAAAATACTACAGAAATAGATATGTACCAGTGCTACCTCTTACAACACTATTAAAAATATTTACCTATGACCTTTGTGATTTACACTTGGAACCAGCATCAATCTCGGCCTTTATTATTGTTTTTCCCATGACCCAGAAAAAGCCTTGCTTCCTTAATGTCTTATCTATTCCAAACTGATATAAGTTAACATATTGCTTACCAAGGGCAATGATGGTCCATTTTCAAAATGCACCTGAAATAAAAAAACATCATTTATTCTGCTGGATGTTCAATAGAAATAATTTTTGATTACTAAAGTGAAGTAGTTATAGAAAACATATACAAGTAACGAACATGGGCTGGATTTAGACAAGTTACTCACAGTGTGAAATCAATGTAAGAAGTTAATCACAACTTTAAAATAAAACTTCCTCAAAATCAAATCAGCGTCATGAGATCACTCTCTCAAAATTCCACCGTCATTTAAGGAAGCAGCTTAATTCTTGCTTTCTAGTCTGACACAGACGTGACTCCATATAACATTATTTCTTTAGCTACATGTTCGTTAAGGGGATTAATTCCTGTTATCTTGCAGTGAGATCTTAGCTCATGATTCATCTAGATTTTACTGCAAGCAAGAGCCGTAAACCCACATGCTTTCAAATATTTCAGACAAAGTAGAGGACCAGATATATGATCCCGTAAAAAGCTTGATGTAGTGGTTTGAGTGTTGGACTACATATCTGAAGAACAGGGTTCGGATCCTCACAATATAGGGATTTGTTTTTGGTACAACATGTAGTAAAGAAATAATTTCTCATTAACTTAATCTAGCAAAAGTCTCACTGAGATAATTTGGTTATTCAAATGTTAATAGTGGCGAGAATGCATCTTGAAATAATGTTCACTGCTTTAAACTGAAATAATTATTTTTTACTAAATATATACTTAATTATACAATTGCTAGAATAAATACAATAAAATATTTGTAAGTACATAATTTCTATAGTACTAGCCGTTCCCTGCCACGTGTTACTGTGGCCCAGTCTGTGTATACGTATTTGTGTGTATATTTGTAAATGTGGGTGTATATATTTGTGTATATGTGTATATATGTGGTTTTGTACATGCTTTGTAATGTAATTTTTAAGGGTTTTTTGGCTTTTAAAACTTCTGTATTTTTCAGTGTTTTTATGAGTGACGGTCACTTGTTGGCCTGATACTATACTATGTCCAAATTTGGTGTCAATTCATCCAGTGGTTTTTGAGTTATGTTAATCCCACAAATGAACATTACATTTTTATTTATATAGATTCCATGCATATATATTAATGATTTACTTTCTTCAGTAATATGATAAAATGTAATACACATTACTCAGCCTTACTTATCACAGACAGAACAATGATGACAACGGTCTGGTTTTACAAGTTGACATCTGTCACAATATCTGACTGCTGTAAGAACAGAAAAAAAAGACTTTTATTTAACACTGACGTGAACTTGTACACATCCTGTTCTTAATGTCAATATCACACAGACAGAAGCAAAAATCACACTGAATTGTTTTTCAAAGAGTCTTATGCTTCTTTTTCAATTGAAAAGGATTTGTTTGCAGTTTATTCCAAATCTACTCACTGTTAAGTCCCTCCGAGGGCCCTTCCAGACAGGCCCAAAATTCATGATAGGTTCCAGATTAGCCTGAGATGTCCAAAGGGCGCCCCAAGTTAATAAAAAGTGGTGAGAAGAGTACTCCCCAAGAGAAGAGGGTAGGAGGTTCTCACTTTATTACCTTTGCATTGCCCAAACGAGGGCAATGCAAAGGAGGGAAAGTCAGCCTTCCCTCCTTTCTTACCCCCTTTTCATACCCATTCAGCAACATAAGAGAACCTGAAGAATGTGGTGTGTCTACCATTTTGGGCAATTCAGATGGAGCAGAATGACGGCAGCCATTTTTAATAGACCGTTGCATAAGCCTCTCTGTAGGGATACTGATGTGGCCATTTTTAATTAGGGGCTTGTTCAATGTAAAAACCTGCTTGCCTCTATTAAAGATGACTGTAATGAATTCCCTACATGGTAGGTCCAGGAAATTGGCAGCAATTTTAAATAGGTGCCAAGGGGGCATCCATCTTGGATCTCATTTCCAAAAGGGGGCGTGCCTAAGAGTAAGCCTGGAGGGAAATGAGGGGAGTTAGGATTGGCTGGTAGAGAAGGAGGCGGAGCCTAACTTGGAAAAAGAAAAAAATGCCCTGAAGAAGCATTTTAAAATCTGACAGCGGATGGTGTTTGGGTGTCAGAGAAGAAGGAGGAGGAATGTTAGAGAGCAGTAGGGGGAGTTAGTGTTTGAGTGCAGAAGCCTGAAAAGTTGTCAGGTGGCTAGCAGAGTCAGTTGCCGAGTAGATTCTATAGCTATCAGGGAGGATAGTGTGTAAAGGAGTAGATAGATAGGTCCAGAGTAGGACTATCTGTGTTGGAGTTAAGATTTGCTAGGCAGAGAGGAATTCCTGTCAGTAAATTTTCAGAGGGAGAAAGGAGTGGTATTTTATAACTAAGATTTGAACTGTTTAAAGGAACTATACGCTTTCATGCCAAAATCTCTGAACCATTAAGCTTATTACTTATTTTGTAAGTTCTCTTAAATAAAATTCATTGTTTGTTGTTCAAAATACCTGCCTCACATGTGCCTCTGTCAAAGAAGTCCAGAATCAGTTCCCTGCAGCAATCAAGAGTCTAATGGTGGCAGCGTACATTCTGACAAAGAAATCTCTTCAGTTTTATCTCAGTGCACAGGCCTGAATGCAAGTCCAGAGCATTCTTGCCTGAAATACCTCCATTAAGCCAAAGGCTTAAAAGTGATTATAAGTCTGGTGGTGACCAGTGGGTTTTCAAAAGATTTTCCGGCCAGAAAGTTGTTCCAGCTTATTGCTGGTTTTGATTTCTTAATACACAAAGCCTTAACCTATTATAAGTGGTGTCAGCTTGGGGGATTTGGTCAACATTTAAAATCTCTTACCTTTATAATGATTTACTGAAATAAGCCCTTATTAAAAATGGTCACTATTACTCCACTCCACCTCAAGGGCCTAATACTTTAATGTTTTAATGCTGTGTCTTTAATCAAATTGCCCGGAGCATCTGGGATGGAGGGTGATTAACAAATATTAAATTGAATGAATGAATATAGCAAGGGCACTTAATTCTTTGGACTCTCCTTTTTTTCTTCTGAACACTGCTTGCACTGAAAAAATAAGGAGGAAAGAGAGAGTGGTGTGCCTTTCTTTCTTCAGTCTGAGCAATGGAGAAGAAGCTTCTTGCCTACGCATCTTCCACTGCCTTTTTGCAGAGCCCTATTTCAGCACTGACCTGTAAGTTGAACTAGATTTATACCTGGGTATATACGGTAAGTATGATTTGAAGCCATATGTTGGCATAATATCTTCAGATTTTATTATGTGTTCATGGAACTTTGGCAATCCTGTCAATCGGATAGTCAATAAAGGGTGTAGATAGGTCAAGGTCCATCCATGTCTCTGTAGCAGCAGTTCAAAGCTATCACCAATTATCTGCTGTGACTGTGTTCATAGAACCCTTAACTACTTTATCAAACTGGGGAATTGTATTTGCACCAGCAGATTGAGGGCCATGGCTTCAAGCAAGCTAGGACTATATCCTTTAACGTTTCCATCTGTGCATAATATACTAACTTTCATTGGATTGAGATGATTGAGGCTTGTCAAGAAGATTAGAAAAATTATCTTTAGACTAAAGTTTCCAGAATCTCTCAACTGAGTATGGGCAGTGATGGTGATGGAAGAGGGATTCTGGGGCCTACAATCCAAAAATAACTTTTCTAAGCTTTGGGATTTTCAATGTATTACCCTCAATCCACTCATTATTGATTATGTACTGGGTTCAAAGTACAAACACCGGTGGAGCCCCCGGTGGCACAGTGGGTTAAACCACTGAGCTGCTGAGCTTTGTTGACTGAAAGGTCACAGGTTTGAATCTGGTGAGCGGCGTGAGCTTCCGCTGTCAGCCCCAGCTTCTGCCAACCTAGCAGTTTGAAAACATGCAAATCTGAGTAGATCAATAGGTACCACTCTAGCAGGAAGATAACAGCGCTCCATGCAGTCATGCTGGCCACATGACCTTGGAGGTGCCTATGGATAATGCTGGCTCTTCGGCTTATAAATGGAGATGAGCACCAATCCCCAGAGCCGGACACGACTGGACTTAATGTCAGGGGAAAACCTTTACTTTTACCTACTGGGTTCAAATGGAAAACAAAAACAGAACTAATCCTAATGAGGAAAACATATTTCTAAACTCAGAGTAAGTTTACAACCCTACACTACAGATTCATCTGACTTGGCCATGGTGGTCCACGCTCTGGTTACATGCCGTATAGATTACTGCAACGCCCTCTACGTGGGACTGCCTTTGAAGACTGTTCGGAAGCTTCAACTGGTCCAACGGACAGCAGCCAGGTTGATAACAGGAGCGGCACTCAGGGAGCGCACAACACCTCTGTTGCGCCAGGTCCACTGGCTACCAGTTTGCTACCGGGCACAATTCAAAGTGCTGGCTTTAGCCATTAAAGCCCTTAACGGTTCTGGTCCAACTTACATGTCCGAATGCATCTCCCCCTACGAACCTTCAAGATGCTTAAGATCATCCGGAGAGGCCCTGCTCTCGGTCCTGCTTGCTTTGCAGGCGCGATTGGTGGGGACGAGAGACAGGGCCTTTTCAGTGGTGGCTCCTCGGCTTTGGGACTACCTTCCTTATGACATCAGATCAGCCCCCTCCCTCTTGACATTTCGCAAGAAGGTCAAGACCTGGCTATTTGACCGGGCATTTGTAGATGTAGTATGATTACCAAATTGAGACCTACGGAACGATGACGATGCAATTGGATACCGATTTAATAATGAGACGCTGATATTGTGTTTTTAACATTAAGTGCTAATTTGTATATGATGGAATTGTATTGATAATTGTTGATATGTTTGTCTTGGGCAGTTCTTGCCATTTGTACACCGCCTCGAGTCGCCTTCGGGCTGAGAGAGGCGGTCTAGAAGCAAAGTAAATAAATAAATAAATAAATAAATTCATCCTAATGACTGTATGTCAGCATCCATTAGCTGTCATCAACAGATGGTAAGATAAAGCAGAATATCAGTCTTCAGAAGCATTTACCTCCAGACATTGTTCGTGTATAGATGGGAAGGTCCTTGGCTGCTCTTTTCAGAATTTCTTGGTGGATTTCACTTCTAGGTTCTTTCTCTAAGAACTCTTTCTGTGCATAGGTCAGGTGGAACTATGAAATAAATGTACTTGTTAATTAATTGCCAAAGTTATTACTTTCACCTTAAAGGTTTTGATATGCTTTACTTACATATATTAAACACTGAACAAACTGAAAGGGGTCCCACATGACTCTGCATTTTTCTAGTTTGCTGTCAGTTTTAATCATGTTAAATCAATGAAAACCCAAGGGAATTTAGTCAGTAATTTCACAGTCTGGAGAAAGTGATACTGGAATAGAAGACAGAACAGTCCCTTGGTGGCAGCGACTTTGCAAACTATATTATGAATCAACAACGTGACATAGACACAGCTGACTTTAACTGTAAGCAAAAGGGGTACATATTTAAATCTACTGGAGGACTAGTGCTAGTGTTTTGTAAACCTTAGAGGTTGATACAAAAGCGATCAACCGGCACCACTCCAAGGTCATGTTCTTCTCTAAATTATTAGCAGCTTCATAATTTATGTATCAGCCTATTTAACCTTTTCACGCTAGCCATTTACAGAAATCTGCCATGGAGATACTGCATAGGTCGACCATTGTTACACGGATGGTAGGTATTGCGCCTAAACAGTGCACTGCCAAAGAGAAATGCTTTTAATGACTTTTCACAGGGAGATATCATGTAGATCAGGGGTGCTCAGAATGGTGATCGGGATCACCAGGGTGATCTTCGGGCCTCATCCTGGTGATCTTCAGGCCCCTGACCAGGTTTTTTGCTGTTGGTCCTCTTCACGTGCCCCTGCACGCTGCAAAGAAGTCCTCCGTCGTTGTTCCTCCCCGCTCTCTGCTCGCGCGCCGCCTCCAAAAGCTCCAGAGTCCAAGAGGCAGAATGGGCCCCCTCTTTTGGATTCCTCCTCCTCCCTCCGTCCTTCTCCAGCCACTCAGAGTCGTAGGAGACCAAAGGGGGCAGGGCTGGACGATGCGATGCATGGCTGGCCCCGCGCGCATGCGCAGAAGCGCCCATTCTGCCTCTCGGACTTCTCGTGAGCTCTTGGAGGCGGCACGTATGCTGGTGGCGTGGAAAGAGGAGTAACGACGGAGGAGAAGAAGAAGGACGCTTTGGGGTCATTTCCTTACCGCATCTCAAAGGTTGGTCTTTTTACTTTGGGGTGGGTGCTTGCTTGTTCTGTGGCATATCTCTTTATTTTTAATGTTTAAAAATAGCCTTTTAGCTCCAAAGCCTCTCTGCTTGCTTTGTTCCTTGAGAAATATATGCTGGGGAATATGGAAATGTGGGAGAAATTGCGTGGGTGCTTGATTGTACTGTGGCATGTCTCTTTGTTTCCTTTTTATTTTTAAAAATGGCCTTTTAGGTCCAAAGCCTCTCTGCTTGCTTTGTTCCTTGAGAAATATATGTTGGGGAATATAGAAATGTGGGAGAAATGGGGTGGTTGGATGTATTTTTGCATGCCCCTTTGTTTACCTTGCTGAGTATTAAATGGCCTTGCAGTTCAACAGCCTCTCTTCTTACTTTCTGGCTGATAATATGTGTGGTAATATGGCAGTGTGGGAGAAATGGGGTGGTTGGATGTATTTTTGCATGCCCCTTTGTTTACCTTGCTGAGTATTAAATGGCCTTGCAGTTCAAAAGCCTCTCTTCTTACTTTCTGGCTGATAATATGTGTGGTAATATGGCAGTGTGGGAGAAATGGGGTGGTTGGATGTATTTTTGCATGCCCCTTTGTTTACCTTGCTGAGTATTAAATGGCCTTGCAGTTCAAAAGCCTCTCTTCTTACTTTCTGGCTGATAATATGTGTGGTAATATGGCAGTGTGGGAGAAATGGGGTGGTTGGATGTATTTTTGCATGCCCCTTTGTTTACCTTGCTGAGTATTAAATGGCCTTGCAGTTCAAAAGCCTCTTTTCTTACTTTCTGGTTGATAATATGTGTGGTAATATGGCAGTGTGGGAGAAATGGGGTGGTTGGATGTATTTTTATGCTCTGTTTTATATTGTTGTTATTAAATTGAAATGTTGATGTTTTGCAACTTCATTTTATGTAAACTGCCCGAGCCTGCTGGAAGGAGCGGTACATAAAAAAGAATAATAAAATATAAATAAATAAATAAGAAAATAGTTATACGTTTTATATTTCTGGGTAGGTGATCTTTGGGACTTGGTTTTTTTAATCAGTAGCTCCCATGCTGAAAAAGTGTGAGCACCCCTGATGTAGATGTATGCTCACCAAATCCAGCATGCAATTTATGTCTTACAGCGTTTGCATTGGCTTCCTATCGAGTACCGGATTGCTTTAAAAATGTTGGTGCTAACCTTTAGGGCCTTACATGGTCTAGGGCCAGCATACTTGAAGGACCGCCTTTCCCCGCATATTCCCCAGAGATCGCTACGGTCCGAGTACCAAAATCTTTTGGAAGTCCCGTCGGTCAACAACAACAACAACACAATTTATTGATTAGCCAAAAGCCATATCAAATACACACAGAGTACAGTCACAACGCAATAATTCTAAAAACAATCTGAGGAGAATTCTAGACCATTACATCAATTAAACCCCTGTTTTGCCCAGCAGGAGGGAATCTAAGGTAGGTGATAACAATTCACAGGTCCTCATCTCCAACACAATTAATTCCAATTGCATCTATGTAATCAGATCTTAGTTTCATAGCTTTACAGAGAAAACGTGCAGTAGCATCTGTTATCAGCTTGTTGAGCCGGCCAGCAGAAGTGAGACTTTTGCTAGAGGGTCCCAATGATTTTTCCCACGAGAAATATCTCTAGCAGTTGTTTTCTCTCTTTTGATAGATTTTGCAATAGAGCAGAAGATGAGTTAGATCTTCGATCTCAGGGGCACCACAAATACAGATACGCTCTTCATAGGAATTTTCTTAAACCTCCCATATCTCACCATTGAATCTAATTGCTCAAACCTGGCTCTAGTGAAAATTTTTCTTAGGTGGTGTTGCCTTCCTTGCTGTAAGTAAGTGGTTAATTGGAAGGATTTCTTAAAACCACTCAACCATCTCAGGGAAACAGTAGAACCCAATGAGTCTATATCGGTTTGGGCCGCAATGTCATTAATTCGTTGGTGCACTTCTTTGAAGTGCTTACTTAGCTCTTGACCAGATAGGTGAACTGGGAATATTACCTGAATGCCACACCTTCTGATGTAATCAAACAAATGGTCAGCCCCCAATTTATAAAAACTGCTAGATTGTTCCAGCAAACATAATTTTGGGAGGCGAGAAGCCTCCATCTCCATGACCTTGAGCCAATAGTTAAAGGCTCTGATCTTAGATTGTGTGCTAATAGAGACTATTCCCAACTCCGCCCTAACTGCCGCTGCTGGGGAGCTTCTATCGACCCCTAGAAACCACTTCAGATGTTGAGCTTGGGCCTTGTCCAAGAGAGGAGTATCATTGCACCCCAGATTTCAGAACCATAAAAGCAGCGGGGAGATTTTATGATTGTAAACTTTCAGAAGGGAACGAGGGAGCCGGTTGCTGTTGATTCAGCAGCTTTAAGAGTAAGCACGTTCTGCCCTTGGCTTTAGTTGAACACCTGTGGAAATGATTGTGCCATAGACCATTTTCTGCAAAGTCTAATCCTAGGTAAGTAAAGGATCTAACTTGTTCTAATTGTTCGCCTTCTATTTTCCATTTTATTTTGGAGGGGTGTTTACCAAAGATCATCATTTTTTATTTGGTTTTGTTTATCTTTAGTGCGTTTCTAAGGCAATAGTGACTAAGTTTTCTTAGTAACCTCCTCATCCCTATTTGGGTGTAGGAGAGTAAGATCATATCATCTGCATACAAAAATGAGTTGATTTGCAAGTTAGCTACTTTTGGCATATGGACATCCGCCCCTCTAAGCGGATTTGGAAGGTCATTTACATACAGATTAAATAACAGGGGTGCAAGAATACATCCTTGTCTAACCCCTTTGCCAGTGTTAACAGGGCCAGTTCGGTCACCAGCAATACCAAATCTCACAGTCACCTGAGAATTATGATATAGGGCTTTGATCAGCAAAATCAATCTAGGGTCTGCATTCATACGTTGAAGTTTGTCCCAAAGGATTTCCCTATCAACTGAGTCGAAGGCCGCTGACAGATCTATAAGCGGCGTATAGTCTATTACCCTTGGCTAGGTATTTGGAAATCAAGTGATTTAGGACAAAACAATTATCCATTGTCGATCGATTGTGTCTAAAGCCAGACTGCTCTTCCACCAAGATTCCATTTTCAGTTACCCACTCCTCCAGTTTACATAGAAGATACTTTGCATACATTTTGGCCACAATATTCAATAGACTGATAGGTCTGTAATTGGCGGGATTTTTCTTGTCTCCTTTTTTGTGAATGGAGAGGAAGAGGAAGAGACAGCTAGAGGACGTGTGGCGGAGTCTCCATGACGGAGCATCGAAATCGGCCTATAAGCAATTTAAAGAGGTTTATGAGCAAGCTATCAAGTAGGCGAAAAAAGTTTATTATTCCTCCTTGATAGAGTTGGCTAGTTCACGCCCAGCTCAGCTTTTCAAGATAATTCGGTCTCTGACAACAATCCCGACTGTCCCAAATGATAGGGGTTTGGCTCCAACAGCTGAGGTTTTCCAGAACTATTTCGCCGATAAGATTTCGATGCTCTGCCGGGACATTCCAGCCACTCTTGATACAGTTAGCGAACTCGAGACTCCGCCGCCACTCGGCGGGCCCACCTTCACTCGCTTCCAACTGCTGGACACAGCAGCTGTCGATAAGTTACTCGCTGCAGCTAGACCAACTACCTGCTCCCTCGACCCGTGCCCCTCCTGGCTTATTAGATCTTGCCGGGAGGGGCTACGAGGCCCCCTGGGAAAGATCATAAATAGCTCCCTTGAGCAAGGAGTCTTCCCAGGGGAGTTGAAAGAGGCTATGGTAAGACCGCTGCTGAAGAAGCCGAATTTAGACCCTTCGGCTCCCTCCAATTACAGGCCTGTTTCCAACTTGCCTTTCCTAGGCAAAGTAATTGAGAGGGCAGCAGCGGATCAGCTGCAGCGGTTCTTAGACGACACAGCTGGACTTGATCCCTTCCAGTCCGGCTTCCGTATTGGGCATGGGACGGAGACCGTGCTTGTCGCCATTACAGACCAACTTCGCCGCCAGCTGGACCAGGGTGGATCAGCACTGCTTCTCTTGTTAGATCTGACAGCAGCGTTTGATACCGTAGACCACGCACTGTTGACCCACCGTTTAGCCGGTTCCGGGGTCGGGGGGACTGCTCTTAAATGGGTGGCCTCCTTCCTCCGGGACCGGGGACAACGAGTGGAGGGGGGCGAGGGGGTCTCCGGGAGACTCCCACTAAACTGTGGGGGTCCCCCAGGGAGCCATCCTCTCCCCCTTATTATTCAACATTTATATGCGCCCCCTGGCACAGCTGGCTCGCGACTTTGGTCTGGAGTGTTACCAGTACGCTGATGACACCCAGCTTCTGCTGAGAATGGACGGCAGGCCGGACACCGTACCCGATTGTTTCCATCTATAACTTGAAGCCGTGACTGGTTGGCTGCGTGCCAGCCGGCTGAAGGTGAACCCGTCAAAGACGGAGATCCTGTGGCCCGGTCGGCCTGGGCTGGGTGGGTGCCGATTGCCTACCCTGGATGGCGGACAGCTTAGCCCGTCACCCTTGGTTAAGAGCTTGGGTGTGCAGCTGGACTCCTCGCTGACCATGGAGGCGCAGGTCTCCGTGGTCAGCAGGACGTCTTTCTTCCACCTACGACAGGCCAGCCGACTGGCCCCCTACCTGTCCAGGAACGACCTGGCCCCACGGTAATCCAGCGACGGTCATCTCGAGGCTGGACTACTGTAACGCCCTCACGTCGGCCTTCCCTTGTCGACAATCCGGAAACTCAAGCTAGTGCAGAATGCCGCTGCTCGCTTGCTGGCGGGATCGCCAGTGAGGGAGCACATTACGCCCATCCTTCGGCAACTGCACTGGCTCCCTATTGAGTAGTTGGTTTTAACCTTCAAGACTTTACACGGCCTAGGGCCTGCGTACCTGAGGGACCGCCTTACCCCGTACATTCCCCCGAGATCACTGCTCTCAGATGAACAGAATCTGTTGTCAGTACCATCAATCCGCTCCTGCCATCTGTCCGCAACTAGACAACGAGAATTTTCCGTGGCAGCTCCAGTGCTATGGAACTCTCTTCCGGATAGCACCCGAGCCATCTCGGAGCTTGCCCCTTTCCGAAGGGCCTGCAAAACTGCCCTCTTTGGATTAGCCTTCAACTAGACGCACTGGTCTAGGAAAGTGCCTGGTCGTCCTTTACACTATGATGTGATGTAATGTGTTTTAATGTGTTTTATGTTTTTACTGTAGGGCTACGTGTCTGTGACATGTCTGCCCATTTTATTGTTGTTATCCGCCCCGAGCCTGCAGGGAGGAGCGGAATATAAGATTGAACAATAAATAAATAAATAAATATTCCAACCCTTTGGTATATATCCTGTATCATTTATATATGAAAATAAGCCAACTAAAACAGGGGCCCACCAGGCCTTGTAGGCTATAAACAATTCGGAAGGCAGATAGTCATCACCCGGGGCCTTGTTACGTTTCAGAGAAGAAATAATATTTAGAATTTCTTGTTCCGTGACTGGGGGCCAGAAAGGTAGATTAGTCAACCCGTCCAATTCCTGGGTGGATTGCCTAGAAGGTAGGTTATGGGAGGAAAATAGCTGCCCATAATACTCTTCCCACACATTTGCTGGGATTGGATTATCAAAATCAGCCTTTCTTTCTTTTAGGACGCCCGCAACCTTATGCCAAAAAAGCACTGAATTTTTGCCAGCCGCTGCAAGCTCCAATCCTTTCCATAATTGTTCGTTGTAGTTGTTCTTTTTCAATCTAATTAGTTTTTTATAATTTCGCCTTAGCAGCAGCATGTTGGCATGGAATTGTGGGGCTGTATTCCTTTTCACTAGTCTTATAGCAGCCTTAAGCTGTTTTTTAACCTTATGGAATTCCCTATCAAACCACAGAACAGAAGAACCCTTATTATCCCTACATATAATTTTAGTAGACATAAGTTCTTTGAGTTTGCCACAGATGTTGGCGAATGTTCTGTCTATTGCAGGCCAATCCTGGGAAGGGGTTTTAATGATTAAGGCCCATTTTGCAAAATCGTCAGAGTCGATAGATTTTTGGATGTTGTCTAAGTTGACACAGGGCCATGCCAGACGTTTATTTTTACAGAGCGTTGCCTGCGATAGCGGGCCTAAATCATTTGGAGGAATACAAGAAGACAGGATTGCTAACTGAGTACTGACCGGTTGGTGGTCAGAGTCCTCCATAATGTGCACTTCATGATGAGAAAAAAAAGATTTACTTTATCAGAGGATACGCAGATGAAATCCAAGGAGCTGCTGTGAAGATTAGCGTGAAAAGTGAAGGGGTAAGGAGATAAGACATTCGAACCACCTAGTAGTCTCAGGTTGTTTTTACAGATTAAGGAAACTAATGAAGCACCGGCTTTGTTTGACTTCTGGTCCCTAGGAAACCAGTGGGGGTGGGAAGTCGCAAACCAGTCTGGAAGACCTTCCGTTTGAATAAAGGAATGTAAAGAGGGACCAAGCTTAGCGTTAAAATCGCCCAAGAGGATAACAGTAGCATCCTTATATAGTACGGAAAGGTCTTCTAACAGGATTTCCAATTGTAGCCATTGTACCGGATTGTAATAAGGGGAGTTTAGGGGGGGTATATACGCATTGATGATAATTAACTCAAGCCCCTCCAGTAGAGTTCTGACCACTAGATAGTGGTGAATTTTATCATCCCTATACAAGTTTTCTCCGGCTTCGAAAATATCCTCCTTAAGCAAAAGACAGAGGCCCCCTGAGGCTCTCCCTCTATTCTCACTTTTGGCCCGGGGCCCATCAGCTAAGAAAACCTGGGATGCATATTGGGTTTTTGTTTTCGGCAATCCAGGTTTCTTGTAAAGCGATAATCTGAAAGCCTGCTAAGAAGCTCTTAGAATCGCTCCCGAGAGGGTCTTTCCAGCCTGAAACATTCCAGGGGCAAATATTTATGGGATATTTGGTTTTTGAAGAATTTTGAGGGATCGGGGGCGGTGGAGTGTCCAACAGTCATCGGAAGGGGATCTCCGGAGGCACAGGATTAGTGTCCATAAGATCCAGATCCAAATCTCCGTAGAAAACACAGCTATTCGCCCGGGGGTTTGTCATCACCACTGTAGATGAAACTGGAGTAGGAGGAGGCACGGTAGGACCCAATTCCATTCAGTCGGTCAGAACCTGTCGCTGTCATCTACGAGACAGCGTGCCTTTTCGGTAGCAGCGCCTAACTTATGGAATGCCTTGCCGGAGAAGGTCTGAGCAATAACAGACTTGCCCTCTTTCCGGAGAGCCTGCAAGACCAACCTCTTCCGGCAGGCGTTCAATCTTTAGAGGCGCCGCTTAATCCATTTTCTCTGTTTTAGTATAAATTGCTTTTATTGTGTTTTTAAATGCTGTTTTGGAATTATGTTTTATGCTTGTTGTGAACCACCCTGAGCCTATTGGGAAAGGTGGTATACAAGTTGAAATAATAAATAAATAAATAAATGCAAATTTTAATTCTGAGTAAAATAGGCCCATTGAAACAATGGGGTTTACATAAACTCTAGTTTACTATTCTGCAAACAGTTAAAAGGGTGTATTGTGATTTAGGTCTATGACACTAGATTTATAATCTCACCTGAATCATAGGTATTTATTAAGACAACATTTGAGACCTAAACACTCTTTTTTTGTTTTAAGCTTTTGATTAAAAACTATGTTTTATATTGAAACCCATGAGGAACGTGTTGTTTATATGCAACTGTGACTCTTTAAGTCGTCATCTTGAACTGAGAGATATAGGACTTTCTGGCCCTGTGCACTGATGGCCATAACCTTCTATAGTTTTAATTTTTTGGCAAAAGCTCTGCTAGGCTGTGCACTTGCACAACCAGGCTCCCACTAGAAGTTCTCAGTTCCTCAGTGACCTCAATGACAGAAGAACCAGGAAATTATCATAAATAAAACACCCTTGACAGGCGAAAGAAGGGTTGTTTTACTTCTCAGATTATCATCCAAAGAAACAACCTCTTCTGCTTTGTGGTCTCTGTGTCTTACACATATGGAGAGATGAGCAAGCAGCACTCACAAGAACAGATAAAGATGTTAATGCAGAACAGAAAATATCAAAACTCTGCACAATAACCATTCCCTCCAATTGTGTTGCCCCATCTATGTTCCCCTACGACACACTTTTCCCCCCATCCTAAACTGAAAGTCTGTCCTAACTATTTCATTTTCTTGGGCCCCCTCATTTGTTATCTCCCTCTCCCTATCATTTTATCATTTTATCGTGTCCATTTGTCCTGCCCATCCTATTTCCTGTGAATTTCCTGTATTGTATTTATTATTGTAATTGTATTTTTTCTTCTATTAGTATTATTTCTGATGTATTTTGTTTTGTATTTTACTGTGTTGTATTGTTTTTAGAAGGGCTTGGCCTCATGTTAGCCGCCCCGAGTCCCCATTGGGGAGATGGTGGCGGGGTATAAATAAAGATTATTATTATTATTATTATTCACTTTCAATGCTTGACATCCAAAGAATAATGTCAAACAAACACCAGAGGTTAAAACTATGTTATTGCTCTACATATCTTGGACAATAACACCTCTTTATCGTGTATTAGAAAACTGGAAAAGGAACAGGCAAAACTATCTTCTGCATTTACTCATTTTGCATAAAGTAAGGTCAGAGCAGAGAACTCCTCTATCCACATGAAATTGAAGAAAGACTGGCCTACATCTTAAAGCACAAAGACAGCCTGTTACACTCTCTGAGGTAACGGCTAACAAAAATGCTAATTCCATGGAAAATAGCCATAAGCCACAGGTAGGGAGATAAGCTGACCCAATAGTAACATACAAAGTAAAGAGAAAGCCAACCTTCCACCTCTTAAAGAAAGCAAAATCAGGAAGATATTGCTGGCATCCATGTTATGCAGCTGGACATTGTGATATCTAATGTATGTGTTTCTTCTTCAGTGATACCATAACTTTACTTCTGGAAAGAGAAGCTTCTGAGAGGTCCAAACTGCCCTGGTCTTGCTTCTTAGCTATGTTTCCTGCTATCCTTAAATGGTATCTCAGATGCAGATCTGAGAAACCAGTATCAACCTTGTTCAAATCTTCAGCAGTGGGGCTTGGCTGGATTGTCCTCTTATTTCTTGTTTTGCTTTGGCTACCTATGCTATGAACCTGAAGTCAACCTTGCACATTTAATATTTCTCTATCATTTACCATTTCCTCTCCATTGGCGCCTCCTTGTCACGGGGGAAAGGCTTGCGTACCCTAATGAAGTTGTGAGCTATGCTGGTGGTGGCATAATGGTCACTGGTAGAGCCTCCCATGCCAGACAGATCACAACCAAAGGGTCTGACAAAGAGCGTCAATGGGCAGGATGGGCTCTCTAGTCTTTTGGCAACCATCCTAAGAGAAGGAAAACTCTAATTTCAAACCCAGGCAGATGGTGCTCGTCTAACCCTGTAAGGTCAACCATCTAGAGAAGGAAACTCAAATCAAACCTACGACCCGAGGACCTCGCTGCCACTGTCCTAAGCTTGCTAGGCCCCGGCAGACGAACCTTTGGTTTAAAGGGTGAGGCCAGTTCTGTGCACGCTGTGCTCCACCAGAAAAATCCTTTGCACAGGCTCGAAGGACACATCTAACCTCCGAAAAAGCAACAATGCACTTGTAGAAAGCATGGGATGAGTCCTTCCTAAGTATCTTCGTTCACGAAGTAATGCCAGAGATCATTTACCATTTACACTTTTGGTTTATCAAATACAGGTCCCAAATTCAGCAGTTACAGTAACAGCAGAAGCAATAGGAAATTATAAAGGCTTTCCTATCACAGTCCTTCAGCATAAAGGCCTTGAGATGCATCACCCCATTTCTAACCAGACAGGATTCCAATTAAGTAGTGGAAGTCTCTGTACATGACCATAGATAACACCCTTTGAAAACTATTACTAGAGTCTATAAGTGCCAATGGGAAAAAACTGCAACTGATGAAAAATGAAAATGACAAAGCTTGACAAAGAAGACTGGATGATGAAGAGAACAAAAGGAATGATAAAAAAGGAAGAGACAAATATTGAAATCCGAACAAAAACTGCTAACACTGGAGCAAAAGTCAGAGGTCCCTTCTTATGATGTGTCTGATTAAGTGGGCAGAAGGGATCTGAGGCTTCTTCTACACAGTCCTTAAATCCCAGGATCTGATTCCAGGTTATCTGCTTTGAACTGGATCATATGAGTCTCCACTGTCAGATAATCTGGGATAGATAATCTGGGATCAGATCATGGGATATAGAGTAATGTAGAAGGGGCCTGATAAGGTGGGAAACTGGCTATCCAGGTGCTCTGTAAAGGCTAGGTTTCCATCAGAATACTAACGCTCTTACAGTAATGCTCAAACTCTAGTCTTCCATGTATTTTAGACTTCAACTCCCAGAAGCCTTTGCTGCCTTAGGCAATGAACAGGGATTCTGGGAGCTAAAGTTCAAAACATCTGCAAGACCAGAGGTTGGGGAATACAACTCTAGAAGCATCCTATCCGCAATGCACAGGTGCAGAATGGCCTATATGTGTGAGTTCCAGAGATCACAAAGATCAATAATAATTTATTTATTTATTTATTTATTCAATTTGATATACCGCTCTCTCTGGCGCCCAGAGCGGTTCACAGGAATAAACAGATAAAAACACATAAAATGCAATAAAACAGAATTAAAACCCCCCAATTAAAACATACAGCCAGTGGTACTACAGCAACAATACCAGCATGTTGGCAGCAACGCAGCAAGATGGTGAATGATATGGCATTAGTTTAGACGGCAAATGCCTGTCTAAAGAGCCAGGTCTTTACAGCTCTGCGGAACGGCATTAAGTCCCGGATAGCTCGTGTCTCTTCGGGGAGAGAGTTCCACAAAGTTGGCGCTGCTACGGCAAACGCCCTTTGCCGCGTGCTGGCCAGTCTGCAAACCCTAATGCCCGGCACATCCAGAAGATTGAGCCCCTCTGAACGCAGTGATCTCCTGGGTACATAAGGGGTAAGCCGCTCCCTCAGGTACACTGGCCCCAAACCATATAAGGCCTTGAAAGTTAGAACTAACACCTTGAAGGCAACCCGGAATTCGATCGGAAGCCAGTGCAGTTCGCGCAAGAGTGGAGTCGCGTGGTCGAATTTAGAGGCTCCCGTGAGCAGGCACGCTGCAGCGTTCTGCACCAGCTTGAGTTTCCGGATTGCTGACAAGGGTAGGCCAATGTACAGCGCATTACAGTAATCGAGCCTCGAGATAACCGTGGCTTGGATCACCGTGGCTAGGTCACAGCGGGAGAGGTAAGGAGCCAGACGTCTTGCCTGACGCAGATGGTGAAAGGCTATCTTGCAGGCGCAGGCAATCTGCGCCTCCATAGATAGCTGGGCGTCCAGCCGGACCCCTAGGCTCTTTACGGATAATAATAATACTGTTTATTTCTATTCCGCTCTTCTCACCCCAATACACATTCGACAGACAGTCCCTGTTGGAGACATACAGTTTTACAGATAGACAGTACAGTGCAGTTTTTAGAAGGGTTTCTTCTTCCTGGCTGCGTCACAGGGTCATACAGGTGTGCATCATACAGGGTCATACAGGATGTGGATGCTCCATTATGACGCCATTGTTGTTATGTCCTTGCGTCATTGCGTCTTTGCGTCACAAGGGGGTGCTGTTATTCCATCCTCATGACGGGAGCTCTGTTTTCCACACTTCCGCATCTCACCTCTCCGGACAGCCAAAACCTCCAGACATTGTAAAGTCTGTGCAAAAATCCTTCCTCACTTTTACGTGGTCCCCATTGTTGTTTATTCACAGCTAGGCTGTTTGAACTGTTTGGGTGGGCAGTGGACAGGGCTCATATAGCTGGTTGTCCAGGCCAGTTCGGGGGATTCGAACCAGCAACCTTCCGATTGCAAGCACAGCTGTGTTACCGCTGTGCTATCTCCCCGGCCCTAAATCACAGATTTTTAGAAATATAATATACTGGGAGCCACCGAGTTACAAACAACCGATTTTCAAACAACGCACTGATAATTTACTGTATTATTTACGTTCGGGGCATGGGACAGAGACGGTCCTGGTTTCCATCACAGACCAACTCTGCTGCCAGCTCGACCAAGGCGGGTCTGCGCTGCTCGTCTTATTGGACCTCACGGCAGCGTTTGACACGGTCGACCACAATCTTTTGATCCACCGCCTGGCCGTGGCTGGAGTGAGGGGGACAGCCCTTAAATGGCTGACCTCCTTCCTCCACCAGTGGTCTCAGCGTGTGAGGAGGGGCGGGGTGGTCTCCGAGGGCTCCCCATTAGTTTGTGGAGTTCCGCAGGGGGCCATTCTCTCCCCTCTGTTATTTAACATCTACATGCAGCCGCTTGCACAGCTGGTGCGGAGTTATGGGCTTGAGTGTTACCAGTACGCTGATGACACTCAGCTCATTCTGAGGATGGAGGGCAGGCCCGGATCCGTCCCCGATAATTTCCAACGTTGCCTCGAAGCCGTTACTGGATGGCTGCGAGCCAGTAGGTTGAGGGTGAATCCGGCGAAGACGGAGATCTTGTGGCTGGGCCACCCGGATGGTAGGGATGTCCAGCTTCCGACCCTGGACGGTGCGGCGTTATGCCCATCGCCATCCGTAAAGAGCATGGGGATCCATCTGGACTCCCAGCTGACCATGGAGACCCAGGTCTCTGCGGTCAGCAAGATTGCCTTTTTCCACCTGAGACAGGCAAGGAGGCTGGCCCCCTACCTCTCCCGGAACAACCTGGCCACGGTGATCCAAGCCACGGTCATCTCGAGACTAGATTACTGTAATGCGCTCTACGTTGGCCTTCCTCTGTCGGTGACTAAAGCTAGTGCAGAACACTGCCGCCCGGCTCCTGTCTGGCACCCCAGCAGGCTGCCACATAACACCTACCTTGCAGGATCTGCACTGGCTGCCAATTGAGCACCGGATCACCTTCAAAGTGTTGGTTCTTACCTTTAAGGCCTTGCACGGCCTGGGGCCAGCGTATCTGAGGGACCGTCTCACCCCATATTGCCCTATGAGATCCCTCCGTTCGGAGGACACCAACCTCTTGGCCGTCCCCTCTGCAAAAACGGCCAAATTGAAAGCCACCCGCCAAAGGGCCTTTTCGGTGATCGCACCGACCCTTCGGGCGGACACGCGCGCCATCCACGACCTGCTCCCTTTCAGGCGGGCGTGCAAGACCCACCTTTTCAAGCTGGCCTTCCAGGTGTAGGCCTTACGGGTTGCACCCCCTGTGGATCCGAGCTCCTGTCCTAGGTCGTTTTTAAGTGTTGCTACTGCTATTTTTAATGTCATTTTAATGTATTTTACCCCTGTTTTTATCTTGTATTGTTGTTTCTATCTTGTATTCTTTGGTGCTGTGAACTGCCCCGAGCCCACCGGGAGTGGTGGCATAGAAGCCGAATGAAATAAATGAAATAAATAAATATTTATATCCTGCTCTCTCTCACCCTGAAGGGGACTCAAAGCGACTCACAATATGGCAAAATTCAATGCTGCATATACAACAGGTAAAAATGCAATACATCATACACAAATAGTCAATAATAAGTAAGAGGGAGTGAGAATGCTTCTGGAACATGGCCATACAGCCCAGAAAACTCACAGCAACCCAGTGGTTCCAGCCATGAAAGCTTTCAACAACGCATTATCTCATAAAAGTTTAATTTTTCTTGGATGTGTCACACTTATGCATTAGCACAGCAGGTAGTATATAGAGAAAAGGCACTAGGTATGTGAAATAACACAGTATTATTAAGTGTTATTTTATTAGCCTAGATATAAAATGTTTTATATTAATCATAAAGATCATATGTTGCTAACTGTTGCCAATGTAATTGGGATTGGAAATAATTCAAACAAGATGTTATTTTCTACTCATATACAGGAAACACAATTAACTAGCAGTTTTTTTCTTATATCAATAATAACTTACTTCTTTAGAAGGATTCATTGGTAACGTAAAGATTGTTTTCCAGTAAGACCACAAAAACATCACGATAAATAGATGGTATGTTATCAGGCACATCACTAAAACAAAACAAAAAACCCATAAAATTAATTCATTAGACAAATCGCAGAAATTTAAAACACATAACCCATGAAACAGCCAAACATTCTTAAGGTCTTCACAATAAGAAACAATGCTATCAAGACGTCAACAGAACTATAAAATAAAGCAAAAGCAATTGACGAGGTTGTGTAACACTATCGGAGAGTGTCCTAATTTATTTTATGGATTAGAATCCATGCCTAATTTATTTTATGGATTAGAATCCAAACATCCATATTTGAGTCCCTAGTTGCATGGGCCTGATGTAATCTAGGTCACACAGAAAGCAACAGATAGATCTCTGCCCTGAGGAAATTTCAATGTAACAACTAATATATGAGAATGTGTGGGGCGGACTTATATCCAGTCTTTACACAGTTCACTACTATTGACAATCACTGACATCAACAAAGCCAATTTTCACCCAGGATTCTTTCTTAGCCCTACCTGCAGACTGGACAGTTGGATTTACTCATGTGTATTGATCTGGGAAGTGAACGTTTAAGAAGACAGGGAAGGCTTAATTCTTTCTTTCTTGAATGACAGGGCCGACTGCTTAGATAACTACATATCCTGAAGGGGAATAACGCCCTTGATCACAGGATTTGCAGAAGGCTGAAAAATGTACCCAAAGATACTGAAGGAAAACCATTATTCCCAATAGGAGGAAAAAAGAAGAAAGGGGCAACAGCAGAGCAGAACATCAAGGTCCTTAATTAGCTATTGGAAGATTGAGCATAAACATTATGTGCTCTCGGCCCGAATATGTGTCAGGTCCTACGCAATTTTTAATAGCTGTATTTTTGTCAAACTGATTATTTCCATTATTATTTCAGGCTCTGATGTTTTTTCAAAAATCACAAGACTGCACAAAATACAGGACCTCCACATTGGCCACTGAAGAAGACAAGATAAGGTTTAATGTGTCTGACATTTCGCAAACTGTACATGCATCCACTTTATTTTGTTTTAATTAGTCTCCCATACGTGCAGACATTTTCTGAAGCAGACCTTCACATACACAGGATTGTGTTTAATAATCCTTAATTCTATATGTAGTTGTACTACATATAACAAACCATATGTAGTACAATCCTTTTGATAAATTGTTGTCTCTGTAGTTGGATGTATCTATATATTTGTTGTTTTTTAATTTATTCACTTAAAATATTTATAGATATTAGCACCACTTATTTCCTAAGTCTATTGATTTTTCTTTTATTTCTGCTTAGTCAGATTCTAGCTTTACTTAGACACTTGGGGTCCAACCTATCTTTGAGACCACACCGCCTTCTATGAACTGGCATAAGCTTTGTGATCTGCCAGGGAGGCCCTTCTCTCGGTCTCAAGCGCAGTTGGTGGGGATGAGAGATAGGGCCTCCTTGGTGGTGGTCCTTAGAGATATTAGGTTAGCCCCCATTTTCCAAGCCATTTAGGCTAGTTTAAAAACATGGCTTTTTAAACAGGCCTTTGACCTTGTGTAATTTATGGTCCGAATTGAGGTCCCAGTGATTGCTTTATTGCAGCACCTTGGATTGTTAATTGTAGACAGACAGTTTGCAGGTTCCACTGCATTTTATGAATTTCATAATTTTATTAGATAGGGTTTTAATGTGTGTTCATTGTTTATAGATTTATGTTGTTGTTTTATATGCTTATGTATTGTTTGTTTTATGTGTAGCACTTTTAAGTGACTCTGTGAGCTGGCGGGGTATAAATAAAGTTATTATTATTATTATTATATTACTTCTTTCGCAACTGTAATTTTTTGAACTTTGGCTAATTGCAATGTCAAATATTGCCAGCCTTACTAATCTGGGGAGGGGCAGTGCTGACCGTGGCCCACAAGAAACTGCCCACCTTATTCTAGTTCAGTGGTTCTCCACTTGTGGGTCTCCAGATGTTTTGGCCTTCAACTTCCAGAAATCCTAACAGCTGGTAAATTGACTGGGATTTCTGGGAATTGTAGGCCAAAACACCTGGGGACCCACAGGTTGAGAACCACTGGTCTAGTCAATGTCTGCCTGGGATTCAAACAGAATACAATGAGATACTGAACCAACTAAATAAATACTTACCCTTTTCTCCAACATTTGTCATGGTTACTATGAGAGAAAGAAAGAGAGAGAAACAAAGTGAAAAATACTATTACATATTTCATAAACTGCAATGTTCATACATCACTTATCTCTTTTGAATAAAACCTGTGATAATATTGGTACCACGTTTGCAAGGTTTCTAAGCAACTGCCAAACACAAGAGGAAAAGATGGCAATGATCTGCTGGCTCTTTGCTGCATCTCTCATAAATAAAGCGTCATTCTGAAAGAAAAGACTCTTTTGAAAAAGGTGGATAGAAAGGACAACTTCAATCTAGCAAGACAATATACAACGCAGCACCAATGAGCAAGGGAAGCCAGCTTATATCACAAACAGTGGTACTCCAAAGTGATTAAGGGTCTTTCCGCACAGTCATAAAACCCAGAATATCAAGGCAGAAAATCCCATAATAATAACTTTATAATAATAACAACTTTATTCTTGTATCCCACTACCATCTCCCCGAAGGGACTCGGGGCAGCTTATATGGGGACTAAGCCCAGCATAAAACAAAAATTACAAGGTGAAACATTAATTTAAAACAAATGATAATAAATAATATTATTAAAACAGTTAAAACCAGAAAAGTAAAAACATAAAAAATAAACAACCAGTAGATGGAAAAAGTGGGCACATTCCAATTTGAGAGGGAAGGGTGTGTGAAAGCAGACTATATAGAGCCAGGGCTGGGAGTAAAGTGCTGAAAAAGCTGGGTGGACCTAATTGGGAGCTAACTGTCATTCAAAGGCACATTGGAACATCCAAGTTTTTAAGTCTTTACAGAAGGTGGACAGAGTGGGGGCTACTTAATCTCCCTGGAAAGAAAATTCCAGAGCCGGAGGGCCACCACCGATAAGGCTCTCTCTCTCGTCCCCACCAACCGTGCTTGTGACGAAGGCGGGAGTGAGAGAAGAGCCTCGCGCCGGTTCATAGAGGGAGATACGGTCACGAAGATAAGCAGGACCAGAGCATTTAGGGCTTTATAGGTAACAAACACACTTTGAATTGGGACTGGAAACTTATCGGCAGCCAGCAGATCTGCTTCAGTAGAGGTGTCATCTGCTCCCTGTGATTAGCTCCAGTGAGCAACCTGGCTGCCAACCTTTGCATCAATTGCAATTTTCGGGCTGTCTTCAAAGGCAGTCCCACATAGAGTGCGCTGCAGTAATCCAGTCTAGATGTAACCAAGGCGTGGACCACTGTGGCCAATATCTGCTTTCAACTGGGTTATCTGAGTCTACACTGCCATACAGTATATTCCAGTTCAAAGCAGAAAATGTGGGGTTTTATTCAGCAGGTCCTAAGAGTGATCGAGGTATGGATGGAATTCTTGCTCTCCTGGTTCTTAAGTGAGAAGTAAAAGCTTTGGACATGTACCTAGTAAACATCAATGACAGAAAGAGTCAGAACTGCAATTATTGTAGCCTTGCAGTAATGAAGACAACTGCTTTCATAGTTCATCACCAGACTCATCCACCCATGCTTCAATTTCACTTCATACTTTCCCATGGAATAAGCCAATTCAACTGTATTAATCTATTTGTTAGTTCCATCTAAAGTAGAAGGACAAAATCTATGGGAATTTCATAAATTAACATTTCTGTACACGTCATTGATTCAACAGGTATAATATGATTGAGACAAACTACTGTATTTAAACATGTATGAACTACGTTGTACTGCCGATAAAGAAGTAAATGGATATTACTTAATTTGATTTTGCTAATTACTGGTTTAAATAATTTCACTTACATAATAAGCAGCACCTCCACTGTTAGATCTGCTGAGACATCAGCTTGACCCGGATCCTTCTCTTACTGAACTGTTTCATTCAATATGACTATTGTGATAACTGTGTGACCTGAAGTAGTGATATTTCAGTTTGACTGTAAGCCTATAGGGAAAGCTCATCTTCTTTGTTATTGACCTCCTATATTGATCTCTTGGAGACTTTTTCTCTAAACAGACAGATGAAAATCATTTGAACACATACATCTTTAAGTGACATTTTAAGAGTCTTGTTTAACACCTCAACTTTGGTGATTTATTTTATGTGTAGTTTTCTTTTCTCATGCCGCAGTACCCATGATAATTTCAATATGAAATGGGAAAACTCTTTTTTAGCATCCTATCCCTCCTCACTAATCTGCCTCTACTCCTCCTCCTTCTCCAATAACACTTTTTCCATGAGTGCCTATTTCAGGAATTTTTTTTTACAAAAAAAAAAGCCATACAGTCAATCACAATTTACAGGCTAATCCAGAGTTAGGAAACTGACATTTGAATTTGAGTTTGAGATGTGTTCAAAACAAAATGCATGATCTTTCGCATGTTTCTCTCTCACTGGGATTCTTTCTAAATCTTTCCAAGAAAAAGTAGCATCCACTTGTTGCCTCCTGTTTGGAGATGGGTTAAGATGCTGTGGAATGGGGAAATACAGATGCAAGTACTAAAGAATACTCCGAAAAAGATAGACATCTTTGATCACTAGGGGATGTAGACAGTAGGGAGGACATAATAATAATGCTATTTGAAAGGTCAATAGATAACCAGGTGATGGACAATTTCTCCCAAGTATTTTAGCTCTGGTTCCCAAAAAAGAGGTCCATAAAGACAGTTGTACCGATAGTATCAGGACAGACGATATGAGCAGTATTCAAAACCCATCTAAATTATCTGAACAAGAAGAGCTTTCGAGAGCATGATATTCCTAGAAAATTAACTGCTTTGGTGCTTGGGACAGGGATTTCTATAAGGAATCTCTTAAATTGATTAGCAGTCCCTTTAGTACTCTTTAGCACAATCAGCAGATGTTATAACACTCAACTCTGTGCCTAGAAGTGGCTGGTAAGAAGCCAGGCAGATAGTTACAGAGAAATTACTTCCAGAGAAATAGCTTCCCTGAAAAATTGGAAATGTGTGTGCTTAAAAGAGGCGGTGGTAGCTCCATTACTGAAGAAACCGTCATTGGATCCTGCGGTTCCCTCCAACTACCGCCCAGTGTCGAACCTTTCGTACCTGGGCAAGGTGGTTGAGAGGGCAGTAATGGAGCAGCTGCAATCCTTCTTAGATGATGCAACATGGCTAGACCCCTTCCAGTCCGGCTTCCGCTTGGGGCACGGGACGGAGACGGTTCTGGTCTCCATCACAGACCAACTCCGCTGCCAGCTCGACCAAGGCGGGTCTGCGCTGCTCGTGTTATTGGACCTCACGGCAGCGTTTGACACGGTCGACCACAATCTTTTGATCCACCGCCTGGCCATGGCTGGAGTGAGGGGGACTGTCCTTAAATGGCTGACCTCCTTCCTCCGCCAGTGGTCTCAGCGTGTGAGGAGGGGCGGGGTGGTCTCCGAGGACTCCCCATTAGTGTGCGGAGTTCCTCAGGGGGCCATTCTCTCCCCTCTGTTATTTAACATCTACATGCAGCCGCTTGCACAGCTGGTGCGGAGTTATGGGCTGGTCTGTCACCAGTATGCGGATGACACCCAGCTCATTCTGAGGATGGAGGGCAGGCCGGAGTCCGTCCCCGATAATTTCCAACAGTGCCTCGAGGCCGTTACTGGATGGCTGCGAGCCAGTAGGTTGAGGGTGAATCCGGCGAAGACGGAGATCTTGTGGCTGGGCCGCCCGGGCGAGGTGGGTGCCCGGCTTCCGACCCTGGACGGTGCGGCGCTGCACCCAGCGCCGTCAGTGAAGAGCCTGGGTGTCCATTTGGACTCCCATCTGACAATGGAGACCCAGGTCTCCATGGCCAGTAAGGCTGCTTTTTCCACCTCCGCCAGGCAAGGAGGCTGGCCCCCTACCTCTCCCGGAGCGACCTAGCCACGGTGATCCAAGCCACGGTCATCTCGAGGCTAGATTACTGTAACGCGCTTTACGTTGGCCTGCCTATGTCGTCGATCCGGAAGCTCAGGCTAGTGCAGAACACTGCCGCCCGGCTCCTGTCTGGGGCTCCAGCAGGTTGCCGTATAACTCCAATCTTGCAGGATCTGCACTGGCTGCCTATCGAGCACCAGGTAGCCTTCAAAGTGTTGGTTCTTACCTTCAAGGCCATTCACGGCCTGGGGCCAGCGTATCTGAGGGACCGTCTCACTCCATATTGCCCATCGAGATCACTCCGGTCTGAGGAGGCCAACCTCTTGGTAATACCATCGGTGAAGCTGGCTCATTTAACATCTACCCACCGGAGGGCGTTCTCTGTGATAGCTCCCACGCTCTGGAACGCCCTCCCGGCCGGCCAGAGCCCTGAGGACCTACTCCCGTTTAGACGGGCCTGCAAAACACACTTGTTTAGGCAGGCCTTCGGTGAGTAGGCTCGTCTATACATCCACTGGGCCATTATATTGCTGCTGCTCTTGTTTTAATTATTGTTGTTGCATGTTTTAATGATGTTTTTAAGTGTTCTGTTTTTAACCCTCTGGCGCTGTGCCATTGGTTCTTGTGAGCCGCCGCGAGCCCCTGGGAGTCGGCGGTGTAGAAGTCCCAAGAAATAAATAAATAAATAAATAAACATGGTGTGGGTGCATACCTGGGTGTATGTGGAAAAAATTATCACCATGGCCCCATCTATACTGCCACATAATCCAGTTTCTGAATCCACATTATCTGCTTTGAACTGGATTACAGGCAGTTACAAATATCCAACTTACAAACGACTCATAATTACAAACAGGGTGAGACAACAGGAAATTAGCGAATCTACCCCTCGGCAGGGAAATTCACTCCTGAAAGAGTAATCATGGGAAAAAGTTGTCTCCACTGAAGTGTTCTGACCAATCCTTGTTTCTATAGCAAGCCAGATTTTCAAAATCCAATTTTCACAGGGCCAGAAAGTGAGGTGAACTCTGAACAGGGGCACAGAACAAACCTACATAACCTACCTTGTTTGTAACAAATTCAACTTAAGAACAAACCTACAGGCAGTCCCCTAACTTGGGAACTGCCTGTGTATAGAAGCATGATCCAGCCTATATCTTCCTTGTTACCTTTTTGTGTGACACCCCCCTCCCCAACAACAACTTTTATTTAAACCAGGTTGCACCTCTCTTACCTGGAAATCTGAAAGATTCCCAAAATAAAACCTTTTGCCATCAGCCAGGGGGCTAGTTACATGTCCAGCACCAACTGAGGTTTCTCTCTCTCAAAGAGTCCTTCTACCACTGCCATAAATTTGACAGGAGAAAGGGAAGAGGGGGAAGCCTCCAGTTCCTGTGAGTACGTTCACATGTTCCCAGGCACTTCCCTAGCACACGTTCCTTCCTTTTAGCGAAGTACCTCTAGTATCCAGGACGTATATATAAGTTTGAGTTAGGAAATAATAAAGCATGATGTAATGGCTAAAGGAGTCAACCACTCCCCTTATTCTCAACCAATATGGTCATTGTGGACAACAGTGATAGGAGATGTAATGTAAAACCAGATTGAAATGGTTTCATGTAAAGTGATAGAGAAGGAACCAAGAAACTAATGAAGAAATCCACCCTAACCAACTTGCCAAAACTATAGTAAAGATAAAAGAGTACATTAATTATGTATGCTGCCTTGAAATCCTTGGATGTAGGGATGGGGTAAAATTGTAGTAAATACACAGGTAAAAAGATAGTTCTTTAGGCAGTATAGTAAATCTTAATCAGCATTTGCCCTGCTTAATGGCGGGGTCCACTTTACTGGTTTGTTGACCCCATTTCACCCAGTCGTGTGCCTGATCAGGGTGTATGCCAGCAGTCTTCAGGTTGTTGTGCAATGTGTTGAGCCACCGTTGCTTCAGTCGTCCCTGTGGTCTCTTTCCTGGCACTTCTACATGAAGATTCATCTTGCAGATGGACTCATCTTCACCTTGGAGAGTATGACCGTACTATTTGAGGCATGATTTTTGTAGTTTGTCAGCAATTGGAGCAATGCCAAAGCATTATTTTATTTATTTATTTACTGCATTTGTATACCACCTTTCTCAGCCAGAGAAGTCATCATTGTAGATGTGATCAAGGCGTGTGATGCCAGCTATAAATCACAGAATCCTCATCTCCATAACACTGAGGTGACGTTGGGCTTCCTTTGACACCAGCCAACATTCAGCTCCATATATTGCAGCAGGCCTTACGACAGTTCGATAGATTTTTTGATCTTAGGTGATCAGGCATCTTCTTGTTGTAAAATACACCTCCTACCAAGTGCCATTTCACCTAAAGCACATTAGTCTGTGCGGTAACTTTGTCAAAAAGGTTGCCATCTGAAGTTATAGTTGATCCGAGTTACTTGAAGGTATTGACTTTTGGGAGAACCACCCCATCCACCTGGATGGTACCAGTCTCTTCCTCGTTGGTCGTCAAGTACTCCATCTTTTTGAAATTGTAGCAACCCAGCCTCCGTTCCAGCCGGGGGGGCGGGGTGCCGCCCCGGGGGTCCCAATTGCTTTGGACCAAGATGGAGGGGATGCAGGGCCTGATGGGCATGCATCACCGACTGACAGTTTGCAATGGGATGACACCTGGGCTTCTGCTTATTCGGATGGTGAAGGCCAGCTTGATTCCGGATCAGATTGCGAATATGAGAAACCAGGAGGTTTCGGCTCTCAAGACAGATTGTTGCCACCAGCTGCGGAGGAGCTTCGACCGGAGGAGTAGTATTGTGGCTACGCGGAAAGATTGGAAGCAGAGCCTGGAGAGGAGCTGGTCTCACAAAGGTGGGAATTAAATATACACTCTGTGGGAAAGTTCCTCAGTTGAGCGGCCACGTCGTTGCTGGACAGACGCATTGGTGGTCTGCTGCTCCCTGGAAGCCATAGTTTGGCTTACCTTGCCAAGTACTATCTTGGGACCTTGCTTAAGCCCTGTACCTTGGATTGCCTTGGTTTGCCTATGGACTAAGTTGCCTTGCTTTGATTCGCTTTGTTTTTATGGACTTTGCTTTTGAGAGATTCCTTGCTTTTGGATTACTTTTGGACCCTAATTGCTAATTGCCTTGGACTATTTGATCTACTACTTTTGGACATTTTACCTTTTTCACCTGCTAATAATTGTGCTTAATAAATAGTTAATTGACATTGTCTGTGTGTGTGTGATTAAGGGGCAGGGCCAGGACCTGCGTTGTGACAGAAGTTGAGGTGAAGACCAAATTTTTCCAGCTGGTCACACCATGCTTGCACTTGACATTCAAGTTCTTCCTTGTCCTCAGAAGCAAGCAGTATAGTAAATGACACAGAGGCAGTATAGTAAATGACACAGAAGAATTGAAGCTGGGAAAGAGAAAGCATTTAAGTGGCTTAATGCAACTATTATTAAAAATGACAGGCCAATTTTTTGTTCTTCAGCAACAAAAATGCACCCAAAACAAGAAAACAAAAACCCCATTGTTGATAAAACAAAAAGGCACTGTTTTGTGAAGAAAACTAGAAAAACTGTATAGGGCCAATTTCCCACAAAGATGCAGTAAAACTAAAAATATGTAACAAGGCAATAGCTGTAACACTGTGCACAGCAAGCTAAAGGTTTAAAATATATGCTAAAGACCTACATTTTACAAAATGTAATTGTGCAATGGCTGTGACAATGTTTTATTTATTTATTTAATTTATTTCTTGAACTTCTAGGCCGCCACTCCGGGGTGGCTCGGGGCGGCTTACAAACTTGGGGTAATACACAGTAAAACACATAAAAACATTCTAAAACATCCACACATTAAAACACAATATGCTGTACGAAAGTACAATGACGCGCAGCATAATACAATACAATGAGAATAAAATCACAGGCAGAACTGAGACATTGATGACGTGTTACAAACCAAAGCCCTGTTGAAAAAGGAAGGTCTTGAAAGACCTCCTAAATGACTTGGGTGTGCAGCTGGACTCCTCGCTGACCATGGAGGCGCAGGTCTCTGTGGTCAGCAGGACATCTTTCTTCCACCTACGACAGGCTAGGCGACTGGCCCCCTACCTGTCCAGGAACGACCTGGCCACGGTAATCCAAGCGACGGTCATCTTGAGGCTGGACTACTGTAATGCCCTCTACGTTGGCCTTCCCTTGTCGACAATCTGGAAACTCAAGCTAGTGCAGAATGCCGCTGCTCGCTTGCTGGCGGGATCGCCAGTGAGGGAGCACATTACGCCCATCCTCCGGCAACTGCACTGGCTTCCTATCGAGTACCGAATTGCCTTCAAGGTGCTGGTTTTGACCTTTAAGGCTTTACACGGCCTAGGGCCTGCATACTTGAGGGACCGCCTTACCCCGTACATTCCCCCGAGATCACTGCGCTCAGATGAACAGAATCTGCTGTTAGTACCATCAATCCGCTCCTGCCATCTGTCCGCAACCAGACAACGAGCGTTTTCTGTGGCAGCTCCGGTGCTATGGAATTCTCTTCCGGATAGCACCCGAGCCATCTCGGAGCTTGCCCCTTTCCGAAGGGCCTGCAAAACTGCCCTCTTTGGACTAGCCTTCAATTAGACACACTGGTCTAGGAAAGCGCCTGGTTGTCCTTTACACTATGACGCGATGTAACGTGTTTTAATGTGTTTTATGATTTTACTGTAGGGCTACATGTCTGCGACATGTTGCCCATTTTATTGCTGTTATCCGCCCCGAGCCTGCAGCCTGCAAGATTGAACAATAAATAAATAAAATAAATGAGATCTTGTAGTGCTCGTGTCTCGGCCGGGAGAGCGTTCCATAGAGTTGGAGCTATCACTGAGAACGCTCTCCTTCAGGTGGCAGTCAACCTAAACGTCTTAGCAAGGGGAATTGCCAGTAAGTTGGTGTTCTCTGACCGCAGTGATCTCGTTGGGCAATATGGGGTAAGCCGGTCCCTCATGTTCATAGCATGTTAAACGTCTAAAATATAGCTTTGTTCAGACTCCTCAGGAGTCAAGTAGTTAAGCCTAAAACTGTGTACTGGAAAGTGTGAAGACTAGGTACTAAATTTTCTTTGAAAAAGATTTGAGTCAGAGGAACCAGAAATGTGTTATTCTGTCTTTTACTCCATGAGCCCAGGATAAAAATGCTTACTTAATGTGGTGAATGACAGATGTCATTTGCAGAAAAGTCTACATCCAAAGAGATTTTTTAAAAAAACGGTGGCCCTGCAAACAATCAAAATCTTATGAGCAATCAATGACTTAATGAAGGACTAACATGTGGCTCTCCATCACTGTTGAATTCATACTATGCTATGTTATGCAAGACATACTACAAGTTAGGTTATTCTCCTTTACTAAAAAGGGCATGAAACAACTTCCCTCGATTTTCTTCTGTCATTCCTACAATATCAGGGGTATCTGAAATCTCTTTTCTTCAAAAGAGACCATTCTGAGAGGAGTATAGCAAAACCGTCCTCTACTCTCTTTGGAGGACATGAAGTCCCTCCTTTTTTTTGAAAAGAAAGTTAGGGTATTTAGTCCTTTAAGGTCTGAGAGATATGTATACCCAAACCACTACACATTGTTCACTTTTGCCATCGCACTATAATCTATCCAAATGTCTAATTTGAGTGCCAGATTCTATCAATAATATTGTCAATAGGCCAACCAACAATAGCTGAAATGTGTATACATTAATATTATTAATAATAATAAAAACTCTGAGGGTGTGTACTCCAAACTAAGCTTTGTTCTTATTCAGAGCGTATACCAAACTTCTGGAACTTCTATGAGAATACACAGCCAGGTGTTCAAATAAAAAAATAGAATAAAAAGTATTATCAAGCATGGGCTCCAATGTGAACAGTCAATGATAATGCACCTACAACAAGCTGTGGTCCAACTGAAATCACACTCAACCACAGAACTATAATCAGTGTCATTTGAGTATAAAAACATACCAAAATGTTCAATGTATTGCCAAATTGATAAAAACTGAGGTATGGACATGCCAAAGCTACTGTCTAAGCCAGTGGTTCTCAACCTGTGGGTCCCCAGATGTTTTGGCCTTCAGCTCCCACAAATCTTAACAGCTGGTAAACTGGCTGGGATTTCTGGGAGTTGTAGGCCAAAACACCTGGGGACCCATAGGTTGAGAACCACTGCTCTAAGCCATCCTAGCCAACCATTTCCTATGGACCTCCACAGTACTGTGTCCACCTCAGTGTTTCATTGGTGCAAAAATATTATCAACAATTGTCACAAAAGCCAAACTATGTATAAGTGATTACAGATCTGTAAGTATGCACCTCCCCAGTAAACTGTAGGGCCTAACGGTGCCATGCCAATGGTATTTGATGTACTAAATAAACAAACAATGAGTGAATGTGAATACTGCACAAAGTTCTGGGCTACTCCAAATCTTTTATCCAAATTTGAAGCACAACTGCCTCTATCAAAAGTCACGGTATGTTGATGTCTTTAAGATGCAGTTCCACGTGTTCCTTCATGTGGTATCCCACCACCACTTGTCTCATGCATCCATGCTTCCAAACCAAACAAAACAACCAGTTCTCCAAAAGATTATACTCAATTTCTTTCATTATTCTTCTCACACAGTTTTGGAAAGTTTAAGATGGCATCACATAAGCACATGGGATTTATACTATAAAACAAAAGCTGTGTAGGGTCTTGAGCATTTGACAGAGAAACAAATAAATGTGGCCAATTAGCATAAATACAGTATCTGTCCCAGGTACACTGGGGAGAAATATTACTGTCCCCCACTGTCAGGATTGGGAAACCTGAGCTTTGGGGAAGACCAGGTTCCCAACCTGTCATGAGGCAGCAGCGACCTTTGCCTTAATTCATGACGCGACCTTTGTCCTACTTTTCATGAGACTGCTGAGTCAGACTGGGAGTGAGGTAACTTCCAGGTGCCTAGGAGGGAAGTGAGGTAACTCCTCCAGGCTTGGACATTGGACATTGAGACTCATGACGCTGGCTCTGTGACCCTGGGGTCATGCCCCAATGGACTACTGGGATTGCTGATTCATGGAAGGCTGATGAAACCTCCTCTGGACATTGCATGGGAAGGGGAGGGGCTACTGGGGTATTTAAGGTGTGTTTGGGGGGGGCGGTGCTTTAGCTTCACGGGTGCCGTACCTTCAATAAAATCGTGTTGGACCAAGCTGACTTCTACGCGTGATCCCTACCGTGTTTTGGAGAGTCGTTACAGAAGCTAAAGCCCCTGACCAGCTATCCCAGCAATGGCGAGGTTGGCGTGGAACGAGGAGAAGTATCTGGACAGCTGGGTTTTGGATGAGAATGAAGAGATCCGAAGAACCCAGGAGTGGGAGTGGACCACTCTAGACCAGGTGGGGAGTCCAGATGTATCCCGGGAATGGAAGGCCCAGGAGAGGAGGCTCCGTGAGGAGGAGCAGCTCTGGCAAGCCCAGGTGGACGAGATGCGGGCGGCGGGAGAGAAGGGGCCTGGCAGATGGAAGGCGCAGGAGCACTGTCCGAGCGGTGGAGCGTCGAGGTGGTCGTTTGGGAGTGATCCAGGCGGTGGACACACGAGAGGCTCGCTTGGAAGACCAGGCGGTGGAGTACCAAGGTGCTCGTCTGGAGGGATCCAGTGGGATCTGGAGAAGCGCGCCCAGGATGGGAAGGCGGACCTGGCAACGGGAGGAGGTAGTGAGACCCCCGAACCGGAATCACCGTCAAAATTTGATGTATTAAGCTGTCAGATAGAAGCAGTGGTGCAGTCGATGAACCGGTTGTCCCAGAGGTTGGATGAGAAGGACCAGAGAGAGTCAATGTGGCAGGCTCCAGGAGGTGGAGATTTTACCTATCATTCCTGGATGGATGGTGCCTCGGGTGAGCGTCCTAGATCTTCTTCGGGAGTGAGGAACCAGAACCGAGGTCGGGAAAGTCCTGTTTCAGCGCGTCCTAGATCTCCTTCGGGAGTGAGGATGATGGGAGAGGATGGCCGGAGGAGTCCAAAGCCTGTTACAGGAGTCCCATCAGCTGGAATGGGGAGAGGTATTGCGAGACCTAGAAATTTGCCAGGGCAAAGAATGGCTTCCCAGGAATTTGGAGGCCGAATGAAAAGGAGCCGTTACGAGTGGAATTTGAGGGGGAAGCATCCAAAGTTGCCTTTTTTATTGCAGCAGTACAAGACCATATGGAAGATTATGGACATTTGTATCCCAGTGAAAGTAGCCAAGTAAGAGCTGTTGGTGCTGTGTTCAAAGGTCGTGCTGCTGAGTGGTATGTACAGTGCCACGATCGTCGAGATCCCTGCCTTGGATCGGTGAGGAGGTTCCTGTGTGCTATCAGGAACAGGTTTCGGGATCCCCTTGAGAGGATTAAAGCGAAGGAGGCGTTGCGGTGCCTGACCCAAGGTACCAAATCGGTGACCGAATATGCCGAAGAATTTATGGGACTCGCAGGGAAGGTGGCAGAATGGTCCCAAGCCACCTTGTTGGAGATGTTCAAGGACGGTTTGCGCCGGGAGGTTTTAGAGTGGTGCCTTCACCGTGATGATCCAGGAGACATTGACGGATGGATCCAATTGGCGGGCAACGTAGAGGGAATCCTGGCCCAGGTGCGGAGGCGGCAGGCTCAACCGATGAGGTCAAGAGGCGGTGGTCGTGCATGGAAAGAGAGCCGGCCTAGAGGGATGGAGACTAAGTCTGTTGGCGACAACTGTTCCAGTGTGAGCAGGAAGCCGATGCTGAATCGAGTTCGGTGTTATGCTTGTAATCAACCCGGGCATTTTGCTTACCAATGCCAACAGAAGCCGGCAGTGAAAGTGGCAGCAGCTAAGGCTGTTGTGGTGGACAATGTTGAAAGTGTGAAAGTTGGGGTGAGGAATAACATACAATGTACTTTGGGATTGATTAAGGGTAATCTTGTGGTGAAGAAAAGAGCTTTAGTAGACTGCGGGTGTTCTGAAAATATCATGTCACCTCAGTTAGTGGAGGAGTTAGGGGGTGAGACTGAACCGTTAGAGACTCCAGTTACCTTTAAGCAATTAGATGGGACGACTATTGAGGGTGGACCTTTCTCTGCGGGGATGAAAGGGTTAAAGGGGCGTGTAGGACCATGGGAGGGGAACATTGACTTTGTTATGGCTCCCATAAAAGGGCATGAAGTAGTTTTAGGTATGCCTTGGTTGGAAAAAGTGAACCCCAAAATTGATTGGATGGCGGGCCGGTGCAGTGTGCCCTAATGTGAAGAAAAGGGTTAATGATGAAGTGAAAGGGGTGCCTCAGGAGTATTGGGATTATGTTGACGTATTTAACCCAAAGTTAGCCCAAAAGCTTCCTCCTTTAAGAAATGTACAATGTAGCATAGAGATAAAAGAGGGGGCAGTTTTACCTAAACCAAAAATCTATGCTATGACTGTTAAAGAGAAAATTGCATTGAGAGAACAGATAGATGATTATCTGAAGAAGGGGTTTATTAGGCGATCAGAGTCCCCTTTAGCCGCACCAGTGTTATTTAGGGAGAAGAAAGATGGTAAGTTGAGATTGTGCATTGACTATAGAGGGTTGAATGCAGTCAGCACTACAAACTGCTATCCTCTGCCGCTGATCAAGGATCTGTTAGGATTGTTAGGAGGTTGTAAGTTTTACAAAATTAGATTTGATCGACGCGTTCCATATGATTCGTGTTAAAGAGAGTGACCAGTGGAAGACCGCGTTTTCGTGCCCCCTCGGGTTATTCGAGTGGGTCGTGATGCCCTTCGGTTTGGCAGGATCTCCAGGTCTGTTTATGCAATTAATTAATGAGGTGTTGCACCCCCTTTTGTATAAAGGGGTCTTTGTATACTTAGATGACATTGTAGTAGCGACAAGTACGAAAGAGGAGCATGTTAGGTTGGTGCGAGAGGTGTTAGAGCGGTTGAGGCAAGCTAGTTTGTTTGTGAAGCTGAGTAAGTGTGAGTTTGGTAAGAATCAGATTGATTTCCTAGGCTATAGGATTGGTGAGAGTGGTGTGGCAATGGATCCGGCGAAGGTGGATGACGTGTTGAGCTGGGAGGCTCCGCGTACCCGGAGGCAGTTGCAGGCTTTTTTAGGGCTAGCGAATTTCTATCGGACTTTTATCCCTGGATTTGCTGCTATAGCCCTCCCACTCACCGAGCTATTGAAGACCAAGGGCAAAGGAGAGTCTAGGAAGGTTAAGTCCCCAGGTGCAGTGTTGAATTGGGATCAGGGTTGTCAGGAAGCTTTTATGAGGTTGAAGAAAGCCTTTACTGAGGGGCCATTGTTGTTGCATCCAGATGTGAATGAACCTTTTGTAGTTCAGTGTGATGCTTCTGCTTGGGCATATGGGGGGGCTTTGTTGCAAGAGGATGGTCAAGGGAAATTGAGACCTTGTGCTTATTTTTCGAAAAGTTTGGGGAACATGAACGGAAGTGGCGGTGTGGGAGAAGGAGGCATTTGCAGTGCGCAATGCATTAATAACTTGGAGGCAGTTTCTGGAAGGGGCTGCATTTCCATTTGTGGTTATGACTGATCATCAGAATTTGAAGTATTTAAGGAACCCACAGAAGTTGTCCCCGAAGAAGTTGGTGAGGTGGTCCCAGTTTTTCAATAGGTTTAATTTTAGGTTACAGCACATTAAAGGTAAAGAGAACGTTGTGGCTGATGCGTTGTCTCGATATCCTAGTGTAGGGGAGAATGGGTTGCATAAGGAAGGAGGTTTTTTCCAAAGAGCAGTGGGGTTGTGCGGTGCAGACCCGATCGCAGGAGAAGGCGGTGATAAAAAAGGAAGTGGAAGTTGTGGATGAATGGAGCTTAGAGTTACAGAGGAATTATGTGGATGATCAGTGGTTACAGGAGCATGAAAAGGAATGTGTTATGGTGAAGGACTTGTGGATGGTTAGTGGTAAGATTTATGTCCCCAAGAGGTTGCAGTGAAGGTATTGGAGATGATGCATGATCACAAGACGGCTGGGCATTGGGGAATGACTAAGACTGTGTTAGCTGTTAAGAAGAGGTATTGGTGGCCTGGCATGAAGGTGGAAATAAGGCAGTATGTGGAAGGTTGTGAAAGGTGTGCTAGAAGCAAGGTTCCCCTGCTGGGTTTGATACAAGTGGTGGCCGATCCGGTGAAACCGTGGACGCATGTTAGTACGGATTTTGTAGGTGAGTTGCCTTGCAGCCGAGGTTATCGTTATATATGGACGGTCTTGGATATGTTTTCTAAGCAAGCCCACTTCATTCCCTTAAAGGGATTGCCGTCAGCAGAACGTTTGGCAGAGCTGTATGTGCAGCATGTGTATAGGTTGCATGGTTGTCCGGAGCAGGTGTTGAGTGACAGAGGAGTCCAGTTTACCGCTCAGTTTTGGGGAAGGTTTTAGAGGTATTAGGAGCACAAAGACGTCTGACATCTGCTTATCATCCTTCTTGTAATGGCGCTGTGGAGAGAATGCATAAATCTTTAGGGGCCTATCTGAGGGTGTTTAGCAATCAAGAACAGAATAATTGGTCTGATCTCCTGCCATACGCGGAAGTGGCTTACAATAGCTCCGTGCATTCTTCGACTGGGAGGTCCCCTTTGAGATAGTTTATGGGCAAGAGATAGCTCCATTGCCTCAACTTTTGGAGGTAGAAGGGGGGAGGAGAAAGGGTGGAGTGGAAAGGGCAAGCTAGAGAGGTTTGGAAGGAAGTGGCGGAGGCTTTAAGGAAGGCACAACGGTCCTATAAGCTGTTCGGAGATCGCAAGCGGCAGGAAGGGGAGGAGTATGTTGAAGGGGATTTGGTGTGGCTGTCTACAGAGAATTTAAAACTAGGATATAAGTCCAAAAAGTTAAGTCCGAAGTATATTGGGCCTTTTAAGGTAAAAAGGGTTGTGAATAAGGTGTCCTATACCCTGTTATTGCCTAAGAGTCTGGGGAAGGTTCACCCAACTTTCCATTGTAGTTTTTTGAAAAAGTATGTGAATCCATTTCCACCACGGGATTGAATATGTTTTATTTCCTCAGGGGGAGGACGAGGTGGATGAGACCGTTATGTCAGGATTGGGAAACCTGAGCTTTGGGGAAGACCAGGTTCCCAACCTGTCATGAGGCAGCAGCGACCTTTGCCTTAATTCATGACGCGACCTTTGTCCTACTTTTCATGAGACTGCTGAGTCAGACTGGGAGTGAGGTAACTTCCAGGTGCCTAGGAGGGAAGTGAGGTAACTCCTCCAGGCTTGGACATTGGACATTGAGACTCATGACGCTGGCTCTGTGACCCTGGGGTCATGCCCCAATGGACTACTGGGATTGCTGATTCATGGAAGGCTGATGAAACCTCCTCTGGACATTGCATGGGAAGGGGAGGGGCTACTGGGGTATTTAAGGTGTGTTTGGGGGGCGGGCCGGTGCTTTAGCTTCACGGGTGCCGTACCTTCAATAAAATCGTGTTGGACCAAGCTGACTTCTACGCGTGATCCCTACCGTGTTTTGGAGAGTCGTTACACCCACATTAGATAGCTTGGGGGGAGGGGTAAAGGTCATCATATTTAAAAAAACAAGTTAATAGCCAAGGAAGTTCAGTTTACATTCCAGCGTTCAAAATCTAGACACTGGAATCAAATTTAGCCATAATTTATTTATCTATCATTTCGACTTGATAACCTGCTCTTCCCGAGGCTCAGGGCGGTTCACATGTAAAAACAGCATACATCAAGTCAAGAGAGTTAGTTATGTCTAAATCAAATCTCACTGATGCTCCAATCATGACTGATTCTGATTCAAACATATATTTACAAATACTGGGAGTTATGCTCATACTAATAGGCTAGGCCTCAAATCCACAGTCTGCTATAGAATCCCACTAGGCAACCTTGGGAAAGTCAGTCTCTCGGCCTCAGACAACGGTAACGGGAACCCCCATATGAATAAATCTTTCCAAGAAATCTCCATAACAGGTTCAACTGAGGGTTAGAAATGACTTGAAGGTACACAACAACAATGCTCATGATAACATTAAGCACACACTAACTCTTCCAAAAAGAGGAGTCAAGGGAATTAATTTTAGTCAAACTGTATCTTCAAACAAATCCTAAAAGAAAGAAAGAAAATGTTTATATCAACAAATGTATTTTATGGGATATGGAGTTATCATGAAGGATAGATCTATCAATGATTATAAATACGTTTTAGGAGTGCACAAATTATGGTTAGTTTGGGAAAGTAATAATTGTAGCAACAAATGTAGCTCTACTTTCCCAATCAGTACTAGACAAAAGCAAAGAAAGAGCATCCCTTATGTATCAACAATCCAAGTTTTCTTTTCTTAAAAGGAAAATAGATGTGGGGAAAATAGGCAACATGTGCATATGTTTAGCAACATGTGCATATGCACAGCAGCTCCTCCTTTCCTATCAGGGTGATGGGTTTTTTCTTCTTCTTTTGACCATACACTGACAACTATTGGAATTTTTATTCCAATGCAGTTGTCACTGCCTATGCAGCATTGGACACTTATATGCAGAGCCCTGGGCACGTTAGTTGCTAAATGCAACATCCCTGTTAAAACAAAGTATATTACTGAATAGCAAATAATTATAAACAATACCGTTATAGCACTCACATTGTGCTGTTTCCTACTCTCTAGCTCAGTGTTTCCCAACCAGTGTGCCGGGGCTCACTAGTGTGCCGTGAGCGATCATCAGGTGTGCTGTGGGAAATTGGAACCTCCAGGAAGAAGGGGGGGGGGGGGAATCTAGTGTGTTGAAGTATAACAACCCTAAGAAACCTACCTCAATAAAGGCACAAAATTACAAACACACACACCCCTCCCCACCCGTTGTCTACTTGGTCTCTCCCTCTCCATGCATTGGGAAGGCCCGCCTCCCTTTCCCCAAGTAGAGACCTCCTCTTGCCTCCTGGGGGTTCTGTGTGGGAAGTTGGCCCAGTTCTATCATTGGTGGGGTTCAGAATGCTTTTTGATTGTAGGGGAACTATAAATCCCAGCAACTACAACTCCCAAATGTCAAGGTCTATTTCCCCTGAACTCCTTCTGAGTTCATATTTGGGCATATTGAGTATTCATGCCAAGTTTGGTCTTGATCCAACATTGTTTGAGTCCACAGTGCTCTCTGGATATAGGTGAACTACAACTTCAAAACTCAAGGTCAATGCCCACCAAACTCTTATAGCATTTTCTCTTGGTTATAGGAGTTCTGTGTGGGAAGTTTGTGTCTTTCTGCCATTCCTGCCAGGATATCTATGTTGTGTTCATATATGTATAAAAAATACATTTAAAAAACATATTAACTATATGTATTACTTTTGTGTCATTTTGGTTGGTGGTGTGCCCCAGGATTTTGCAAATGTAAAAAAGTGAGCCACGGCTCAAAAAAGGTTGGGAAACACTGCTCTAGCCTAAGAAACAGAACCAATCCAACCAAACAACTTGCATTCTAGTGTACCTATAAAGCGATAGTTGTGATTTGGAATCAGATCATATTCTGACCCAAAACTGGCTTGTTGTCACGATGCACGGACTTGACCGGCCCCTTAATCACACACACACAGACGGACTGAAGGCTAACTACTTTATTGAATATAAAAAACAACATTTCTTCCCATGCCAAGCTCTCTGTGGGCGAAGGAGGCCCATCAGGGGAAAGCTGCCCTTCGCCCCAGTCATCTAGCTCATCCTCTGAATCTAGTTCTGGTACTGCTGGCCCTAATGCTAATGGGACCCCGGGTCCTGACCCCTGCCCTCCAGGCACAAACGAGAACTGCTGTGCTACACTTGTAGGAAAAAAGCATGCCATTTTCTTGTACTGAAGTAAACACACAGTTTGTACATTTAATAGAAGGAAAATATGAAAGAAAGAAACAGAAGACCAACAGAAACAGAACGGACCTGATACAAATTACAAGTACGGTAGATCCCATTGTTTCAGGTGGAGTGTTAAAGCGGGTCTCAAAGCTGAATCTGGCAGAGATCTGGTAAAAAAAATTGTTATCACAGCAATGCTCCTACTTCAGATCTGATCTGTAGGACACTTGTTTTGAAAAAGCTACCAGGAATTATATAGGCCAGTATTTCCCAACCACTGTTCCGTGGCACACTAGTGTGTCGTGAGCGATCACCTGGTGTGCCGTGGGAAAACCTCTCTTCCCCCCTTTCTTCCCCCTCCTGCCAAACTCCTGCTGCTGCTTGGGGGGGGGGGGGATGGGCCGGGCGGCTGCGAAGAAGAAGGGCCGGGGCGCCGCCTCCTTCAGCCGTTTCCCCAGTCAGCCAGCCTCCAATCGAGGGAGGGCGGGGAACGGAAGTGGAAGTGAGGAGCGCAGTCCGAGGCAGACCCACCGGAAGGCAGGCAGGCAACTGCGGACCGAGTGAGTGCCTTCCCTTCTGGTGTGGAAGAGAGAGAGACCCATTCAAGAAGGGAGACACCTGGGGGTTCTGTGTGGGAAGTTTGGCCCAGTTCTATCATTGGTGGGGTTCAGAATGCGTGTTGATTGTAGGGGAACTATAAATCCCAGCAACTACAACTCCCAAATATCAAGGTCTATTTCCCCTAAACTCCATCTGCGTTCATATTTGGGCATATTGAGTATTCATGCCAAGTTTGGTCCTGATCCAACATTGTTTCAGTCCACAGTGCTCTCTGGATATAGGTGAACTACAACTCCAAAACTCAAGGTCAATTCCCAAGCAAACCCTTTCAGTACTTTCAGTCTTTCTGCCATTCCTGCCAGGATATCTATATTGTGTTCATTGAAACAGGCCCAGGTTTCACACTGAGTGTATAAATACATTTAAAAACATCTTAACTATACATATTACTGTGTTAGAGTGTCATTTTGTGTCATTTTGGTTGGTGGTGGGCCCCAGGATTTTGTAAATGTAAAAAGTGTACCGCGGCTCAAAAAAGGTTGGGAAACACTGATATAGGCAATATTTAATATGGCTTCTCAGTCTTTTAAACATTTGCCATATGGTGTCCCAGTCTTCAACTGACTATATCTACTGAAAATGGAACCCTACATTTCGAACAACATGAATATTAAAATGTTATTACTGGAACCATTTAAATGGCAGCCAGCCATGAGCACACTCAGATCATTCTGCAGCTCTGCAACTGACACATTCAAGCTGTTTTTAAAAAAAATTATGTATGTGTAACTGCAGCCACGCAGATATAATGAACCATATTTTGATTGCTCACTGTTTATAGAAAGTGAGAAAAACAAAGTGCGCTATATTCTTTTTCAGATTTTCACAATATATCAGAGTTTATATATGGTGGAGATAGCAATGATGGACATCTATAGCCATCTCACTTTAAATTTGGTTTTATTTACTGAAATTTCAAAGCATATTTTCAGATGAACTATAGAAAATGTGTGCCACTCTGTCAGTTGTTTACTATCTTGCAGATAATCACCACTGCCACTATACTAAATCAGCATGCATAAGGAGATTATTTTTAGCGTCATGACTAGGACTTAGATTAAAGCATGCTAACGCTTAGTTCCGCTGGAGACATTATCTACCTTTCAAAAGGCAAAGCAGCTCTCAACCTTTTATCTTCTCCGTTAGGCTGCTACAATTCCACTGAAACCACGATATCTTTACAAATAGTCCCAATTTCCTTTTAACACTACGGCAATAAAAAAAACGATGTTGAGGATTTGCAATACAGTGCCAAGAGGGTAGGATTCTTAGGGTTGCCATTTTTTGATATAAGAAATAAGGGACATTTACGGGATTTTTCACAAAAATAAGGGACACTTCATTAAAAACTTGAAACTCAAACATTAGGTAGAAATAGTTGTATTAACAGAATGAGATAATGATTGAAACTCACAAAAGAAGCTGACTTATACCCTCTTAACAGTACATGGTATGTTTATGCGTGCTTTGTCATGCAGAAAAAACATTATTAGAACTACCTTATTTTCTCCATCTGTATTTAGTACTTGACCTTGCTGACTTTAAAAGTGCACTGTCTAAACATTAAAATAAAATAAATTTTATAAGACAGTACATCTTCATGATTATTATGTCAAATGGTATAGTATAGTATGGGATGCCCAGCATTGTATAGTATTGGGATACACAGCTAGGCCTATTTAAATAGTAACTCTCAAGCAACCATAAACTATCTTTATCCAACATGATCCAACATTCCCCTTGGGTAACGGTTAACTAGTCTACTGTACTTTGAAAAAGTCCTGTATCGCCTCTTCCTTCCAACGGGGATGCAGGCTGCCCTGTGAGTTGGAATCCCTGGGCAGGCATTGCCGTGGAAACCACAGAGCGCACCTTCCTCTGGTCAACCCCGCCCAGTCCTGTCCTGCTAGTCAAAAATAAGGGACAGGACCTGAAAATAAGGGACACAAATTTTAGGGCCAAAATAAGGGACGTCCCTTAGAATAAGGGACATATGGGAACCCTAAGGATTCTTGAAGCTGCCCACTTATAATAAGCAGTGTACCCTCAGCTAGACAATATAAACATTAAACAGGAACACTCACTCATCTAAGAGAAATCAAGCTGAGTATACATGTGTGCTCGTTTTAAGTCTCACATGATTAACACATATTTTATGTTAAAATAGGTTTTTAATATGAATGATATTGTGTTGCCTGCATGGAAAAAGGGTGGGATTGAAAAGAGAGAAATCCTACTTGGCTCAATTGAAGAAACGTTTAGCATGTAAACAACAAACCACAGCCAATGTCTCCTAAGCCAGTGTTTCTCAACCAGTGTGCCGTGGCACACTAGTGTGCCGTGAGCGAGCATCAGGTGTGCCGTGGGAAATTGGCACATCCCCCCCTCCTAGCAGCCCCCTCACAGGTTTCCAAGAAACAAATTGAGCCTCTCGACTTGGAAATATTTTTTAAAACTAATTTACTGGATTTTTCGAGAGTTGCCCCCACCCCCACCCCAAGGAACTGTTTATAACAGCTTCATGACATCCATAGTTAACTGGAAGCAAGTTTCACTCAGGGTGAAATTTCACAAAGGTCTGGAGAACAAGCCCTATGAGGAGCAACTTGAAGAGCGGAGCATGTTTAGCCTGAAGAAGAGAAGGCTGAGAGAAGACATGATAGCCATGTATAAATATGTGAGAGGAAGTCATATATATGTTGTGTTTATCGAAATAGGCCCAGGTTTCACACTGAGTGTATAAATACATTTTAAAACATATTAACTATATGTATTACTGTGTTAGAGTGTCATTTTGTGTCATTTTGGTTGGTGGTGTGCCCCAGGATTTTGTAAGTGTAAAAAATGTGCCGCGGCTCAAAAAAGGTTGAAAAACACTGTCCTAAGCTAAGGCAAAGCAGAAGTGATGCCATGGTTTCTCACCATCCATAACTACAACTGGATCATATTCCTTTGCATTAAATAACCCAGAACCAAACATTCTTAAGGCACAATCTTTTACATGGATTAGAATATGAACTATGCATTAAAACATACAAAGAAAGAAATATTTCAAAACCTTGTTTTAAAATTCTGATTACGACGGTTAAGGATCCTGAACGTACAGTAAGTCATTTACAACAAAATAACAAAAAAAGAGTATGAAACTAGATTTTCCCCTCTTGTCAGTCTCCAAGGCCTATTTCTTCCACCCAGTGTTTGCCAAAAGGTACTATCAAAAAACACAAATTCAAAGCATCTGGCTCAAAGCTTGATGTCTGAAAGGGTGTGTTAGCTGTTGCAAGCCAACAAGGGAAGGAGGAAACACAACCCTGTTAAAACTGCAGACAAAGGGTGTGGAATGATTGAACATACACACATTTTGCACAAAGTATTTGAACATATGGTATAAAATAACCATCAGGCTGTGTTTGAACCTGAACCCCAACTCTAAACTTATGTTTGTAGCTGAAAATACAGGTTGTCCTAAATCTGAAATCCAAAACACTTCTAGTCTCAAGCATTTCGAAGGAGGAGACTCAATGTATACCTGAAAATCTGGGGCGGGGGCTGCGGGGAGAGGCAGATTTTTAATTCTGCTGTGAAAAGTGCATTGGATTGAGGGGATGGATGGGGTAAGCTTCCAGCTAAAGATAAATCTATGAGCTCCCTTTTAGTTTGGCAGTCAATCTTTATGCGGAGGATCCCCCCTATCCATCCATCCATCCATCCATCTATACACATGATCCCAGATCCTCTTTCATCCTCCTTGAATCTATCTATCCATCGATCCATCCCAGTTTGTCACCCAAGCGTTATGCAGAGGACCCTCCCAAATCTATCTATCTATCTATCTGTGTGTGTGCGCGTGTGTGTGTGCAAAGAGAAATAGACAAAAGATCCCAAAGGACCCCATCCTTGCATCTACCCATCCATTCATCCATTCCAGTTTGGCAGAGGACCCCCTCCCCATCAATATATTGTAGTGTGTGTGTGTGAAGGAATACAGTAGATAGCTAAGACCCCAAATATCTATCTATCTATCTATCTATCTATCTATCTATCTATCTCAGTTTGGAAGCCAAGCTTTAAACAGCAGACCCTCTCCATATCAATAGGTATGTAGGTATACTATCTGAAGGAATATAGTTTAGATAGATAGATCCCAGAGGACCCCTATCTATGAATCTATGTGAAAGAATTCAGTGTAGATAGATCGATCCCAGAGGACCTCCAATATCTATCTATGTGAAGGAATACAGTATAGATAGATAGATCCCAGAGGACCTCCAATATCTATCTATCTATCTATGTGAAGGAATTCAGTATAGATAGATCGATCCCAGAGGACATCCAATATCTATCTATCTATCTATCTATCTATGTGAAGGAATACAGTATCTATCTATCTATGTGAAGGAATACAGTATATATCTATCCAATATCTATCTATCTATCTATGTGAAGGAATTCAGTATAGATCGATCGATCCCAGAGGACCTCCAATATCTATCTATCTATCTATCTATCTATCTATCTATCTATCTATGTGAAGGAATACAGTATAGATGGATAGATCCCAGAGGACCTCCAATATCTACCTACCTACCTACCTACCTGGGAAGCATCATCTCTTCAGACGCCAAGATTGACAAAGAGATAGATCACAGATTATCAAAGGCATATAGTGCATTTGGAAGGCTTTACAAAAGAGTCTGGAGCAACAAGCACTTGAGGCAAAGCACCAAAATCAGTGTGTACAGAGCTATTATACGGTCTATTTTCCTATATGGGTCTGAAACATGGGTCACCTATCCCCAACACCTACGACTCCTTGAACGCTTTCATCAGCGCTGTCTTCGCACAATCCTAAATATACACTGGACCGACTATGTGACGAATGTTGCTGTCCTTGAGCAAGCAGGGATCACCAGCGTTGAGGCCATGCTATTGAGAACACAGCTGCGCTGGCCAGGGCATGTCTCTAAGATGGAGGACCACTGCCTCCCAAAGATACTACCGTACTCTATGGTGAACTCGCCATGGGTCAGCGCAAGAGAGGCACCCCCAAAAAGAGATATAAGGACTCCCTGAAACAACATCTCAGGCTCAGCCAGATTGATCACCAACAATGGTCCACCCTGGCCTCACATCGGGAGGCATGGAGACGCACTCTCCACAATGCTGCGGCCTCTTTCGAGAAGACACGCCAAACGGGTCTCGAAGAGAAACGACAACGCAGAAAGAACCGCAACTTGGAAACAACATCACCCAAGGAGACTTTCTGCTGTGCTTTGTGCAACCAGAGTTACCTATCTCAGATGGGCCTTTTTAGTCATCAACGCGCTTGTAGAAAGTGTGGGATGAGTTCTTCCTAAGAATCTTTGTTCGCAAAGTAATGCCGAGATCTATCTATCTATCTATCTATCTATCTATCTATCTATCTATCTATCTATCTATCTATCTGAAGGAATACAGTATAGATAGATAGACAGATAGAGAGATCTCAGAGGACCTCCAATATCTACCTACCTATCTGAAGGAATAATTTGATCCCAGATGCCTCTAATATCTATCTAACTATCTGAAGGAATACTGAATAGATGAATCCAAGAGGACCCCCATTATCTATCTATCTATCGATTGATCTATCTATCTATATGAAGGAATACAGTATAGATAGATAGATCCCAGGGGACCTCCAATATCAATGTATCTATGTGAAGGAATTCAGTATAGATAGATCCCAGAGAACCTTCAATAACTATCTGTCTGTCTGTCTGTCTATCTATCTATGTGAAGGAATAAGGAATACAATATAGATAGATCTCAGAGAACTTCCAATATCTGTCTGTCTGTCTATCTATTTATCAATATATCTATGTGAAGATACATAGATCCCAGAGGACTTCCAACATCTATCTATCCATGTGAAGGAATACAGTATCAATAGATAGAGCCCAGAGTACCCCCCAATATCTATCTATGTCTCCATCTGAAGGAAGACAGGATAGATAGATCCCAGAGGACCCCCCAATATCTATCTATGTCTCCATCTGAAGGAAGACAGGATAGATAGATAGATAGATAGATGATAGATAGCTAGATCCCAGAGGACCCCCCAATATATATCTATGTCTCCATCTGAAGGAAATGATAATGATGATGATCATTGCCTTCTGTCAGCATACTTTGTGTTTTGTATTGGATTCCATCTGAAGGAAGACAGGATAGATAGATAGATCCCAGAGGACCCCCCAATATCCATCTATGTCTCCATCCGAAGGAAGACAGGATAGATAGATAAATAGATAAGAGAGATCCCAGAGGACCCCCCAATATCTATCTACGTCTCCATCTGAAGGAAGACAGGATAGATAGATAAATAGATAGATCCCAGAGGACCCCCCCCCCCAATATCTATCTATGTATCCATCTGAAGGAAGACAGGATAGATAGATAGATAAATAGATAGATCCCAGAGGACCCCCCCAATATCTATCTATGTATCCATCTGAACAGGGCCGTAGCCAGGATTTTGATTCGGGGGGCTGAGTTTGGTCTGGGGCTGAGACTGGGTGGAAGAGGGTCTACCCTAGCAAACCTTTTGAATTGTTATCCCAATAACCTCATTAATGTGGGATATAATGAGCATGGTGATCAGATCAGGATATGAATAAACATAACAGTTTAAATAATGTACCAGTAAGGCCTTTTCGCGGACCACCCTGAGAATTTCGGGGGGGGGGGGCTGAAGCCCCCTTAGCCCCCCCCTGGCTACATGCCTGCATCTGAAGGAAGACAGGATAGATAGACAGATAGATCCCAGAGGACCCCCCCATATCTATCTATGTCTCCATCTGAAGGAAGACAGGATAGATCCCAGAGGACCCCCAATATCTATCTATCTATCTATCTATCTATCGATGGATCTATCTTTATGCAGGAATACAGTATAGATAGACAGATAGATAGAAAGATAGATAGATCCCAGGGGGCCTCCAATATCAATGTATGCATGTGAAGGAATTCAGTATAGATAGATCCCAGAGAACCTCCAATACCTATCTGTCTGTCTGTCTGTCTGTCTATCTATGTGAAGGAATAAGGAATACAATATAGATAGATCTCAGAGAACTTCCAATATCTGTCTGTCTATCTATACTGAATTCCTTCACATACATAGATAGATAGATAGATAGATAGATAGATATTGGATAGATATATACTGTATTCCTTCACATAGATAGATAGATAGATATTGGATAGATATATACTGTATTCCTTCACATAGATAGATAGATAGATAGATAGATAGATAGATACTGTATTCCTTCACATAGATAGATAGATAGATAGATACTGTATTCCTTCACATAGATAGATAGATAGATAGATAGATAGATAGATAGATAGATAGATAGATACTGTATTCCTTCACATAGATAGATAGATAGATAGATAGATATTGGATAGATATATACTGTATTCCTTCACATAGATAGATAGATAGATAGATAGATAGATAGATAGATAGATACTGTATTCCTTCACATAGATAGATAGATAGATAGATAGATAGATAGATAGATAGATATTGGATAGATATATACTGTATTCCTTCACATAGATAGATAGATAGATAGATAGATAGATAGATATTGGATAGATATATACTGTATTCCTTCACATAGATAGATAGATAGATAGATATTGGATAGATATATACTGTATTCCTTCACATAGATAGATAGATAGAGATAGATAGATAGATAGATAGATAGATAGATAGATAGATAGATAGATAGATATTGGATAGATACATACTGTATTCCTTCACATAGATAGATAGATAGATAGATAGATAGATATTGGATAGATATATACTGTATTCCTTCACATAGATAGATAGATAGATAGATAGATAGATAGATATTGGATAGATATATACTGTATTCCTTCACATAGATAGATAGATAGATAGATAGATAGATAGATAGATAGATATTGGATAGATATATACTGTATTCCTTCACATAGATAGATAGATAGATAGATAGATAGATAGATTGATAGATAGATATATACTGTATTCCTTCACATAGATAGATAGATAGATAGATAGATAGATAGATAGATAGATAGATATTGGATAGATATATACTGTATTCCTTCACATAGATAGATAGATAGATAGATATTGGATAGATATATACTGTATTCCTTCACATAGATAGATAGATAGATAGATAGATAGATAGATAGATAGATAGATAGATATATATCTGTATTCCTTCACATAGATAGATAGATAGATAGATAGATATTGGATAGATATATACTGTATTCCTTCACATAGATAGATAGATAGATAGATATTGGATAGATATATACTGTATTCCTTCACATAGATAGATAGATAGATAGATAGATATTGGATAGATATATACTGTATTCCTTCACATAGATAGATAGATAGATAGATAGATAGATATTGGATAGATATATACTGTATTCCTTCACATAGATAGATAGATAGATAGATAGATATTGGATAGATATATACTGTATTCCTTCACATAGATAGATAGATAGATAGATAGATAGATATTGGATAGATATATACTGTATTCCTTCACATAGATAGATAGATAGATAGATATTGGATAGATATATACTGTATTCCTTCACATAGATAGATAGATAGATAGATAGATAGATAGATATTGGATAGATACATACTGTATTCCTTCACATAGATAGATAGATAGATAGATAGATATTGGATAGATATATACTGTATTCCTTCACATAGATAGATAGATAGATAGATAGATATTGGATAGATATATACTGTATTCCTTCACATAGATAGATAGATAGATAGATAGATATTGGATAGATATATACTGTATTCCTTCACATAGATAGATAGATAGATAGATAGATATTGGATAGATATATACTGTATTCCTTCACATAGATAGATAGATAGATAGATAGATACTGTATTCCTTCACATAGATAGATAGATAGATAGATAGATAGATAGATAGATAGATATAGAGAGACCCCAGAGGGCCTCCAATACCTACCCGTTTGGCAGCCAGGTTTTGGGCAAAGGACCCCTCCCCGCCTCCCCGCCTCCCCCCCCCCCCAAAGAGAGTACGTGGCCCGAGGCCAGGGCCCCCGCCCACCCTCCCTGCCTGCCTGGCTGGCTCCCCCAACCAACCAACCGCGGACTCACGGATGCAGAGCTGGGCGACGTAGGCGTAGTAGGACCAAGCCAGGATGATGGCGATGAAGATGACGGGCACCCAGGAGAGCAGCCACTGGCAGCGCTGCCTCACGAGCGCCGTCTGGCTCCGGCTGAGGCCTCGGCATGGGGTCTCGGCTCCTGCGCTGCTGCTGCTGGTCCCGCCGCCCGCGGATGTGGAAGCCGTGCCTGTAGTCGAGGGCTTGGCCGGCGCCATCTTCCCGCGCTCGGCTCAGGCTCAGGCCCCTCGCTCAGGCCGCACATCCCCACCGCGCGGCCAGGCCCGCCCGCCCGCGCGCTTCCTCTTCCTCCCTCCTCCTCCTCCTCAGCCGCCCCTCCGCTTCAGGGAAGGCGGGGGAAGGAGAGAGGGCCGCGGTCCCGCCCGGGGAGGCTTCCCGTTGGCGCCGCCAAGCTGCCAGAGCGGCCGCCACATTCTGAGGCGCTGAGCGAGGGGGGCGGGAGGGCGCGGCCTTCCCTCAGGAGACGTTGCTGGGGGCGGAAGCCCCACAAGCCCCTCAGGAATTCAAGGGGTCCCTCCCCTCCCCCCAAAAACAGCGGGGCAGGATTGAGGTGTCTGAGGCCTCTTCCACACAGCTCAATAAAAACCCCACAATCTCTGCTTTGAACTGGGATCTATGGCAGCATGGACTCAGGGCCTTCCCACACAGCCCCACACCCCAGAAGATCCAGGCAGGAAACCCCACAATCTCTGCTTTGAACTGGGATATATGGCAGCGTGGACTCAGGGCCTTCCCACACAGCCCTACACCCCAGAAGACCCAGGCAGGAAACCCCACAATCTCTGCTTTGAACTGGGATGTATGGCAGCGTGGACTCAGGGCCTTCCCACACAGCCCTACACCCCAGAAGATCCAGGCAGGAAACCCCACAATCTCTGCTTTGAACTGGGATATATGGCAGCGTGGACTCAGGGCCTTCCCTCACAGCCCTACACCCCAGAAGATCCAGGCAGGAAACCCCACAATCTCTGCTTTGAACTGGGATATATGGCAGCGTGGACTCAGGGCCTTACACCCCTCAGGCAGGAAACCCCACAATCCCACACCCCAGAAGACCCCAGGCAGGCAGGAAACCCCACAATCTCTGCTTTGAACTGGGATATATGGCAGTGTGACTCAGGGCCTTCCTCACAGCCCCACACCCCAGAAGACCCAGGCACAAAACCCACAATCTCTGCTTTGAACTGGGATATATGGCAGCGTGGACTCAGGGCCTTCCCTCACAGCCCTACACCCCAGAAGACCCAGGCAGGAAACCCCACAATCTCTGCTTTGAACTGGGATATATGGCAGCGTGGACTCAGGGCCTTCCCTCACAGCCCTACACCCCAGAAGACCCAGGCAGGAAACCCCACAATCTCTGCTTTGAACTGGGATATATGGCAGTGTGGACTCAGGGCCTTCCCTCACAGCCCCACACCCCAGAAGACCCAGGCAGGAAACCCCACAATCTCTGCTTTGAACTGGGATTTATGGCAGTGTGGACTCAGGGCCTTCCCTCACAGCCCTACACCCCAGAAGACCCAGGCAGGAAACCCCACAATCTCTGCTTTGAACTGGGATATATGGCAGTGTGGACTCAGGGCCTTCCTCACATCCCTACACCCCAGAAGATCCAGGCAGGAAACCCCACAATCTCTGCTTTGAACTGGGATATATGGCAGTGTGGACTCAGGGCCTTCCCACACAGCCCCACACCCCAGAAGATCCAGGCAGGAAACCCCACAATCTCTGCTTTGAACTGGGATATAAGGCAGGAAACCCCACAATCTCTGCTTTGAACTCAGGGCCTTCCCACACAGCCCTACACCCCAGAAGATCCAGGCAGGAAACCCCACAATCTCTGCTTTGAACTGGGATATATGGCAGTGTGGACTCAGGGCCTTCCCCTCACAGCCCTACACCCCAGAAGACCCAGGCAGGAAACCGCACAATCTCTGCTTTGAACTGGGATTTATGGCAGTGTGGACTCAGGGCCTTCCCTCACAGCCCTACACCCCAGAAGACCCAGGCAGGAAACCCCACAATCTCTGCTTTGAACTGGGATATATGGCAGTGTGGACTCAGGGCCTTCCCTCACAGCCCTACACCCCAGAAGACCCAGGCAGGAAACCCCACAGTCTCTGCTTTGAACTGGGATTTATGGCAGTGTGGACTCAGGGCCTTCCCTCGCAGCCCTACACCCCAGAAGATCCAGGCAGGAAACCCCACAATCTCTGCTTTGAACTGGGATTTATAGCAGCCCCACAGCCCCACACCCCAGAAGACCCAGGCAGGAAACCCCACAATCTCTGCTTTGAACTGGGATTTATATGGCAGTGTGGACTCAGGGCCTTCCCTCCTCACCCCAGCCCAGGCAGGAAACCCCACAATCTCTGCTTTGAACTGGGATTTATGGCAGTGTGGACTCAGGGCCTTCCCACACAGCCCCTACACCCCAGAAGACCCAGGCAGAAAACCCCACAATCTCTGCTTTGAACTGGGATATATGGCAGTGTGGACTCAGGGCCTTCCCCTCACAGCCCTACACCCCAGAAGACCCAGGCAGGAAACCCCACAATCTCTGCTTTGAACTGGGATATATGGCAGTGTGGACTCAGGGCCTTCCCTCACAGCCCTACACCCCAGAAGACCCAGGCAGGAAACCCCACAATCTCTGCTTTGAACTGGGATATATGGCAGCGTGGACTCAGGGCCTTCCCTCACAGCCCCACACCCCAGAAGACCCAGGCAGGAAACCCCACAATCTCTGCTTTGAACTGGGATTTATAGCAGTGTGGACTCAGGGCCTTCCCTCACAGCCCCACACCCCAGAAGACCCAGGCAGGAAACCCCACAATCTCTGCTTTGAACTGGGATTTATAGCAGTGTGGACTCAGGGCCTTCCCTCACAGCCCCACACCCCAGAAGACCCAGGCAGGAAACCCCACAATCTCTGCTTTGAACTGGGATATATGGCAGCGTGGACTCAGGGCCTTCCCTCACAGCCCTACACCCCAGAAGACCCAGGCAGGAAACCCCACAATCTCTGCTTTGAACTGGGATATATGGCAGTGTGGACTCAGGGCCTTCCCTCACAGCCCTACACCCCAGAAGATCCAGGCAGGAAACCCCACAATCTCTGCTTTGAACTGGGATATATGGCAGTGTGGACTCAGGGCCTTCCCTCACAGCCCTACACCCCAGAAGATCCAGGCAGGAAACCCCACAATCTCTGCTTTGAACTGGGATATATGGCAGAAACCCCACAATCTCTGCTTTGTGGACTCAGGGCCTTCCCTCACAGCCCTACACCCCAGAAGATCCAGGCAGGAAACCCCACAATCTCTGCTTTGAACTGGGATATATGGCAGTGTGGACTCAGGGCCTTCCCACACAGCCCTACACCCCAGAAGATCCAGGCAGGAAACCCCACAATCTCTGCTTTGAACTGGGATATATGGCAGCGTGGACTCAGGGCCTTCCCACACAGCCCTACACCCCAGAAGACCCAGGCAGGAAACCCCACAATCTCTGCTTTGAACTGGGATATATGGCAGTGTGGACTCAGGGCCTTCCCACACAGCCCTACACCCCAGAAGACCCAGGCAGGAAACCCCACAATCTCTGCTTTGAACTGGGATATATGGCAGTGTGGACTCAGGGCCTTCCCTCACAGCCCTACACCCCAGAAGATCCAGGCAGGAAATCCCACAATCTCTGCTTTGAACTGGGATATATGGCAGCGTGGACTCAGGGCCTTCCCACACAGCCCTACACCCCAGAAGATCCAGGCAGAAAACCCCACAATCTCTGCTTTGAACTGGGATATATGGCAGCGTGGACTCTGGATAACCCAATTCAAAGCAGATACTGTAGGTTATCTACCTCAGTGTTTCCCAACCTTTTTTGAGCCGCGGTACACTTTTTACATTTGCAAAATCCTGGGGCACACCACTAACCAAAATGACACAAAATGACACTCTTAACACAGTAATACATATAGTTAATATGTTTTTAAATGTATTTATACACTCAGTGTGAAACCTGGGCCTGTTTCGATGAGCACAACATAGATATCCTGGCAGGAATGGCAGAAAGACACAAACTTCCCACACAGAACTCCCATAACCAAGAGAAAATACTACAAGTGTTTGGTGGGCATTGACCTTGAGTTTTGGAGTTGTAGTTCACCTATATCCAGAGAGCACTGTGGACTCAAACAATGTTGGATCAGGACCAAACTTGGCATGAATACTCAATATGCCCAAATATGAACGCAGATGGAGTTCAGGGGAAATAGACCTTGATATTTGGGAGTTGTAGTTGCTGGGATTTATAGTTCCCCTACAATCAAAGAGCATTCTGAACCCCACCAATGATAGAACTGGGCCAAACTTCCCACACAGAACCCCCAGGAGGCAAGAGGAGGTCTCTACTTGGGGAAAGGGAGGCGGGCCTTCCCAATGCATTGAGAGGGAGTGACCAAGTAGACAACGGGTGGGGAGGGCTGTGTGTTTGTAATTTTGTGCCTTTATCGAGGTAGGTTTCTTAGGGTTTTTATACTTCAACACACTAGACTTCCCCCCCCCCCTTCCTGGAGGTTCCAATTTCCCACGGCACACTTTATGATCGCTCAGGGCACACTAGTGTGCCCCGGCACACTGGTTGGGAAACACTGATCTACCTTGATATTCTGGGTGATATGGCTATGTAGAAGGGCCCTAAAATAATCCAGTTCAAATCAGGATGGATTTTCTGCTTTGATAACCTGGATTGTCTGGCAAGTGTAGAAGGGGCCCTACACCGCTGTATTAATCCCATATTATTTGAACTGGATTATATAGGAGGCCCTCCTCTCACTCCTGTCTACAGCTCAAATGCGCTGTAGACAGGAGCCTTCTTGGCAGTGGCTCCCCGCCTATGGAACACACTTCCAACTGCAATAAGATCGATCTCTTCCCTCCCAGCTTTCTGAAAGAAAGTAAAGGCATGGCTGTGGAACTAGGCGTTTGGTGAATGAATGCAATCAACACCTGCTTAAGGGATGAACCGGATTGGCATGGAGACTGATGAGGCTGGTTTAATGTGTAATGATGACTTTGTATAGTTTTAATTATGTTATTATGACATGTTGTGGTTGTGATTTTATTGTATTGTTGAAATAGCCTCTTGGTGGGGCTGAATGTAAGCTGCCCTGAGTCCCCCTTCTGAGGTTGAGAAGGGCGGGTTAGAAATATGGTAAATAAATAAATAAATATGGCAGTGTAGACTCATATAATCTGGTTCAAAGCAGATAATGTGGATTATCTGTCTGAATAACCTGAAATATATGGCAGTGTAGAAGGGGCCTCACTCTGCTTCAGGCTCATAGCCAGAATTTTGATTGAGGGGTGTGTATGTGTGGCTGAGTTTGATTCGGGGGGGGGGGGAGGGCTGAGTCTGAGGGAGGGAGGGTCTACCATAGCGAACCTTTTGTATCATTATCCCAATACCCCCATGCGTATGGGATATATTGAGCATAGTGATTAGATAACAATTTAAATAATGTACCAATAAGGCATTCTCACAGACCACCCTGAGAATTGGGGGGGGGGGGCTGAAGCCCCTCAAGTCCCGTCCCCCACCTTGGTACATGCCTGTCCTGCTTATTTTCCAAGCTCCAAGAAGTCTGGTGCCTTTAAATCAAAAGGTGTGTCAACCCCATTTTCATTGAGGGCCACATCAGCCCTTACACACAGCCCTATATCCCGGATTATCAAGGCAGAAAATCCCACAATATGTGCTTTGAACTGGGTTATCTGAGTCCACACTCAGATTATGTGGGATTTTCTGTTTTAATATCCTGGGATATAGGGCTGTGTGGAAGAGCCCTTGGTTAAAGCCTTCAGTTGAATCCGTGGATGGAGAATCTGGATGCAGAGGACCAGCTGTAACACTGATCCCTTCTACGCTGCCATATAATCTAGATGATCAAAGCAGACAATCACATCATCTCCTTTGAATTGGATTATGAGTCTACACTGCCATATATTTCAGTTCAAAGCAGATAATCTGGATTTTATCTGGCAGTGTAGAAGGACCCACTATATAATCCAGTTCAAAGCAGATAAACAGGATTTTATCTGGCAGTGTAAAAGGGGCCTACGTCACACAATTTTTGTTTCTGTGTTATAAATGTAATTTCCTAATTGGTTCCATCATAAAAACGTGGAAAAAGTTTATTAAACTTTGTTTTTGCGGGACATCCTGCAGCACATTTTGCTATATTTTTTCAATGAATATCTCATACTCAACCAATTCAACATTGCTTGTGACAGCACAGAAACAAAATGTCTGGAGGATAATAACTACTCTCAAAGTAATGACTGCACAATTAAAGTCAGGGCTGTACAATGGGTGGGGAAGTGTTCAGAATAGCCTTCCACAAACAGCCTTTTTTTAAAAAAAGATGTTTATTAGTTAAAATAACATTAATATTCACATTCACAATACCAAGAAACACAATACATTTGGACACATAGGTAGGGGGACTAGGGTAGGAGTGGAAATAAAATAAATACAATAAAAAATAAAGAGGAAGGAGGCTTGTGGACCGGATTTTTGTTTTCACGGCCCACTGGTGGTCCATGGCCCACACGTTAAGAACCAGTGCTCTAGTTGGTCCAGCATATAAACTAGAGATTTCATCCTCCAGCTTTGATCTAAAGCACTGCTTCTTAAACTGGGTCCCGACCCTAAACAGGATACCCTTAGCTCAACTTTGAAGTCATGAAAAATGTGGTGAAAGTGAAAGGTTTCTGAACTGTATCTAGCGGTTGTTTTAGACACTTACAGGAATCTGTTGTGCAGTTTTTACTGTGGAATTTGCCAAGATGCTCCTGCTGTACTTCATAAAAAGGAAAATCAACCCATTTTGCAAACCTTGTAAATGCTGTTTTGTTATCAGCGAGTGTTTTAGAATACATTTGTAAATACATTAATAAATTCCCTGCAAATCTGTTCTATCCATTTTTGTGTGATATACCGTAGTAACAAGCACAAATAAAATGTATTGGTTTATTAAAACTTCTTAAGAACCATTTGTGATCGTAGGATGTTAGAAACATTCCAATAATGTACTCGTATCACTACTCTGTATGATGGAACTCCAAAAGTAATTTTGTGTATGTTGCATAAACTATACTTGGTCAGATAAATTGTCCATCTGTTTTTTCTTGTTGTAATGACAGAGAGAATTTTAATTTAATTATCAACAAGTGGGATATTAGCACAGTACACCGGGGTAAGCAACCATGGAAGGATAGGGGAACCTGATGAGAATTTGGAGTGTCATATCTGCTTATGAAAGAAAAATATATTTTTACTACAAATGTCTCTAGAGGCTTTGGGGCATTTTCACCATGTTTGGGATTCCAAAAAAGCTACTTCTGTCCTGGGGTGGGATTGTCCACAAAATGTAGAAATATACTCCACATCCATAGATGGACATTTTAGAGCATTTGGGGGCCACAGGGTCACCTCTATACTGTACAAGCGGCTATGCTGATCAGTGGGTTCAGTGTGATAAAGTGTGACCAATTGAACTTGTTAATCATTATATTAAAACATCCAGAACAAATTAAAAACAGTAAAGATTTTTTACATAACTAGCTGTACTTGGCCACGCATTGCTGTGGCCCAGTCTGGCTAGATGGAAAAGAAAGATAAGAGAAAGCTGGTTTTTAATATATGTAATTTCATGTTTGGAGGTATGCAATATTTTTTGTTGTTCCATTGTCTGTGAAATAATAATAATGGTGTAAATAATAATATTGGCCTATATAATCTATTTAACAGCCCGAAGGCGACTTTCATTATTATATGGGATCCCTCCTATCTATCTCTCCCTTCCTACCATTCAATTAAGTTTCCTTTTGAGCTTCCAGTCTTCCTGGAGGTGCCGGTGTGAGGCGTTGCCAGGCAAGACCGGTAGAACACGAGGCTATGGGTGCCTGGGGATTGGGCTGGGTCTACCTCATTGCCTGCCTCTTTCCCTCCCTTCCCTGGGCCCGTGCCCCACCCCTCTCCTTGGCCTGGATTTCCCTACCTGCCCTGCCACCCTTTTCTCACTCTTCTTCTCCTAGTTCTGCTCCGGAGGGAGCCAGGTAGGAAGGCTCAGTGGGGGGTAGCCAGGCCGTGGATCCCAAATGGCCGCTCCAGCTGGACCCAGAGGCAGAGGCAGGGCAGAAGGAACCAGAGATGGAGGCCATGAGGAGAAGAGCCAAGTGCTGAGCATGGATGGCTTTAAGTAGAGCCAAACCTACCATTCAATCTTTCCTTCCTTCTGAGCCTCCAGTGTTATTGGAGGTGCTGCCGTGAGGCGCTGCTGGGCAAGGCCAGGTAGGCCTGTGAGACTACAGGAGCCCAGGGCTTGGGCTGGGCCTACCTCCTTGCCTGTCTCCTTCCCTCCTTCCCCTGGGCTCAAGTCCGCCCCTTCCCCCTGGCCTGGATTTCTCTACCTGCCCTGCCACCCTTTTCCCACTTTTCTCCTGGGTCTGCTTCGGAAGGAGGCAGGCAGGCTTGGTGGGGGGTGACCAGGCCACGGATCCCTAATGGCGGCCCCGGCCCCGATGGGGTCACTTTGCAATGTGTTGCTTGGATGTCCAGCAGATGGCACTGTTTTTGATATCATGCATGTTTTTACCTGTCACAGGTGTGACATCTCTATAATAGTAGGTATGTGAATACATAAAACATTCACCTGTTCAAATGCTACATTGTATCCAAATTTCAAAGCAATCGGTGAAGTATTTTGGGAGATTTGAGGTCATCCACAAACAGACATTTACATTTATTATATAGATAAATAAGCATCTAGCCTTAGACTGTTTCTACTTACTACACAGCAACCTCTCATTTTCAACTTGAAAAACCCAACTCCCTGAAGTCCTTCCACAATCTCAGCTCTGAAACCTCTTTTCAGATCTTATCAGTTCCTCTTTTCCTAATAGCCTTAATTCTTTCTGATTGGTCTTAACACACTCTTTTACAGACAAGGCTCTCTAGGTTATATCTTACAGGCCATTCTTTAGTGTACTCTGAAAGCTATCATTGGTTGGCTATTTTCGCTCAAGTACTCATGTCAGGTCTATGTATCATCACTCCACCTAGTTAGCCCATTTTAGACTCTACAGATCCTTCCCCTTCTTTGTATTTAAAGATGACATGTAGAACAATCCTTTCCTCCATCTCTTTACCTCCCTCAACCTGCTCTAAAAAAATAAAATTAAAATCACAATTATCTGATTTAAGTTTCTATTGATTTTTGGTACCACAGCGATAATTTGTTAGCTCCAATTCTTACTTTATAAAACCTGCACACATTTTGTGCTTTTTTGATTGACCAATTACGCCAGGGGTGCTCAGAATGGTGATCGGGATCACCAGGGTGATCTTCGGGCCTCATCCTGGTGATCTTCAGGCCCCTGACCAGGTTTTTTGCTGTTGGTCCTCTTCACGCGCCCCTGCACGCTGCAAAGAAGTCCTCCGGCATTGCTCCTCCCCGCTCCTGCTCGCGCGCCACATCCCAAAGCTCCAGAGTCCAAGAGGCAGAATGGGCCCACTCTTTTGGATTCCTCCTCCTCCTCCGTCCTTCTCCAGCCACTCAGAGTCGTAGGAGACCAAAGGGGCGGGCCTGATGACGCGATGCATGGCTGGCCTCACAAGATGCACAGAAGCGCTCGTTCTGCCCTCGGACTTCTCGTGAGCTCTTGGAGGTGGCACGCATGGTGGCGGCATGGAAATAGGAGCAACGACGGAGAAGAAGGACGCTTTGGGGGTCATTTCCTTACCGCATCTCAAAGGTCGGTCTTTTTACTTTGGGGTGGGTGCTTGATTGTTCTGTGGCATGCCTCTTTATTTTTAATGTTTAAAATGGCCTTTTAGCTCCAAAGCCTCTCTGCTTGCTTTGTTCCTTGAGAAATATATGTTGGGGAATATGGAAATGTGGGAGAAATGGGGGGGTTGGATGTATTTATGCATGCCCCTTTGTTTACCTTGCTGAGTATTAAATGGCCTGGCAGTTCGAAAGCCTCTTTTCTTACTTTCTGGCTGATAATATGTGTGGTAATATGGCAGTGTGGGAGAAATGGGGTGGTTGGATGTATTTTTGCATGCCCCTTTGTTTACCTTGTTGAGTATTAAATGGCCTTGCAGTTGAAAAGCTCTCTTCTTACTTTCTGGCTGATAATATGTGTGGTAATATGGCAGTGTGGGAGAAATGGGGTGGTTGGATGTATTTTTATGCTCTGTTTTATATTGTTGTTATTAAATTGAAATGTTGATGTTTTCTAACTTCATTTTATGTAAACTGCCCCGAGCCTGCTGGAAAGAGCGGTACATAAAAATGAATAATAAATATAAATAAATAAATAAATAAATAAGAAAATAGTTATACGTTTTACATTTCTGGGCAGGTGATCTTTGGGACTTGGTTTTTAATCACTTTATCCTATGCTGAAAAAGTGTGAGTGCTTTTTGAATTACAAATACGCGTTTAGCATTCCTTATTTAAAATTCTTGGGCTCAGATTTTTTTCCTGGATTTTGGAATGCCTGTATTTACATATACATAATGAGCTATCTTGGAGATGGGACCCAGGTCTAAAAACAAAACACAATTATGCTTCTTATATGCCTCACGCAGATGGCATTAAGGCAATTTTATACAATATTTTAAATATTGTAATTGGCCTAAGAATTTAAGGAAGAGTAAGTTCTAGGCCCCTCATCTTTTTCCCTTGCTGAGCTAACTTCAAACTCAGCTAATTGAGCAACTGGAGCAAGTTAAAAACAAAAGAATCTTCTAGACATCCCTAGTGTGAAGTCTTTCCACCTGACCTCGACAAGGCGCAGGGCATTTTCAATCATTGCCCCGGTTCTATGGAACACGCTACCACTGGAAACGCCGGCTCTGCGAAATCTGGCCAACTTCCGCAGAGCCTGCAAGACACACTTGTTTAGACAGGCCTTCGAAAGCTTGTGATTTTAGTTGTGCTTTTTATTTACTGTTTTACTTACTATTGCACTTTTGTTTTACCCATTGTTGTTTTCATTGAACTATGTAGTAAACCGCCCCGAGCCTTTGGGAGTGGTGGTGTACAAGTCCAAGTGCAAAAAAAAGGGAGAGTAGGAGGAGAAAGCAGGACAATTTAAAAGCAGCTGCAGAAATGGGTTGATGAGGAATTAATTGGTACTTTTCTTTCAAATTGGGACTGTTATAAGGTATGCACCCATATTTCTTAGATTCAGACACCATCCTTTCTTCAACATCTAAAGGGCCTTATTGAACCAAAGAAAAAAGAGGAAAAAAGTATATGCTCTGAAGATGCATGGTTTTTATTTTGGTTTTTAATTTCCTTGTTTGTAAACTGAGAAGGAATGAGAATGGCTTGATGGACCAATAATACATATCAGCTGACGACAAGTGGGATTAAACTAGCCTTTATGATTACTTCCATTGAGTTACATTAAATGTTAGGAAATGTTTTCCTGCAACTTCAAAACATTTCCATGTGTTTTATAATTTGATTCTCATTGCTGTAAAAATAAAAAAGAGCTGCCGACTGTAATAAATACCATATTACTGCTTTTACACAAACTCCCATATATTCTTATATAACCCTAAAGAATTATTGCTATTGGTCCTAAAACACTATGACTAATAATTAATAAAGCATGAGTAGCAGAGATTTAAACAAGCTGCTTTCCTAACATTTGTAAATGAGTGTTACAATGACTTGAATAATTTCTATGCAGATATGTGGTTCTGCTCCAGTCTATTTGGGCTATGAACTCTTGTGTTTACTGCTGGTTATGCACAACTCCTTGTCTGTAGAACAATAGCATGCCAGGGAGTAGACTGGACTAGAATCTTTTCTATGATACATGCTTTACTCTTTATGTTGATTACGCCATTCTGATTTCTCAGGCTTGTTTAATCTGAAAATGCTATTGAACAACTTTGCTGAGTCCTGAAAAAAAGAAAGCTTTCAACAGTTAGAGAAATGTTGACGGCCAACATGCTATAGTAGTTTGGGTATTGGTCTAGGAATGTGGCAACAAGGGTTTAAATCCTTTTTTGGTATGGAAATCCACTGAGTGACCTCAGGCACATTATACTTCAGAAGAAAGTAATGATAAGCATTCTCTGGGGCAGTGATTTTCAACCTTTTTTGAGCCGCGGCACATTTTTTACATTTACAAAATCCTGGGGCACATCACCAACCAAAATGACACAAAATGTCATTTGGGAGTTGTAGTTGCTGAGAGTTATAGTTCACCCGCAATCAAAGAGCATTCTGAACTCCACCAATGATAGAATGGAATCAAACTTCCCACACAGAACTCCCATAACCAACAGAAAACACTATAAGAGTTTGGTGGGTATTGACCTTGATTTTTGGAGTTGTAGTTTACCTATATCCAGAGAGCACTGTAGACTCAAACAATGTTGGATCAGGACCAAACTTGGCATGAATACTCAATATGCCCAAATGTGAAGACAGATGGAGTTTGGGGAAAATAGACCTTGACATTTGGGAGTTAGTTTCTGGGATTTATAGTTAACACACAATCAAAGAGCATCCTGAACACTTGCAACAATGGAATTGAACCGAACTTGACATATTGAACTCTCATTACCAACTGAAAGTACTGAAATGGTTTGCTTGGGAATTGACCTTGAGTTTGGAACCTGTAGTTCACCTACACCCAGAGAGCACTGTGGACTCAAACAATGTTATGCTATTGTTTGTTTTCTATCCAGAATAACAATGTTGGAAGGAGGCTCACTGCTTTAAGGTCCCTAAAACAGGCATGGGAAAACTTTGGCCCTCTGGGTGCTTTGGACTTCAATTCCCACCATTCCTCACAGCCTGAAGCCCTTTCCTGCTTAAGTGGCTGAGGGGGGGGGGGAGGAAAAGGGCCTGAGGCTGCTAGGAATGGTGGGAGTTGGAGTCCAAAACACCTGGAAGGTCCAAGTTTGTCCATGCCAGCTTTCAACAGAGACCTCTTCCTCCCCCTTTGTGCCCTTTCCTCCCCCTCCTGTCGAACACTTACTTTTCCTTCTTCACTCGGGCTCCCTTCTTTCCAGCCTTGCTCTGCTCGCTTTGCCTTGCTTTGCTCATACTGCCGCTTCTGCCGCCATTTTTATCCGAGGGGGCAGCGTGAGCATGTTCAGGAGGGGAGGGGAGGAAGACGTGGGGTGAGTTTGCGCAGTAGCGCCCGCACGGGTCACATCTTTCTCCCTCCCCCCTCCCGCAGAAGTGGCAGCGTGAGCAAAGCGAGCAGAGCGAGGCTGGGAAGATGGGAGCCCGAGTGAAGAAAAAGTGTTCAGCAGGAGGGGGAAGAAAGGGTATTGGAGGTTCCAATTTCCTACGGCACACCTGATGATCGCTCACGGAACACTAGTGTGCCCCGGCACACTGGTTAGGAAACACTGCTCTGGGGAACTTGCCAAGAAAACACACAGAATAGGTTTGTTTAATGGTTGTCATATTTCAGAAATAACTTGAAAGTGCACTGCTACCTCCACACACCTAACTCTCCTCAATCATCGAGTATATCATATCCTTCTTTAAAAATACAATGGCTTATTTAGAATAGTTAACCATTCTGAAATATGGGAATGGAAAATCACACACAAAGAAATTATGTATGCTGTTTTGGGCCTTTAGCCATCAAAAAGCAATACCTACTGGGATTGTAAGAATGAACAATGGGGGTGTTGAGAGGAGATTGTTTGTACAAGAAGCCCTAAGTGAAAAATAATAATTTAAACTATGGATATTTGTTCCTTGAATGGGGAAGGGGAATAGAGTACTTTATGATCCAGAAAGAACAGCAGTAGCTCTGTGCCTACGTTAATATAATCTTCAAAAGTGAGAATCTGAGGGAGATCATCCATTGTGTGGTATTATGTGCATGAAAGCATATACTTCATCATAATAATAATAATAATAATAATACTTTAATATTTGTGAGTCGCCCTCCACCGGCGGTGCTCCGGGCGACTTACAACAGTTAAAACCCTAGGGTGAACAATGTACAACAGTTTAAAAACATGGAATATGAACAGGAGGGGTGGCTCAGGTAGTCCAGGGTACCGAGCCAGTCCCGAACGCTAGGCGGAAGAGCCAGGTCTTCAAGGCTGGCCGGAATCCAGATAGAGTCGGAGAGGCTCTGAGGGTGGGCGGCAGTGAGTTCCAAGTCGAAGGGGCCGCGACGGAGAAGGCTCTCCGCCGAGTTTCCGCCAGTCTAGCCTCCCGCACTCCAGGGGTAGTCAGGCGGTCACCGTTGATGGAGCGTGCTGGCCTCTCGCTGCATTGGGCCGTCAGCCGGTCACTCAGATAGGAAGGCCCAATGTTGTGCCGGGCTTTAAAGGTGAGCACCAGGAGTTTGTAAAGGGCTCTGAACTCTAGGGGCAGCCAGTGAAGTTCTTTAAGAATGGGGGAAATGTGATCCCTCACTGATGACCCAGTAATGAGTCTGGCTGCGGCGTTATGGATACGTTTCAGCCTCTTAGTTGTTGTCTGGGGGGCCCATATAGGGCGTTGCAGTAGTCGAGGCGTGAGACGACAGTGGCATGGACCACTGTTCTCAAGGCCTCTGGTGGAAGGTAGGGAGCCAGCCGACGGGCCCTACGGAGATGGAAAAAGGCGCCCTTAGCTGCAGCCTGGATCTGGGCCTCCATCGTGAGATTTTCGTCTAGGATCACTCCCAGGCTTTTCACCGCCGGGCTGGAGCCAGGACTCGCCCTCGTAGAGTGGAAGTGGTGGGCGGGGGTCGGGACGACCCGGCCAGAGGATCTCCGTTTTAGCCGGGTTGATCTTGAGTCTATAGAAATCATGTAGAAATACTTTTTCCATTGAGTATGTCAACTGATCCATAGAGCAAATATATGAAGAAAAATGTGTCTGATTATAACCCAATCAGGTTACCAGAATAATTACATCCATCTACTAATTTTTTGGCTTGCAAATCTCATAACTTCTTCACTTGGTTTCACTGTAATGAACAGCTAAATGACATTATAAATTGGCCATTTCAATAATGTTAAGTGACTGGCAAGTATTATTCGTTTTGTTAAGCATTTAAAATGAAAATAAAGTAGAACACAATTTAAAAACTGTTTGGTGTTAAAGGCATTAGCTAAACAGAACACATTTGTATAGTATCATGTGCTACATGACTAAAGTATTTTTGGCTGATTTACTCTTCTGTCTAAAGTAGATTGGCAATATGCATCCATCCAGGGATTTTATGAAACTGCAACTCCTGCCAGCCTTTGCTTGTATTGGCAATGATTATAGTTCAACAGCTGGAAGTCACAAGCTGCCTACTACTGTGTTAAGAAAGCACAAAAGAAAACATTGTCTGGCATCCAACAGTGATCTAGGTGACCTTGTGGAAGAAGGGCTTTCTGATTTCACACATCAGTCTCAGTCTCCTATGATTGTATAACAAGGACCAACAATGACCTGAAGTCTACTTTGAGCCTTTCCAGGCAAGAAAAAAAATATCTGAAAGTCCTACGTCTCTGCCTGTACAAAGTAATTTTATTACTCAGGTGCACTGCTTTTGGAAAACATAGGTGCAGCAAGGAGAAAATAGAAAAGTCGAATTTAGCATGTGAAGCTCTGTTCATAGTTGCTAAGTTGTATTTATACCACATGAGATGAATGAAATAGTCTAGGAAACACATTCTTTAATATTATCCATAATTACAGAATTTTAAGTCAGCATACTTTGATTAACCTTATTGAATCTACATATAAATGACACTACTATTCTCAGATAAGATAATGCAAAGTGCTTGAGTTGATTTACTTCAGTAGCATGGAATGAGAAACATCAGTGCTGACTCAAAATGCTCTCATTTAAAGGCTCATGGATAAAGATTTGTTTAAAAAATCATGTGTCTATTTACGCTGTATATTTTTCCATATTTATGCTATCACATTTTCCATATTTCAGCAGTTTAATGTTCTCATAAATCTATAATGTAAGAAAATAGTTAGATTTCATAGTAACTTTATAACATATATTTCCCAAATTGCTTTTTGATGTAAAATGATCTTTATTTCATATTCCCGTGAAACAGGTTGCTATTCTAACATCCACTGGAAATATTTTTCTGTACATATTATTATTAAAGGCACATTTATCAGCATAACAAACTTACTAAGAAAATGGAATGGCATGTAAAATGAAATAAATACAACAGACCTTTAAAATACATTCATAAAATAATTCACATTATATAGATTTTTGTGACCATTATATTTAAAGTGAAGCTTGGGTTACTATACGTATTTCTCCCTAGCAGAAAATGCATACAAAATGGTACTACAGTAACATGCAAAATTTCCTTCAATGATTATCTCTGCATGCGGAGCTTTTTCAGAAAGGTTAAATGGCATTATTCAGCTGCTTGCGAGAATGCACTTCTCCCTTCACATTGAAAATAACCAGGAGGCTTGCAATATTGTTGAAAAGACTCCACATAGGCAATAAGAGGTCCATGCATTATTTTAGTTTAATGACTTATACCCCACATTTCCCTACTAGCCTATTTCCCGCAAAGACTCACAAAGATAAAAAAGATCAAATTCATAATACTATTGCTTTGGAAGAAATCAAAAGTAGTATTTAAAAACAATCCATTAAGGATAGCAAAGTGCTGTTTGGAACGCTAAAAACTAACAAGTTTTATTTGCCATAAATGTGTTGCCGACCAACAGGGTTGTTAACGATCAGTGTTAAAAATGTTCACAAATTCTACTTTCTGCATTGTTTCCTTTTGTCCAACTGATTACATACGCAACCAAGATCTTGAACAATAATCTACCAATTCAGACAGAATTCCATGGAACTGATGAGATGGCTACTGTTCATAAGAACTTATGCCAAATAAAAATTGTTATTTAAAAGTGCTATAAGATTCATTGCTTTTGCTGTAACAGGCTAACATAGTTACTTCCCTTGAAATTTCTACTAAGAATGCAATCCTATGCACACTTACCAAAGAGTAAGCCCCACAGAATGCAGTGGGACTTATTTCTCACTAAACATGCATAATATATATCTGCACTGATTTGAAAATTATTTCCAATCATTACAAAAGTCATTTCAGTGAAAGGGGGTGATGAAAAAGATGGAAATTAAGAAATAGATGTCTTTCATTCCAATTATCCAGGTGAACAATGTTTACAGCAGCAGAGACCCTCAAGGGTCATAGTCCAAAATGATAACCTATTTTGCTACAAATGAAAAATGTTTGTCTCAATCTTTCCTCAGTTAACAAAAGGGAAAAACCAAGCATTAAGGATGCCTTATCGTTCATCTCATCTTGTCACAACTGTGAAATTGCTTCCAGTGTTCTCTGAAGTGCTTGCATCATACGGATATGGATCTTCTTCCGTTTGTATTTGGTTTTTCTCTGTTAATGAATATATACATAATTAAATCTGTATTAGAGAAAAGCTGCATATAAATTACAAAGCAAAAGAAAACTGAAAACATTTGTAAGAATTATGTAAATTTTGTGTACAATCACTATCATGCAAGATTAAGAAGAAAACTCAACATGGCAGCATCCAGCTGAGAAGACAGTTCTTGTCCAATATAACATACAATGGGCTCTTGGGTTTGATTCCAAGACCCCCTATCGATACCGAAATTTGTGGAATTCCCATTACATAAAATAGGGTAGTAAAATTGTGTTCTTTATATAAAACTAGCTTGGGGACCCGGCCCTGCCTGGGTTATTTGAGAAAGGCATTGTGTGCCAAGGTTGGTCCTTATCAGATGTTTACGTGGCTTGCAGTGGTCTCAGGAAGTTAGTGAAGTACTGCAAGTCCCATCGGCCATGGTCCAGCCCCCTCCCAACAGCACCAGGATGTAGAGTGGGTCATGTGGGCCCTGCATGCCACATTTGGTCTTGATCATTCACTGGATGAGGGTCGCAGCAGTTTCGGAAGGTGAGTGAAGGTACTTTAAGTCCCATCATCCATGGTCCATTCTCCTTCAAATGGCGCCAGGATGTAGAGTGGGTCATGAAGGGTCTGTGTGGCAAGTTTGGTCTGTATTGCTCATTGGATGAGGGTCACAGTGCTCTCAGGAAGTGAGTGAAGGTACTTCAAGTCCCATCATTCGTGGTCCGTCCCACACAAAACTGCACCAGGATGTAGAGTGGGTCATGAGGGCTCTGTGTGTCAGGTTTGGTCTGTATTGCTCATTGGATGAGGGTCACAGTGCTCTCAGGAAGTGAGTGAAGGTACTTCAAGTCCCATCATCCATGGTCCGTCCCACACAAAACTGCACCAGGATGTAGAGTGGGTCATGAGGGCTCTGTGTGTCAGGTTTGGTCTTGATCAGTCATTGGATTAGGTTTGCAGCAGTCTTGGAAAGTTACTGAAAAGGACATTCAAGTGCAACCTCGGAGTTGGTTGAGGTAGGCAGGATTTCCCTGGGTACTGGTTGTGGGGGGTCGGGAGCAGGTCAGGGTTTTGCCCTCCCTTCTGCTCGAGATCCCCGTGTACAACTGGTGGGCCACTGTGTGATACAGAATGCTGGGCTAGATGGGCTGAGGTCCGATTCAGCATGGCTCTCTTATGTTCTTATGTTCTTAAGGTACTTCAAGTCCCATCATGCATGGTCTGCCCTCCTCCAAACTGCACCAGGATGTAAAGTGGGTCATGGGGGCTCTGTGTGCCAAGTTTGGCCTTGATCGGTCAGTGGATGAGGGTAGCAGTGGTCTGGGGAAGTGATTGGAGGTACTTCAAGTCCCATCATTCATGGTCTGCCCTCCTCCAAACTGCACCAGGATGTAAAGTGGGTCATGGAGGCTCTGTGTGCCAAGTTTGGTCTTGATCAGTCAGTGGATGAGGGTTGCAGCAGTCTGGGGAAGTGATTGTAGGTACTTAAAGTCCCATCATCCATGGTCTGCCCTCCTTCAAACTGCAAGCTAAACACAAACAAAGTCAGGCTGCAGTGCCTGTAAGTTAGCAAAGACAAATAGGAAAGAAAAAGTAATGGGATGTATGTCCCAATTACCAGTGCAACAAATAACCAGTACATAAACAATATAGCATTAATCAATATACATCATTTATCCATCAATATGTAAGTATCAAAAACATCACAGTTGAGGAATTATCCTCACAAGAGTACACCAAAACAGTGGGATATCAACAAGTAGTAAAGCCCACGAGTATAAACATTGACATCTATTTGATATAATCACAATAGGGGGCCCCCACCTTGAGTAATCACCCAGAAGCCATGCATATACAGTATTGTACATACACATCTGAAGAATCAAACGAAAATAAGTGGAATGGAATAGATAGCACCTTGGCGTCTAGAGTAAAATGATTCCTGCCGAGTACAGCCGAGCGTTTTCGCGGTTAAAACCCTGCTCTTCATGAGGCTTTCCCATGAACTCTTATTTTGATTTCATTACAAATTGGATTATAATTGGATTACCCATTTTGGGTGAAGACACAGCTTCTTCATATTTCTACAGTCCACTTGGGGATATCCCCTTTGTCCTAAAAAGTTTCGGGACGAACCTCCACCTACTCCCAATGTTGTGGATTACAATTACCTTCAAAACTTTCCCTGGAATCCCTTTCTCGTGAGTTTACCCATTGAAACCTTCCCGAAGCGTCTGTGTTCCTGGCCGCTGCTTTTTTACTCTTCCACACTACCCAGCGGGTCAAACCCTCCAGGAGTATCCGCCTCTGTAGCATCACAGCCCGGATACATTTTGCCTGATCTTCCCCTCTGGGTACGGAGCAACCTGGAGTGCTAGCCGCTTCTCCATTCACCGCATCAGCTCTGATTATATTTACATCCAGTGTGGTCGCAGTTTCTTGTACAGCCCTTGGCTTCATATCAATATTATCTTGAGATTTGCCCTCCCTTGGAATTGGCAGATTTACAAACGCGCTCTCAAAGCCTCCTCCCAAATCCACGGGGGAGGGGCCGCTTGCGAAAACGCTCGGCTGTACTCGGCAGGAATCATTTTACTCTAGACGCCAAGGTGCTATCTATTCCATTCCACTTATTTTCGTTTGATTCTTCGGATGTGTATGTACAATATATGCATGGTTTCTGGGTGATTACTCAAGGTGGGGGCCCCCTATTGTGATTATATCAAATAGATGTCAATGTTTATACTCGTGGGCTTTACTACTTGTTGATACCCCACTGTTTTGGTGTACTCTTGTGAGGATAATTCCTCAACTGTGATGTTTTTGATACTTACATATTGATGGATACATAATGTATATTGATTAATGCTATATTGTTTATATACTGGTTATTTGTTGCACTGGTAATTGGGACATACATCCCATTACTTTTTCTTTCCTATTTGTCTTTGCTAACCTCCTTCAAACTGCACCAGTATGTAAACTCCCACCATGGTTGACTGCCTCAGGGTTTTGCCTTATCCCCCTCTGGCTGTTTAGACTGTCGGAATGTTCGTGTTGGTGACTGCCTCAGGCCTTTGCCTTATCCACCTCTGTCAGTTTGAGTGTCGGAATGTTCGTGTTGGTTGGCCAATTAGAGGCGTTATGCAAATACTCCCTCACTGGGAACCAATCATGTAGTCAGAATTAGAGGCCGGGAGCCAATCAGAATGCTGCCACATACATACAAACAAACATACAAACATTCTGCTTTATTATTTATAGAGATGGCAAAATCTAGATTTGCTTTCGGGATTTTTAAAAATATGTCCAAGTTGCATGATTGAATCCCAAAGATACAGAATTCATGGATACAGAGGGTCCACTGTATTTACTATTTACTGTGATTAGAAACAAGAGCCACTAGTCACAAATTATATACCCTTCTCTTCTTCTCCTTCACCTCTTTCCCTCTCAAATCCCAGGTGCTGAAATATTTATTCTTGTACAAGAAGTACATTTTCTGCAGAGAAAACCCCTTTTAATACAGAAATTAATATTTCTGCATTGACATATTATTCTCCATGCAGAAATTGTTGTTTTCAATGAAGAAAATGCCATGTGGGGTTTTTCACAAAATAAGTCTCAAATTGCAAATAGTTTTAAAAATTGTGTTGTTTTATAGGCTTTCTTGCAATGGGAAGCAAATTGCTGAAATTACTTGTTGCTCTCGGTGAGAAGAAATGTACAGACATCTACCAATTATTAGACTGGTTAGGGACCAGGGCACTGTCCCAAAGTAGAAATATCAAAATACGGAACCCAGTCTTTTTTTAAAAATCTTGCAAATGCACAACTGAAAACTAGATGGTGCCAAGTCAACTGAGAGGGGAAAAATAACCCCAGTGTACTGAGCCCAATGAGAGGGAAAAAACAGCATCAGAACAAAAGAGCAAATGAAGGGTTGAAAACATGGAACATGGCTACAAATTAAATGTCAAAACAGCAGAATGTTGATAAAAGAGTAATTAAAAATGCCTATATTTATTTATTTATTTATTTATTATTCACTTTTGTATTCCGCTCCTCCCAGCAGGCTCGGGGCGGATCACAGCAAGAAATACATATCCCCTAGAACAGGCCTGCACAACCTGTGGCCCTCCAGGTATTTTGGACTTCAGCTCCCAGAATTCCTAACTATTGGAAAAGCTGGCTAGGGCTTTTGGGAGTCGGACTCCGACACGGAGGGATGCAGGTTGTATTTATTATTCTTTATTTATTTACAGTATTTATATTCCGCCCTTCTCACCCCGAAGGAGATTCAGGGCGGATCACAATACACATATACACGGCAAACATTCAATGCTGTTTTTGACATACAAGTCATACAGACAGATAGAGGCCATTCAGCCTCTACTGAATGGATCCTGGAGGTTGCTCGATTTGGCCACAGGGGGAGCTGTTACTTCGTCCACTATGACGCCAAGCCTTTTTGATTGTAGTATTTCCTCCTTGCTTCTTCGGCATTTTTATGGTGTCATAAAGTAACCTACCTGCTTTAAGTGGTCCCTAATTTTTTCTACTCACATCTCACAGCTGGTTTTTTTTTTTTGAACTGCTTAGTTTGACAGTGAGCTGGGCAATTTTTTTAACAGCTATTTTTTAAACAGCTATTAACAGTTGGGCGCTCAACCCCGACTCAGGCTTTGAACTTGCCACTTTCCGGTCGGCAGTGATTTATTGTAGCCGATTAACTAGTTGTGCTACAAGTCCGGCCCAGGTTGTAAAGATAATAATAATAAAACTTTATTTGTAGACCGACCTATTTCCCTAAAGGGACTCAGGGCAGTTTCCAACATATATGGCAAACATTCAATGCCAAAAAGAAAAGACATACAAATTACATCAAAACAGACCACATCACACAATATAAAAGCAACCTAATTTTAAGCATAATAACAGACAAAAATATCCAAAGAAGAAAACTTAAAATGACCCATACCAACATAAATGCATAATATAAATTTATCAATAAATAAAAACATCTAAAAACTAATAGCTAAAACCTTATAGAAAAATAAGGTGATATTCAGCAATTAACAGGCTGAAATAAATTCCAGTAGCTAGACAAGATTTAACATACCTAGGTGAAGGTGTAAGTCGAGGCATAGATGGGTTTTTAGCAACTTTTTGAAGGCGAGGAGGGTGGGGGCAGTTTTTCGTTCTTTTGGAAGGGAGTTCCGGAGGAGGGATAATGGAGAAGGCCCCCCCCCTCTCATTCCCACTAGCTGTGATTGAGACAGGGATGGGACCGAGAACAGGGCCACAACCACAGATGACAACCCTCAAGCCATTTTGTATACGGAGATGTGGTTCTGAAAAAAGTCTGGGCCTGAACCGTTTATTTAGAGACCTGCTCTAGATAAATGTGGAATTCTTGAAAGCCTTTCAGATTGCTCAAAATTCTAAAACACTGATGTAGTAACTAGACTTGCAATTGAGAAAAAAAGTGTTTGTTCTCCTGTGTTCTCTCTGCCTTAACAATGACTACATTCGCCCAAAGGTGGTGAAGCTTGAATTTATTCTTCTTCTGCATTACAGCTGTCAAGATCCCAGTTTGGAGAATTTTCTCACGCTCACTGGGCTTTTAAATGTCATGGAATATGATTCTAACTAGGCATGTGTGCAAACACAAAGAAAATATGCAGCTGTGTTGTAGTGGCACACATAATGTGTGTGAATCATAATCACAAACCACTGTGTACTTCCAAATTTTCCTTTCAAGGAGCCCTGATCTGTTTTATACATCGCAGTAGGGATATTTATTTATTTACCATATTTATACCTTATTAACCCTGAAGCTGACTCAAGGTGACTTACACATAGGCAACTATTCAATGCCTTAACATACAATTAAAATAAACATTTAAATTAAGATTAAAATTAATACACATTAAAACAGTTTATATTTATTTATTTATAAATTCGATTTGGTAGACCGCTCTCTCTGGAGCCCAGAGCGGTTTACAACATAAAATATTACATCCATTATTAAAACCATGCCATGCACAATCATAATCCGGGGTCATTCCAGTATTCATTGCACATATTCCATATCCCATTGCACTTCTCCAAATGCTTGATCTCAAAGCCACGTTTTCACTCTTTTTGAAGGCCAGGAGGGAGGGGGATGATCTAATATCACTGGAGAGGGGGTTCTACAGCCGAAGGGAACTGAGGCCCTATCTCTCATCTTCACCAGTCATGCCTGCGAAGGAGACGGGAACTAGAGAAGGGCCTCCCCAGATGAGCTTAATCTCTGAGGTGGTTCATAGGGGGAGATGTGTTCGGACAGGTAAACTGGGCCAAAACCGTTTAGGGCTTTATAGGAAAATATCATTTCTCGGAGTTGTATATAAGAAGGCAGACAGATGAACTATGAAAAAAAATAATGTTTTCTTACACATTTTCAGTTTCATGCCTATGACACACATGATGTGCATGAATAATTACTGAAGAAACTGGAGATCTTAAGACACACAGTTTGTGTTGAATTCGGAAGCATTTTTATGAACTGAATATAAATAAAGGCCAAGAGAATGAGATAGTTCAAGAGAGATGTGCCATAAATCACCAACTCTAGCTAAACTATTTGGACAAATCCATTTATTTCCATAGATATTTGGAAGACCAAAACTACTCCTTGTTTGCTCTTCTGATCATGTGCTACTTTCCCCCTTCTCATTGGGCTCAATGAGAAGGGGAAAGCTTTTTAAAGGTTCGTGTTCTAAAACTTCTTTTGAACCTTATATTATCTAGTTGTACTTATTAAAAATTAAAACTTTAAAACAATCGGTTTTCCCTAGGAAATTTACAAGTGCCCGTTAAAAAGCCAGATAGACACAATGGCTAGAATTCTGGATGGTCTTCATATATGTGTAAGCACCATAGTTATAGTGTTACCTACCCAATAAATTCTGACTTGACCCACTCACTTCCCATTCTCACATAAGTGATCAGTGGGGGTCTATTCTTTTGTCACTGCGAAGCAGCTGACTGCTATTTCAATCCCTTCTAATGAGTAATCCCCATTGCAGAATAGGGTCCCCTATTGCAATGTTCCCTCATGCTGAAGACTGCTTATGCAAGGAAGATCGAGAACAGCAGCTAGCTGTTTCCTGATTCACAGGGGGCAGACACAGATCAATTGCAATGGCTGTTGCCTAGTAAAAGAGGATTGGGGGACTTTCACGGTTCCTATGCAGCCCTTAAATTGGGATTCTTACACAGAATTACAGCTGGTTAATATTTCTTACTAGCAATCTTAGACATATTGTTTACAATCAAGACATACCATGCTTTATCTGTTGCTATTGAGTTCTTTCTTCACACAAGATTTGAAAGTTGTGTATTTCTGCACGCTTTTGTATCCCTGAGAAGTAGAAAACAAAGAAATGGGACTGTGTAAGCAATAAATGAATACAGCTTAAGATTAAAATGAGGAAGGGACTAACTGACAGTACAAAGGAATGCTACTTGTCAGCAAAAGCAATTTTAGAATCTAATATTAATGTACTCTGATATACACCAGAAAAATATCAAACACAGGGGTGGAACTCATTGGTCTTCAAATGATGTTAGCCGACAGTTCCAAGAGATTCACACCATTGGCTATGGTGACCAAGGCTCTTTGGACTTGCTGCCCAAATAATATGTGGAGGGATGAATATTCCCATGCCTGCTTTAATAACATGTTTGTGATAGTTTAAATGTTTAAAATCCTCCTGTTTTGTTTCGTAACAAATCTTTGGAATCTCCCTCTTAAATAAGATACTGTGAAAATCTCTTCCATGTGTAACCTTCATGGAACTTCGTAATTATTGCCAAAGAGATGTTAAATTATCTGGCAATTTAGTGACTGTCCACATGATGGCAGATAAACACAGGTCATACAAAAAGAAAATGGTTTTAAATTAGTCTACACAACAATGTTGAAAGCAGGGAATGAAAATACAGAAAAAAGAATTATCTATTTCATATTCTAAAAGTTAGTTTAGAAACTTTAGAGTACTGCTATAAGCTAACCAACTAAAGCACATTCTATGTATCCATAACTATCCAGACAATTAGTAAGTCCACAGTACTACAACAGATTTTATATATAATCACAGATAAAAGAAATAAATATTGTCACTACATTTGGAGGCAGTATTAAAATGGGATTTATTCTACAAATTAAATTAGTGAGTGTGCAATAGTGACTTGAGTGTTGGACTAAGAATCCTGGAGTACGTGCGTATATATAGTATGTATGTGAAAGTGCTTTCAAATTGCCTGTTGACTTACGGTGACCACATGGAGACTAAGGTTCAAATTCTTGCTCTGCGAAGGAAGCCCACTGGGTCACTTTAAGCACGTCACTCAAAGAAAGGCAATGGCAAACCACTTCTGAGCAAATATTGCTAAGATAGGTTCACCTTAGAGTGCCATAAGCCAGGTGCAACTTGAAAGGACACATCAAACAGGAAAGTAATTGAAAGTAATTGTTATTTTAGATTAGAGTATGCAAAATGCTAATATGCTTAATGATGGTATATATAAGTTGTATTAAGATGTTAAATATATGTATATTTCTCTTTCTCCTCAAAATACTATGTACTTTCTTGTCATAGATATTGGTTCCTTGTTATCGCATCTTTGGAAAATTGCTAACTGTATATTCTGATATTAAAAATAAACTAAAATAAAGAAATAGGAAGGTGACGTCTGATCAAATGCATAATTCTGGTTTTTACTGTAGCTCAGACCAAGCCCATTGCAGATCAGCATCGGGGTGACTGCCTTGTGAAGCTGCACCCACGGTCTATTTTCCGTCCTCTCCTTGTGGCAACTCCAAATTCTTCCTCATGGTTAAAAAAACTACATCAAATTGAAAATATTCTTTTGAAACTGGTATTAGAATTCAGAATAGGGATCCAGAAAGTTGTAATCAAGTCCCACAGACAAAAAATGGTAACTGTCTCATATTATTTCCACCAAACACAGAAGCCTGTAGTCTCCCATGGCTACTTTCCTACTCTCTGCGACATTCAAATATAGGCAGGGTAAGGGAAGGACAAAACTGGGCCACTTAACTGTTCAGACTGAGTAATACAAAAACCCTGCAATTCTGTTTGATCTGAAGAACTGAACAGCCCAACTGATTTACAGGCTAAGTATACACATTAAAACTCTTTTATCAGGTTGTTTTGTAAAAACTGTACGATGGATTCTTATGTTTTTATTGCTCAAATGAGTGTGTAATATTAAAACATATATTAATACAAAATGATGCTATATTGTAGAGTTCTTTTAAAATTCTGTGCCAAAATTAATTTCCACCAACTACTATTCAATTTATTGTCTTTAGAGAGAAGAAAGGATTCTAGGTCCAATTTCTAAAACTACTAGGTAAGCAACAGCCCATAAATTTTGATGACGCCTACTACATAATGATTACGCCTACTACATAATGAACTGAGGACCTACTTGATCACCTGCAAGTTGGATCAGACCGTATGTGATGAAGACATGGCTATAGGAAAAAAAGAAATCCACCTCTATAAATGAAGGGTTAGTAAACCTATATGATTAATAGGTTTAATTCAAGAACTGTAAATTAAATATCGACTTGGTTTTCACAAACATAACACTGCTATTCACCTTAACAGATAGTATTAATATGTCAGTAATGAAATACAAATATTTTAATGTGACAAACTTTTGTTGTACGCTTTGATGTTCAATAGCTGGACAAAATGTATAAAAAATAAAAGCAACATTCCTGGAATTGTTCTAGAAATAATAATAATGCTTAATCTGTTAATAGGCTGCTTACACACCAGGCACAATTGAAGCACAATTATTTTATAAGTAAGAGGTAAGGTTAAATTCTTACTCTGAATCCTCGATGCAATCTGTCTTTCATAATACCAATAAATTCTTTATGGCTCAGCTGATCATCTTTGTCTACATCAAAGATCTTAAAGACTGTGCTCACTAAATGCGGTGAAAGCTTCAAACCTGTGGCTACATAGACTGCACGCTTGAACTCATCTAAGGAAATAAAGATGAATTAGCACACTTTACAAAGCCATCACATAATGATAATTTTGATACAAAAACACTCTCTTTCATCAGTATGATTTTAATACTTTCTTCTAAGTGAGATCCTATGCTGTATGAGTAATTGGAAGAAAAAGTGTTTTGTAGCATAGGTTATTTTTTGCATGCTCAGAGAACACAGCCTACATGGGAATGGAAGAGAATACATTTGTGGTTCAAACACAGCCTGGGCCTATGGATTCTGAAATCTGGGAGAAGATTTTTTTTAAAAGGTTGCCATAGTGCTTAGGAACATACTGCTCCTTCCATCCAGTACAACTACTGTGGCATCACACTTTTTTCTGGTACGTGGTACTAGCCAAAATACATTGTTTTCCTATTTTGAGGATTAGTCTGTGTGCGTCTGTGAACAAAGGGAGCTAAACGGCCAGGTCTGAAGCTTTTTTTGTGGTGGTTTGAGTAGGGTTTTTTTTGGGAGGGATGCATAGGACCTGGGGCATTTGGAGCTTCTAAATGGCCTCCATGTGGCGCACAGGCACAATTTTCCCTACACCAATTGCTGGTTTTTGGCTATAATTACTGTACTGCAACCGAGTCCCACGGGCAACCACTGGAAGCAGCCTTGCATCTTGTGATGGCCTCTGTGGGATTCCATTTCAGCAGTGCAGAGAAATGGAGAAAAAGCTGTGTGGGATGAGGACCCTAGAGAAACCAGGGTGGCCTCATCCTGCTTGCCTTTTGTCATCGGGTGAAAATATTTATCATGCCATCAGCATTTGCAACTGACAAGGGTTCAGCTGTTAAATGCTATGTGATCTGCATTTTAAGATTTGTATAAAGTTTGTAATACATTTTAATATTTTTCATGTTTAATGTGGGGTTATTTAGAATTACTCGTTGACATTTGTTTGTTTTATTGGGGCATTGAATGTTTGTCTTTTTGCATGTTGGAATCCGTCCTAAGATCCCTTGGGGAGATATAATGAAATCTAAATAAAGTGTTGTTGTTGTTGTTATTATTATTATGGTTTTAAGAGTATAACTTGTTTCATTGTTTTTAAATTTTTTATATTTATATTTTAAAGTCCTTGTTTTGTTTATATTTATTGTTAGCTACCTTGAGTTCCTATCTCAGGTGAAAGGTGGGATAAAAAATAAAGTAAATAAATACATAATTAATAAAGAAGCCCATGAAAAACTTGACAGGTGGCTTGAAGGCACACACAGACACAATCCTTGTATGTAGCAATTACTCCACCTTGTGGCCTGATATTGCACATTTACTTCTTCTGTCTTCATCGAATACATTTACTTCCATCTAGAATGCATCCATTGCTATTCTAAGTTTTAAATAAAATGGATGTTTTTTAAAAAAATACATTCAAACCTCTACTCTCTCTCAACCACTTTGGTCACTAATGTTTTACAAAACCATTTTCAACTACTTCATTATTCTGATCACAGATTATTATTAGTATTCAATTTAAATATTTTTCAGTATTTCTATTTCTCTGAGTGGTAGGACTTTTCAACAATCCAGTGTTGTATATATTAATTTTTTTATTTAAAGAACCCCCAATATCCAGGTGAATATACTTAATGACTTAGAGTCTGCTAAATACTGCTCAGGACACTCTTTTCGCCCCTGTCTAGAATTGGAGTTCTTTTCAAATATGGATTTAAATTACTCCATCCTTACTGTGAGGGAAAGGATGGCAAGGTGTGCTACGACAGTGTGCTCAATCCCACTTTAGATCATTTCTTATGGAACAATCTAGAGTGGTTCATATAACTTAGTAACTTTTTATATTGTACAATCATAGCACTTTAATGCCATTTTGCCACAGAATCTGGGATTTGCAGTTCTTCTGAAATACAAGGATTACAACATGTGAAATGAGCCCCATTTGCTGAACTTCATTTGGAAAAGAGTGAGACATATGGTCTGCTGTATTTAAATATCAGGAAAAACTACTTTTACATATGACACTGGACATAGCGATTCACAGAATCGGAAGAGACCTTGTGGGCCATCCAATCCAACACCCTGCCAAGAAGCAAGAAAATCGCATCCAAAGCACCCCTGATGGCAATCCAGCCTCTGCTTAAAAGTCTTTAAAGAAGGAGCCTCCACCACACTCCAGGGCAGAGAGTTCCACTGCTGAGCAGCTCTCGCAGTTAGGAAGTTCTTCCTCATGATCAGGTGGAATCTCCTTTCCTGTAGTTTGAAGCCATTGTTCCACGTCCTAGTCTCCAGGGCAGAAGAAAACAAGCCTGCTTCCTCCTCCCTATGACTTCCCCTCACATATCATGGCTTCTCTCAGCCTTCTCTTCTGCAGGCTAAACATGCTCTTTAAGCTGCTCCTCACAGGGCTTGTTCTCCAGATCCTTGATCATATTAGTTGCCCTTCTCTGGACACATTCCTGCTTGTCAACATCTCCCTTAAATTGTGGTGCCCATAATTGGACACAGTATTCCAGGTGTGGTCTGACCAAGGCAGAATAGAGGGGTAGCATGACTTCCCTGGAAATAGACCAGTGGTTCTCAACCTGTGGGTCCTCAGATATTTTGACCTCCAACTCCCAGAAATCCTAACAGCTGGTAAACTGGCTGGGATTTTTGGGAGTTATAGGCCAAAACACCTGGGGGCCACAGTCTGAGAATCACTGTTCTAGACACTATACTCCTATTTATGCAGGCCAAATCCCATTGGCTTTTTTAGCTGTTGCATGACATTGTTGGCCCAGGTTTCGGTGGTGACCAGGGGAGCATTCGCACAGTTAAAACTTGTGCACCAACTGCGCCCGTACCTTGGGAAGTCTGACTTGGCCACGGTGGTCCACGCTCTGGTTACATCCCGTATAGATTACTGCAATGCCCTCTACGTGGGACTGCCTTTGAAGACTGTTCGGAAGCTTCAACTGATCCAAAGGACAGCAGCCAGATTGATAACAGGAGCGGCACTCAGGGAGTGCACAACGCCTCTGGCTACCAGTTTGCTACTGGGCACAATTTAAAGTGCTGGCTTTAGCCTTTAAAGCCCTTAACGGTTCTGGTCCAACTTACATGTCCGAACGCATCTCCCCCATGAACCTTCAGGCCCGGATTAACCCATTGTGGCGCCCTAGGCCACACCCTTGAAACACCGCCCCCGCTCTGGGGGGCGGGGCCGCTTACAGGGGGTGGGCCCGCTTGCAAGGGGTGGGGCCACTTGCAGGGGGGGCCTTCCTCCTCACTGCTCGTGGCAGGCCCGCCCCTCTTCCTTCACTGACTGAAGGAAGAGGGGCGGGCCCGCCACGAGCAGTGAGGAGGGGCGCAGCGGCGGCGGGACTTCCTCCGCCCCCTCCCCTCTCTCGTGTGGGGGCGGAGGAAAGTCCTAGGCCCCTCCTCACTGCTTGCGCCGGGCCCGCCCCTCTTCTTTCACTGACTGAAGGAAGAGGGGCGGGCCCGGCACAAGCAGCGAGGAGGCGGCACCGCGGCGGGACTTCCCTCCACCCCCTCTCTCGCCGCGTCAGGGGGGCAGAGGGAAGTTCTAGGCCCCTCCCGCGCTCGCGCCAGGCCCGCCCCTCTTCTTTCACTGACTGAAGGAAGAGGGGCGGGCCTGGCACGAGCAGCGAGGAGGGGGTGGCGGGACTTCCTTCCGCCCCCTCCTCTCTCGTGTCAGGACTGGAGGGGGCGGAGGGAAATCCTAGGCTGCGAACATGCACACCGCTACGAACATGCACACTTTTTTTTGATTTTTTTTCCAATTTTTCTTTTCAATTTTTTTTTGAATTTGGGGGGGGGTTCTGGATCTGCTGCCTCCCCATGGCTGCCGCCGTAGGCCATGGCCTAGGGTGGCCTTATGGGTAATCCGGGCCTGCAAACCTTCAAGATGCTTAAGATCATCCGGAGAGCAGGGGCTCTCAGTCCCGCCTGCTTCGCAGGCGCGATTGGTGGGGACGAGAGACAGGGCCTTTTCAGTGGTGGCTCCTTGTCTTTGGAACGACCTTTCTTATGACATCAGATCAGCCCCCTCCCTCCTGACATTTCGCAAGAAGGTCAAGACCTGGCTATTTGACCGGGCATTTGCAGATGTAGTATGATTACCAAATTGAGACCTACGGAATGACGACGATGCAATTGGATACCGATTTAATAATGAGACGCTGATATTGTGTTTTTAACATTAAGTGCTAATTTGTACAGTATATGATGGAATTGTATTGATAATTGTTGATATGTTATTTTGGGCAGTTCTTGCCATTTGTACACCGCCTCGAGTCGCCTTCGGGCTGAGAGAGGCGGTCTAGATGCAAAGTAAATAAATAAGTAAATAAATGTTTAACTTGTTGTCAATGAGGACTCCAAGATCTTTTTCACATGTACTGTTATCGAGCCAGGCATTCCCTATTCTGTATCTTTGAATATATTTTTTTCTGTCTAAGAGGAGTATCTTGCATTTGTCTCTGTTGAATGTCGTTTTGTTAGTTTTGGCCCATCGTTTTGGATTCTACTCGTGTCTTCTGGAGTATTGGCTCTCCCTCCCAATTTGGTGTCGTCTGCAAACTTGATGATCATGCCCTATAACCCTTCATCTAACTCAATAATAAAGATGTTGAACAGAACGCTGTACCATATTCAGCATTCAAAATTGAGAACCTAAATTTGTTTTCCTAAAATATAATTACATTGCTGGCAGGCATGCTCACCTTGTCCTATTGAACGGTTTGCAAAATTATACATTTGCATCGCAATTGCAAAATCTTCTAGATTGTTCAAAAACTGGAAAAATGATCTGAATTCATCAAATGTAATGCCCTGTTAAATAAAATGATGTTGGCATAAATATCACAAAGTAAACAGTACAGAAAAGTGGGAAATAAATGAGCAAACAACAGTAACAATCTGTTTGAATAGGTCTAGAATGCCAGGCACTGAGTAGACAGAAAGACAACATAAGAACACACATTACTTAATTACCTGGAATTGAGTTAAGCAAGGAAAAAGGAGGAATGTTGGAATCAGAGGATCCAGCACCTGCTCCTTCCACCATGGAACACATCCAAAGATAACCCGCTACTAGTGGCAGCTTGACCACCATTTCAGTATGTGTCCTTCTCATGGTGAAATATTTCCTCCCCACTAAGAATGAATGATCCTAATCCACTTCAAGTGTCATTATAACCTGGCTATGATTGCACACAGATTCCCTCTCTACTCCTGTGTTGGCAAAGGGCAATTCTTAAGATGCAGTTGGACTGTCAATTCCATCAACCTCAGCTAGCATAGGAAGTCCATCTCTGCTCTTTTCAATTCTTTGGTGAAGGGAGGTAAGAAAAGCCTATTCTGTTCCCCTTACACTTGCAATTAAGATGCATTTCTTTCCATTTTTGATATTTTTAATAACTTATTTTAATGTTTTTAAAATTAGTATTGTATTTTCATCTGCTGAAACACTCTGCATCACAGAATCAAGCCCCGGTGCCTGCTTTCTCAGTGCAAGCTCTTAGCTGTCACTAACTGCCAAGTGATACTTATGGGTCCTTTCTTTTTAAGTGTCACGAGCTAAAATACTGACACTGTTGAAATGTGTAACCATCTGAAAATAAATCAAACTGTTTACAAGCAGGTGAAAAATAGTTAAACCTGATCCTTCTGTAAAGCAACAGAGTGAAATGAACCCAAAGCATCCTGTGCTTGAAGGGGTGCTGCTAACATCACCTGACTGCTTTGCAGTGATGCATTCAGTTTCCAACAGAATTGTTTATTGCTTACATTTACTGTTGACAGCATATCTGTTTCCTAACAAACAGACTGGCAACCAACATTATGTATTTACTCCAACACCCAACTTCTTTGAAAACCTCTGACTAGTAAGGAAGCACTCACTCAATATTGGCCTCCTACAAATGATGCTCTGTTAAAAATACTAGGAATTTTTTAAAAGGTGTCTAAAAGGTGTTTAAAAAGGTTTTAAAAAGGTCTGTTCTAATCCTTCCTCATCTCATAACTTTTCTATTCAAACATGAACGACAACAGGGATATATATGGTGGTGATCCTTTAAAAATGAATAGTTTAAACTATGTTCTTTTCATATTAAGCACTGATAAACAGAAAGTTCATTACGACCACCTTGATCCTCAAAATTGGTAGAAAGTGGGTATAAAAATAAAACAAATACATCTGATAATATTAAGTCATCCATGGATAAGTTATGGTGAACACCTAATTCCAGATATTAAAACAGTCATTCAAAACACTTGGAATAGGCTGATGCTTTTCATAATTCAGTAGTGATAGAATGTCATCAACTGCAAATTCTAAAGTCATAAAATCTAAACAGTAACCAGTTATACAAAACAGAGAAAATGGACACTTCATATCAATAATACCACTACTTCTTGCCCAGCATCTTTTAACTTACAGGCGTATTAACAACAATGAAACCCCTTTCTGTCTGTCTGTCTCTCTGTCTGTATGCCTTCCTTATTTCCTTTTTCCTTCCTTATTTCTTTTTTGAAGTCCAGATCTCAATATCAGCTATTGTAACCATGCAGATCTGCCTGGAAGAAATTTACACTGGAAATATCAAATTTTCCAGAAGACAGCCATATTTTACGCAGATGTTGCTAATGGCAAGGCTCTTGTTTGAAAGCTTACTTGCTCTTCTGGGATGCTGCTGTGCACATTTTCCAGATAGCTTGATGTATTTTCCACATTTGTGTATCTTAAAAGTATATGAGCGAAGTCTTCTTCACTGATGGTAGTCATCCCATTAGAGTAGGAAAGGAATTCTATTTCAAGAACTTCAGTTTGGAGGTTATCCATAAACCTAAATTATAAAAGCATTGATAGGATGTAGATCTCCAATTGTGCAGGTGAGGGAGAGAACCCTAATAGATCAGACATTTCAATTCTAAAAAGCAACAGCATCCCTTAAAATACTGTGGTGGAAGAGCAGTCATTTTGGGGCCCCTTCCACACAGCTGAATAAAACCCCACATTAACTGCTTTGTGGACTCAGATATCCCAGTTCAAAGGAGATATTGTGGGATTTTCTGCCTTGATATTCTGGGATTAATTTATTGCATTTCTATGCCACCTTTCTCAGCCTGAAGTAGGGTTGCCACATTTTGATATAAGAATAAGGGACAGGTACCTAAAATAGGGACTTTTTCACAAAAATAAGGGACACTTCATAAAAACTGAAAATCAATTGATGATTTTCAAATTTTATGAAGTGTTCCTTATTTTTGTGAAAAATTCCCTATTTTAGGTACCTGTCCCTTATTCATGTGGTAACCCTATCCTGAAGGCGACTCAAGGAGATATAGGGCTGTGGATGGACCCTGAGAGGACTATTAGTGGAAGTTCATACTCATGATTGCTTTTGTAAGAAAGACTAATATATGGAGACTTGGGAAAAAATAGAATGTAAAATAACACTGAAAACTTTATTTCCCTACAAACTAATTACAAAAGCCTGAGTCAGTGGCTCAAAGAAAAAAGAGAGGCCACTTAGGCTGTTAGATATAATGGCGGCAAGTGGTGGTAAAACCTACCCTAACCACCACAAAATGAAATATATATAAAAACTAAATAAAAAATAAACAGAAATTAAACAAAAATTAAACAAACACTAGAATACACGCTAGTCAAAGAACATGAGACAAGATTCCTAGCTGTCACAACGCGGCGAAAAAAAGAATCTGAGGTGGCAGCCCCTCCCACTGGCTATATATACTCAAGGGGAGTGGGCGGGGCTTCCATTTAAAGTGATATTATCTTTCTAGAAGATTCCGAACTGTCTGCGCAGGCGCAGGAATTACCATGGGTACGTATTCACAGGAACCACGACAGGGAACTAATTTTACAACTGGAAACTAAAGACTAAAATGTAAATCTATCCTTAGCAATGATGTATTCACTAGAGTTTCTTTCATGGAAACATCTAATAACAAAAAAGGTAGAACTTCCAATTTATAAGGTCAGAAGGTTATTTCTCAACATAAAATTAAACAAACAAAGGAACTACACATACAGACAATAATATTATGGAAATATATTACTTCTAGTATGCCATATATTAAATTCTTGTATATAACTAATGTACTAAAGGAAGGCTCACCTATAAAAATCTTCAAAGTTAAGTTCAGCTTTCCCTTTTTTGCCAAAAAAGTGGATCAGCAGAGTAGTATCTGACAGTAAATTGGTGATGTCATCTGCACGCTTAAAAGATAGATTATCATTTGACATTAAATGCTTGAATTTGACTGTTTTAATAAATAAAAAGTCCCAGCAAAGCATTACTTACAAAAGACTGATAGTTTTAAGTCTAAATGCATTCATGCAGTAAATTAAAACTATTCTATTTGCAAAACCAGTTAGTATATATTAGTCAGATAATAATTGCTACACAACACATATATCAATTGTTATTGTTTACAATCCAAATTTATATAATGAGCATAGTATGGTCCACAGTGATAAAACAGAAATATCTAACTGCTTTAAGCAAATTAGAACTTTGAGATATGATAATAAATGTGTATGTTTAAAAAGTATTATACTAATTTGAAACATAATACGGTTGGGCTCCCACATTCCCAGGGATAAGGGGCATAGGACTCCTGAGCAGCAGTAAGAAAGAGCGGAGGATGTGGATCATTGGGAAGGGGGTTTACAGCAGACAAGGGCAAACTTCGTCCCTCCAGGTGTTTTGGACTTCAACTTCCACAATTCCTAACAGCCGGTAGTTGAAATCCAAAACACCTGAAGGGCCGAAGTTTGCCCATGTCTGGTTTACAATTTGGCAGCAGGAGGAAAGTCTTTGTGTAGGTTAAGGTGGTAAATGGAATGAATGGACGACACTTTTGCCAGTACACAAAAAGGGAGGGAGGCAGCCGAAGGAGTGGGGTGAAGAGGTACAAACCTGTGAACAATAAAATCCACAAAGGAAAAACCTGTGATTTTGGGGGGGGGGGGGTGTAGTTATATTTCTCTCTCTCCTTGATTCTTTTAATGTCAAAAAGGTAAATAAAATATTGTGTTGAGGAAAATAAAAATTATGGAAGCCTACCTCAGATGCTTGTGGCATTATATATGGTATTTTGATAATACGGTGTTTCCTCTCTGCAAAAACCAGTTCTTGCAGTAATCTCAGACTTCTCAAGACCTCAACTGTGAAGACAGGGTTGAGTGGCAAGAAGGGTGCTTTATACTTACATAATACACCCTGAGATATTTAACTATTTATAGTTTTAAAAGCAATAGCAGCATGAAACTTAACAAATTGAATTTCAGTTTCTTATAGGTCACAAATGAGACACAGTACTTGATACAAAACCTTAAAGTATAATATTTTTACTGTGTTATCAAAGATTATAGAATATTTCTGGATTTGTACAAAATTAACATTCATTGCAAATCCTTCCTCTATTTTTTTAATTCTCAAATATTTTGATAAATGTAAGCTTGGCCCTCAGTACACAACCAGGGCCTCAAAGATCTTGGAGCAAGGTTGCACCTGATTTAAATAAAGCTGACAAACTACTTTTAAAGCAGACGCATCCAAAATCTCTTAATGCAGTTGGGTGCATTCCTGAGATTGTGCAAATTCAGTTCACAAGGAAGATATCTGAAGCACGCTATGACTTGTACTCTCCAGGCCATCTCAGGTGACTAAGGAAATTTCTTTGATCTTAAATTTATTTGTATTGCTGGGAGACTTCTGAAGCAAAAAGAACCCCAAACCCTAAAAAGCAATTTCCACTGGTAAAATGAAATACTGATTTGCTCCAGAAAGATTCTTTGGATGCAAAAAATGGTGTTCAAGTAAAGTATCTGGAAACACTGAACTGGAATAATCAGAACAATTTTTCTGGGTGTGAAAGAAATAAAATATTTTACATGGTACCATCGTTCTATTGTGGTTAATGGACAAACTGTAAAATATTATCAAAGTGATTTGACATTAATTTGATATGCAAGTTCTATTTATGAGCACTACAGTCTTTGCAAGGCAGGGCAGGACAGAATCCATGATGAAGTTACCACCACTTAAAACAGTGGATTTCTGCACTTTTTCTAAAGATTTTATCTTTCAATTGTTGTTCTTTTCTCAGTATTCCCTTTTTTAAAAATTCAGTTGGCTGACTTCAAAGCTAAGAATAGAATTCTCTCACTTTTATAACAGAACATGGAATGCAACAGCTGAATGTAAACTAATGTTTGAGTCACTTTTTGGCTCTACCTTGATCTATTTATGTATAAGTCAACATCATGCGAATGTCAAGGGAAGATTTTGGGGCCAAAACTATAGATCGTGATATGACCCATGAATAAGTCGAGGGCCATTTTTCAGAGAGGGGAAATCTTCAATTCTGCCGCAGGGGCCAGATTCTCCTGTAGCCATTTCCCCACCCAGGCATTCAAAAAGGTCAGAAGCTATATCACCGCTAAAAATTAGGCCTGGGCAATGCATGGTTCTAAATGGTTCTAAAGTACTTACAAAACTAAAGTTCTAGTGGTGAAAACTAGGTGGCGCTGGTGCTTTGCTTCTATAGTGTTGCTAAAGTTTTGGTGGTGAACATTTCAGAACTCTAACAAAACTTTCAAAATTTCGTTATAAATGGCAGTTCCTAATTGGTTCTGTCTTAAAAATCGCCAATAATGAAATAATAATGAAATTTTGAAAGTTTTGTTAGAATTCTGAAATGTTCACTACCAGAACTTTAGCAACACTGTAGAAGCAAAGCACCAGCGCCACCTAGTTTTCACCAACAGAACTTCACTTTTGTAAGTACTATGGAACCATTTAGACCCATGGATTGCCCAGACCTACTAAAAATCTCATCCTTTTTGCTAGGGCTGGGAAGAAAACATTCTGGCTTAGCACTAACAAGAGCCATGCTTCTCTCACTACTTCTGTATCACATTGGTCCCAAGTAATAGATGCTGTTTCAATAACTGGCAGATCTTTCAAGAGAAAAGGAGAATGTGCAAACTAATTTACATATCTTAGGGGATCCATATAAATATCCAGGAAAGACTACATCCTGGGTGGCAAGTACCTAATCAGGTCTTGTGTATATATTATATAAAATGCTTTAATCCTGACATGTCAGGTAAGATGCTTTCTCCTTCCGTTCTCATAGCCTCAGGACACTGTTTATTAATGCATTCATTCCTTTCATTAAGAAACAAACAAGTGTAAATGTCTCCTGTTCTTCATGTGTCTTCCTCTGCAATCTCAAACATGAGTTATCTTTCTTCTAGTTGGGAGGTCTGCAGACCCACCTAAATGATGTCAACCCATTGCCAGGCAAGACACAGAGATAATGTCAAAACCATGTTCAAACTTCTCTAGGGACGCTGTGCCTTTAATATTATGCAGAATTGTGGCTTTCAAACACAATTCTGCCTTCAAAGGAATTGCTCTACTCAAATTCCCTCTTCTATAGGTCTACTAAAATTAGCTCTGCCTCAATCATCCTAGGTGGGAACTATTCCAATATAAAACTTGTGGTGTTAAGGAAACTGAGCTGCTGCTTTAATTCAAACACAAAGCTTTATAATCTGTTTGTCACTGAATGCCCTGAATCCATTTCGACAACTTAGATGATAATGTCTAATGATAGACATGTGGAAATACAACTGAACATAAAAATGTCATCTGAAATAATTCAGTGAGTAATATACCCAATATTAGAAAGACGTGAAATACTGAAGACAGTCTGGCATCTGATAAGACAGTCAGGCATCTTAAAGTAATAATGCTTACAAACACATAAGACATTATTCATAAGGTCAGGTAAGAAATAAAAAACAAGGAATAAGAACCTCAAATAAAGAGGAAGAATAGTTCAAAGGTACAATATTTACAACGGAAAAAACAATAAAATACAACATGAAGTAGGTAAGTGGAAGACATTTTATGGACCACACAGAGGTTTTCTTATACCTCTGCAAGGTCTGAAAAGAGTGCCTGGCTTGTGCTACGTCTCAGAGTATCCCAATAGCTTCTTGGAACAAGGTCCTCTCCTTCTGTTTTTAGCACCTGTAGAATTTGTAAGATGTATCATTATTGAGAAAGGGGACACATACACACACACAGAATTACCAAAAGCAGCTACACATTTTTACATTTTTGTTAGCTATTCTTAAAAAGGAAAAATGCTATAAGAATTACCCTTTTTAATTCTTGTACAAATACTGAATGACAAAATCCTGAGATCACAACACCATTTTCAAAGAAGAAATGTTCCCAAGATTCAAATTATTTATTCATCATAACATGAACTTGCAAGAAATATAATTTCAACTTTTGCAAAAGTATGGTTTTGCACACGGGACCTTAATATATTGAACTAAATGCAGTTGTTAGTAACAACTACAGTAAACCTATTAAATCACTGAAACTTAAATAAAAATTTATTTATCAAGTTCACATTGATTTAATTACTCTTCTCTTTTCTTAGCTTTTCTTCGTGAACGAAGATTCAGGAAGGACTCATCCCACGCTTTCTACAAGCGCCTTGATGATTCGGAGGTTGGATGTGTCCTTCGAGCCTGTGCAGATTTTTCTGGTGGAGCGTAGCATGCACAGAACTGGCCTCACCCTTTAAACCAAAGGTTTGTCTGCCGGAGCCTAGCAAGCTGGGATGGTGGCAGCGAGATTCTCAGGCCATAGGTTTAGTTCGAGTTTCCTTCTCTAAATGGTTGACCTTACAGGGTTAAACGAACACCATCTGCCCGGGTTTGAAATCAAATCTTTCCTTCTCCTAGGATGGTTGTCTACGGGCTAGAGAGCCCATCCTGCCCGTTGACGCTCTTTGTCAAGCCCTTTGGTTGTGATCTGTCTGGCATGGGAGGCCCTACCGGTGGCTATTATGCCACCGCCAGCATAGCTCACAACTTCATTAGGGTACGCAAGCCTCTCCCCCACAACAAGGGGGCACCAACCGAGAGGATTTAATTACTACTCTAGTGAGAAATAATGGGATTTACATCATTGTTTTCAGTTCAGTACCATAGTAATAAAAAGTATTTAAGTAATTTCTACCCATTTTAAAGAGACCAGTTCTCAAATCAGAAGCTCAAACTCTTACTTTATATGTAAACAACTCAACCCTTGCATGCTTAGAATGTTTTCGTTGTATTTTAGATAATAATGTGGATCCATGCCAAAAAATATTGCCTTACTTATGGTATGTTCCATTGAAAGAATTAAGACTTTATTTAGCCAATATTAACATGTCACACAGTTTTCTGATCTTGTTATTAATATTGTCTGAACTGCAGCAAGTTAAAGTTAGTCTTCCCGTAGGCATTTGATAACGTTTAGACAGTAACCAGAACTGATTTGCCAATCACTTAGCACTTGATATCTACATTTTGTGCATTCAACTGGGTTGCTATATTGATCACATGGATCTTTTAATTGATTCTATTTTAACAGAGGTTATTTTATCCAATTTATATACCTAGTTTATGTAATGCTATTATTGTTTTCATACTGATATATTTTATTTTATGTATTATGTATTTTATGCATGACATCTTTGTGGGACCAAGCCTTTGGGACAGTGCAATAAGGCAACAATAGGAAACTCTACCTTGCTGACTGAATCTGGTATGGCTGATCCGAGATGGTTTAAAACAATTGATTTTAGATGGAGAACTGATTTTAGTGTATATTTATAGTTTATTCCAGATGTTTAAAAGCAATGCTTTTGGATTTGGAAAGATTAGCTGTTTACGAGAAATGTAAAGACTATGATTTTACAAAAACTATGCAAACTCTCCTAGAAAACCGTAGCTTCTATGTTGAGTTTCAAGGCAGGAAAAGTAGATGGAAGAGGCAAAAGAATGGCTTACCCCAAGGCAGCGTTCTTGCACCAACCTTGTTTAATATCTTTACTAATGATCAGCCACAACCACCACTCACAAAGAGCTTTATATAAGCTGATGACCTTGGCCTAACAACACAAGCAAAAGACTTTGAAACAGTTGAAATCCAACTTACTAATGTCTTGAAAGATCTCTCCAGCTATTCAAGATAACCACTTGAAGCCTAACCCTGCCAAGACACAAGTGTGTGCTTTCCACCTACACATCCATGAAGCCAACAGGAAATTGAAAGTCACATGGGAAGGTCAAGAGCTTGAATAGTCTTTCCATCCTAAATATCTTGGTGTCACCTTAGATCGAACACTAGCATATAGGAAACACTGCTTGAACACCAAGCACAAAGTAGCTGCACACAATAACATCCTGCGAAAACTTATTGGCAGCACATGGGGTGAAGACCCAAAATTAATAAGAACATCAGTCCTAGCCTTGTCTTACTCAACTGCCAAATATGTCTGCCCTGTTTGGCATAAGTCTGCCCATGCAAAGCAAGTGAACATAGCATTGAACGAAAGATGCAGAATAATCACAGGATGTCTTAAACCTACACCTGTTGATAAATTCTACAAGCTAGCTGGCATTGCCCCTCCCCCCCCAAGTACGATGGGAAGTTGCTGCTAAATGTAAGAGAAATAAGGTTGAACATTGTGAAAGCCATCCACTACATGGCTACCAGCCTCCTCCCAGTAGACTCAAATCAAGGAAATTTTTTATGAGAATTACCACTCCTCTTGGCGTCCCCTCAGCAACAGTAAAGGTATTCCTCTGGGCAGCTAAACCAGGAAATCCCAACTGGATGGCCCCTCATGAGGGTCTTCCTCCAGGGGCAAACCAAGAATGGCCAACTTGGAAGTCCCTGAATAGACTCTGAAGCAGAGTGGGCAGATCAAAGACAACCTGGCAAAATGGCATCACCTAAAAGAATCCCATACCTCGTGTGACTTTGGAGCAGAACAGACAACTCCACATCTGTGTCCTGCCTCATGTACAGAGGAGGCTACAGACAATGCTGTTGCTGTTGCCCGGTTTGGTCAAAAGATGTTAGGTGCCTGCACATCTATTTTTATCAGTTTTATACTAATTTATGCAATGCTTTTTTGATACGAAATAAAACAAATAAAAATAAAAATATAGTTTATTTTATGTTTCGGCATCAAATGTTTGCCGTATATATGTTGTGCTCTGCCCTGAGTCCCCCTTGGGGTGAGAAGGGTGGAATATAAATGTTTTAAATAAATAAATAAATGCTCCTGATTTGAAACAATTTTTGTGTAAACCTTTACTGCAGTTTTGGACTCTGTTTAATACAAAGTACAGAAAGGTTTGGAAAACTACTACAATTTTGTAAGGGTGATGGAAGAATGAATGCAGACAACAAACCTTACACCAAGAACTTGGTGTATACCAGGTTTCTGCAACTAAATCACTAAGTTAAGTTTATAGTGTTTATAAAGGACAGCAGAAAGGGACAGATTTTCTATCATATACTTTGTTTGTTGACATACATTGCACATTTTACCAACTGATCCCTCTGAGAGCCATTTCTCTTTTAATCACAGGTTCATGGCATACCCAAACATACCCCAACAGACTATCAAGCCATTTAATAGGGAAATATGTTAGATCTACTCATGTTTCTCTACTTTTTTGTTGATTGACAGGGGGTACAAGAAAGTGCTAATGACTACTTTGCTATCATCCAAAGTCATCCCTTATTCCCCTGATGACAGAAGAAACCATCTCCGCAAGAACTCTCATACACTGTATGAGTTACACAGAACTGGCCAATAAGGTCTGAAAACTCTGTGCACTCTTACGTGCTTCCATTCTGTCTTGTGACATACAAGTGACAGAATAAAAAATCTTAGGGGAAGAGAAATAGAGTGGAGATTGTTGTGTCTCCAGCACTGATGGGGGGCATCAACCAATCAGTACCTGAGGAGGAAGGGCTTTTCACAAGCAGTCATGGAAAGCATCACTGATTCCACTCCAGCGGGAAGGAACACCTTTAATTCCATGGGAGCACCTCTAATCACTATGTTCTAACAGCATTTCATTTTGATTAATCCATCTTGCAGAATGTAAACAGCCAGGGGTTGACTGATTTGCCTCATTCACAGATGGTAAGGAAGAGATACAATGGCTCTGTGGGACCCCATTATTTTTTCCTAACAGTTAGGACAATAGTGCTCATCAGAGAATGTGAGTTATCAAATCCCTGGATCATTGTTTCATGTCAGGCCAACACTACGCCGCTATTAATAATAAAATTGTGGATGTTTTATTCTTCATTTGCTATAGGTTTATGTGTCTTAAGCTCCTCCACTAACACCAAAACAATAATCTTAATGCTCCTCTGCATCCCTAGAGTATGTTTGCACTGAAATTCTGGGACAGAAATAGCTCTTGATGGAAGAAATCATATGTGCACCAAAAGTATTCTCAAATTTAACTCTTTTATGAAATTTGATTTTATAGGCTCAACTCGGTTTTTACTTTACTTTATAGACTCGACTCAGTTCTAATAGTATTAGTATTTTTAGATTATACATGCTTCAAAATATATTGTGATATGGTAAATAGCTGTGATATAGTTCAGCCAATCATAAGGCACATGCAACACATGCTGACTGAGCACAAAAGGCAAAATTCCAGACATGAAATACACAAAGCAAAAAGGACAGACGTAAGTCCTTCTGTTGTACTCATTATTCAGTGTATACTTAGTATTGACCTTCATTGTTTAATAATGAAGTTAAAAAAACACTGCAACAACAGGAGCAGAAATGTAACAATTTCATTACAACTATTTTTAGTTGAAATCAATTATTCTGCTCTAACCATTCTAAACTACGAATGGCAGGCTTCTTACTAAGGCTTGCTTCAAGTTCATTTTCACCTGTAAATAAACACATTTACTCTGAACCATTACTGAACATAAATTTTGCCTATCATAGAGTTTGAAGAGACCACAGGGGACATCTAACCAACCCATCCAGGAAAATATATTCTGACAGATGACCATCCAGACTCTGCTTAAAGACCTCTAGAGAAGGTGACTTCACCACTCTGAGGCAGCATATCCCACTGCTGAACAGGTCTTACAATCAGGAAATTCCTCCTAATGTTTACATGGAATGTTCCTCATTCTTTTTTTAGGTTGATCTGAGGTTCTCAGATCAACCTAAAATGCCTTTTTTGTAAATGCCTTTTTTCAAAACAGGATAGATTAATACTAGATACAATAAAAGCATTTTTCAAAGGACAGTACATACTGCGTTAGTAGGACTGTGGTATCCATAAAGTTGTAGGTGCTGATATATTGCCACAAGAGTGAAGAGGTATGTTTCAAAATGAAGAGTTGTGTTGCGAAATAAAAAAGAAAAATACAAAAGACAATAGGTTAAGATGCATATGTTCCATTTGAGAAGTTATGAGAAGGCTCAAGTTCCTTTATTTCAATGAAATATTGTTAGAAAAATTAAATGTGATCCTATTTCTATAAGGAAATCCAATCAAAGTATTGTCATCATTATAATAAAATAATGAAAGATAAAAGGAACAGGGCCGAGTTTCACTTCTGCCACAATCTACACAAGAATTCAGCTTCTAAATAGACATAAGCCTTTGTTTAACATATGCAAGCTTTTCCACATTCTCCCTGGTCCTGTGCCTGCTATGGAAAAAGAATAGAAAAAGCCAGAATAAAAACAACAACAAAGCAAGGAAGCTTTTGGTGATGGGGAGAGGTGGCTGTTTTGCCTTTTACTAATTTTTAAGAGGCCATATGGTATATGAAGGTACAGTATAGCCTAAAGAATATGCTAAATCTTCCTGATCTTTCTTAAGAATTCTCATCCAACATGAGAAAAATGTTACTTTTTCGTGATAGGCTTTGAAGGCTACACAAAGAATAGAAATTCTCTCCTCATTCCCCTGCTTGCTAGGATAGAATTTCTTACTTCTTGGGATTTGAACTTTTAATGCTGCATCTTTTGCATCAAATGTCTCTGATCCAATGATGGAATATTGTGTTTCTCTTGCTGGATTCAAACCTAGGGATTGGTTTTACACTCTGCAGTGTCTTCTGAATGCATATACTACTTCTTTTACTTTCCCATATTTTGTTGTAATACAATTTGGAACAGAAATGTATTCAATTGGCATTATGTACTGCTTGATGTACTGTGAGGTTGCACCATATTTTTGTTATGACATAAAAGTAAACAAAACTAACCTGGCACTTATGTGTTGCATGGTATTCACTCACTTGATTGTGAAAAGGCTGAGTAAATTCAGATTCAACCCACTACCTCCAGTAGTCATAGGTTGCATATACACAAGGTGAAATAATATACTCCCAAACTTCCCTGGATACATCAGCAAGGAAGTGCCCTTAACTCATTTTCAGTTCACATGGCTGGTTGGGTAGCATCATGATGTGTGAATGTTTCTTCTGGCATTAATTGAGGAATTACTCAGGATTAAAGGTAAAATGGAACGCACTGTGTATAAGGCTATTCTAGAAGAAAATCTGTTTCATTCTGCAAGAGACCTGTGATTGGGTTAACAGTTCACCTTCTAGCAAGATAATGATCCTAAACAAATAGCAAAAGTAACACTGGAGTAAAAATAAGAGCCTGATATCTCAGGCCTTGAATGGTCTGGGGCCAGTGTACCTAAGGGACCGCCTCTCCCTTTATTGTACCGTAAGACCACTGCGATCAGAGTCCCTGAACCTTCTTGTGGTGCCAAGCTGTAAAACCCTTCACCTGACCTCAACGCGGAGGAGAGCCGTCAGTGTCATAGCTCCAGTACTTTGGAACGATCTTCCTCCCACAATTTGCGCGTTGTCTGACTTACTAGCCTTCCGGAAGGCTTGTAAGATTTTTCTGTTTGTACAGGCATTCGGTCAGTAAATAACCCCAGGCCTTTACTATGTAGCCGTAGGCCATGGGAGTAATTTCTGGTGCCCGTGCACTATTGTATAATTTTAATTGTATAGTTTTAATCTTGTGTTTTTACCTGTATTTTATGGTCTTTTTGGCACTTGTAGGTCACCCCGAGCCTGACGGGAGTGGCAACGAATAAATCAAAATAATAAATAAATAAATAAATAAAATGTTCCAGTGAAATTCTAAACTTCAACCTTCTAATAATTTGTGGTAAGACTTGATAGTTGCTTTTCACAAATGTTCCTTATTCAACTTGACAGAACTGGAGCAATTTTGCAAAGGAGGGGCAAAAACTGGAGCATCTAGACATGCAAAGATAATAAAGACTTATCCAAAAAGACACATAGCTGCAAGGGCTCTCAAAAGTGGGAAAATTTACTGAAAGGGCAAATATTTATTCTGCCAACAAGAGCCAGTTTGCTTTTATTTACATTTTATGGCACAATAAAACATTTTGCAGCTTGACATTTTTAAGTGACTTGTGTATCAAGAGTATCTTGAATATCAAGTGGTATACTTTGATTGTATTTTCTACACCGTTTTAGGTGGCTGGGTTCTCTTTTAGTTTCTCTCCCCCTGCTGGGTGCTTACTGAGTGCAGATGAGCAGTTTATGGGTCAGGATATGTATGTTCTCACTTTTTTTGTGGGAGGAATGTCCAAAGATGGAGCTCAGCCTTCATTTTGTGAGCTGAGATGCTCAGGGAAGGTGGGAGTGTGACTGGATTACGGATCTATTTGGTTGGGGGATGTGAAAGGCAATGGTCTGTTATATTGAGGGCTCTGCAGACTAGAAATGGATCAAGATAAGCAGGAGGAAAAGAAATTACTAAGAGAAGAAAAATAGATGAAGAGAAGAGGGAAGATAGCTACAGAAGACTTAGCAGAGGCTAGCAAGGTCCTTATGAAGCCCCAGAAGAAGTCAGTATTTCCAATTTCTCTAGCACAATGACTGTAACTTTTTGTGGGTAAAGCGTGGTAAAGGAGGAAAGGAGACAGAGGGGGAGGTCAGCCAACTGTTGCTGTTTTACTTGCTTGCCTCCGCTTGACTGTCCATCAAAAGAAACATCTTTGCAATAGAAAAAGCACCAGGACAGAGACAGGAGCACTGGGGAGTATGTGTTTGGAAGCAGCAATTGTGCACACAAACCCAAGGGGAGGAAGCCATAATACCTCAGGAAACAGTGGCAGATTCCTCAAAATCTGACACTGTGTTTTGGATATTGTCTAGTGGTAAATGACTCAAAATTTGATGATTTTTCAAACTATCCAACTTTGGCCAGTGTCATGTTGAGATTCCAAATGATGGATTTTTCTAGAAGCATAACTCATTGAATCACATGGGTGCAATAAATGCCATGTGTCCATATGCATCTTATATTTCTTTGATCATGTCAATGTTTTTTCACTAAGATTTTCATTTCAGTTTAAATTTCAGACAAAACAACTTTATGTGCCTGTGAGTGTTACTATGAGCCTAATATGAGGAAGGAGTTCAAATAATCACATAAAAATGCAGATCAACCTTTTGCTCAAGTTTCTGTTGTGAACTTACCAACATAGCATGCTTCTCTTCACTTCCTCTTCTTTCTTTCTTCTCATTTTTCTTTCTGAATATGTCTTGCAGCTGTAAAAAAGTCAATTGTATCATCTGCAACTGTTCTAATATATTAAGACGTTTGTAACTAAGGCCATACACGCAATGTCTTGAGGATCAATTCAGCAAAATAGTAAGCAATGAAACTTTGTTGCGATTAACCGTTGCGGGACTGGACCCTTAATATTTGACATATTTCAATTCAGAAAATGGTATTCTGTCTGACATGATTTTTATACTAATTTTTATTTTTCTAAGTTCTAGTCAGGCTTTAAGATCTGCCGGGGCGCTTCTCTCGGTTTCACTATCGCACCCCAGCGTAGACCTGGGCCCTTCGAATCTAAACACACAACCCCAGCTGAAAGAATAGTCTTTATTTGAAGCAAACAACAAGCAATATGAGCAGTATAAATATATAAGAAGAGATATATCTAATCAATAGTCAATGGAATAATTCCAAAGGCCCAAAGGCAGTAGGTATGCTGCAGAGTCACTTAGTAAATCTAAAGCAGGCAAATTTCAGGAGCAGATATAGTCCAAAGGATTTCCATAAATCCATTGCAGGCAAAGTTCAATAGCTGATAAAGTCCAAAGGGTTTCCAGGAAGAATCAAAGTCCAGGCTTGAGTACTTGAGCTAAAATTCAGGAGACTTGAGAATACATGAGGCTAAATGCATGGGCTAAAATACAGGAGGCTTGGAAAGACATGAAGCTAATTCCAAAAGATGACCTGATCTGAAATTCAAACTGCAAAGCATAGCTATATCAAGAAACTAAATTTCCCTCCCTTGCTTGCAAACCGAAACCACTATAAGGGAAGGAAAGACCTTGACATTCCTTCTTTCTATCCCAAGCTTCACAGCAAGTGCCTTATCTGTGCGCTCTCAGTGAAACTGACCTCCCTAAAAGCTTTTCCCAAACACTGTCTCTGCAAAACATTTGCAAAAGTTTCCTCTCCAGCTATGAACCGTGGCTGCCACAATCCCTTGCTGCCCAACACTCGCCTCCATCTCAAGTACGGTTAGTGGGGATGAGAGAGAAGGCCTTGGTAAAGCGTGGTAAAGGAGGAAAGGAGACAGAGGGGGAGGTCAGCCAACTGTTGCTGTTTTACTTGCTTGCCTCCGCTTGACTGTCCATCAAAAGAAACATCTTTGCCCTCTGGCTTTGGAATGCCCTCTCCAAAGAGGTAGCCCTCACCCTCCAGTTTTTTTTGGTAAACAGCTGAAAACATGGGTTTTAACACAAGCTTTGACCATGTTTAGGGATTGTGAATCACCACTATGCAGTACTCATAAACTTAGTGAGAACAAATATTGCTTATAGCCACTATTTTATAACATGTCAGGTCTTTTAGTATTTTTAAATGATAGGGTTTTATTTTTTAAAATATTTAATGGGGTTAATATTATTAATAATTTAACCCTTTATATTTTGTTGTATGTATGTTGTGTGGCACTGCTGAATGCATCCTGTGAATCACCCTGAGTCCTTCCGGGGAGATGGTGGCAGGATACAAATAAAGTTTATTGATTATTTATCATTATTAGTCTCTCCTTGAAGGAAAAAGCAATTTAAAAACTACAATCTGTTTCAACTGAAATAAACATCAACATAGTTCCTGTGCAGCTTTAAATAATAAGTGTCAAATATTAAAGATTAGACAGGACTAGCTGAACTAATTATTCAGGTATGTTGGCTAATTATACAAAATCAATGTACAACATCTAACAAATCAGAATGTACATATATGGACATCTAAACTTGAGCAATCCGCTATAACCCCACTGAAACATAGCCTGACATATTATGCTTCTAATAAATAGAAAACATGATCCACAGTGCCAGCTCAGCTTTTCAGAAAAGCGCACTCATCTTCCAGGGGTAATAACACTTAAGAGTAGAGGATCAGGCTTTGTGTTTGACTTCTCCCATATAGTGAAACTTTTGGGAGAAGGATTCTAGACTAGATTTTTCGTGGTATAATTGCTTTTGGGATATAGAGAAATCTTAATGTGTAAGCCTTCAAAAATACAAACCTTCCATCTCTATTCTGCAGTAGCACAGTCCCAGAAGACTGTAATGTATACTATTTCTGAACAATTGACATTTTAGTTTACTGAATTTAGAGTAAACTAAAAACTTAAGGTCAATCAGTCAAGAAATTATAATGTTGGTAATTGAAAAAGCCAAAAGGGCTTTTAAAAAAGAGCAATGGTTTCATTTCGCTTACACAAGATATGGGTGGGAGATCTTATTGCACTCATCAATAAAGCTCATTTGATCTTCTGGAAATGAACCTTTTGTATAGAGGAAGGGCTATGGGATACTAAAGAGTATGGCAGTGAACATGAATTAATCTGAGAGCACTTTTCATAGAAACATTGTCTGAAACAAAATAATGAGATTGACTGTTGAAAGCAGAAAGAACAAAACAACATCTCTTGTATCAAGGGAACAAAATCCCTCTGTTCTCTTGACCTCAAATCTATGACATAAGCAAGTACGATCTTAGAACAAGTCCGCAAACCATTGATGATTACATTTAGATAGTTTTTGATGCATTGAAAACAGGAAGAAATGGGTGCTATAAGTGTTTTTCCATGTTTCCCATTTTTTGTGTAATGAGACCTAACACAAATCAGCTTTAAAATAAGACACTTTTAAAAGACTGGTTAAGTTTTAAATATAATTACATGTTAACAGTTGCAATGATATCGCATTAGTGCTATTCTAGCATGCAGCTTATTCTATCTATTCAATTTCCTTCTATTTATTTTATTTATACAATAAGAATATCGTAAGAGAAATCTCTCATTCTTACTTCTTTCTTACTTTCTGGCTTGTCTTTTTCTTTTCCCTTCACCAACATTCTTATATGTTTACCTGCCTCCCCAACAACTCTTCCTTTTTTCTAATGCGCATATCCTTTGAATCACTACCATCACAACCACAAAAGGAGTGAAGCAAAGATAGTATGGAGGCATTGACTATACTTAAACAGCAGGAGAATCTATGCTTTGCAAGTGAGAGGACTTTTCAGACAGTAGGAGGGCATTTTCCGTCATTGTGCCCACATTGTGGAACGCCCTCCTGGCGGAAACACGCGCTATCCAGGACTTGCTCCCCTTTAGACGGGCCTGCAAGACCTATCTTTTCCGCCAGGCTTTTGACCTGTAGGTCTTGCCTCTGTAGCCCTCCTGATTTAATTGTTATCTGTGGTGATGTGTTGCACCTCAGATTCTTAACTGTTGTACTATTTTATTTGCTGATCTGTTGTTGTTTTAACTACTGTTGTTGTTTTTATTGCGCCTGTACGGCCCTTGTGAGCTGCCCCGAGCCCCTCCGGGAGTAGCGGCATAGAAGCATGAGTAATAAATAAATAAATAAATAAGTGCAAATTACCAAAAGAGAAGGATATCACACAGTTCAGCATCCAAGTACAAAACTGTGTCCCTTTCTTCACCACAAAGACATGACATTATTTTCCTTTGCCTTACACTGAAAAACGTTAAGTGGTTAATGCATAATATACTTACTACTAAGAACTCTTTTTTGTCCACCATCTCATTCCCATCTGTATCAAACATGTTGAAAGCTATTCTAAAACCAGCATGTGGCTCTGTAAAGAAAAATGGGGAGGGGGATGTAACAGCCATGTATAATTATGAAGTGGAAACATGAATATTGAAATCGAAAGTAGACATGACAGTAACAGCTTCATGCATTTGGATATGACACAAAAGAGTGGGTGTTATGTTCAATTTTAAGAACAAAAGGAATGCTACATATGTTTGCTGATTGCTTTTCTGACTGTCAGCAAACCATAGACAAAAAAGTTGAATTTTGGAACCAATTTTGCTTGGAAGTTCCTTTTGTTTTTTGAGAAGCAAATAAAGAGTCAGCAGAATTTATTGTGCTAGTCGGTAGAGAATTTTCAAGAAATATTTTGCACAATTCCCACGTGTATTCTGGGGTAGTAAAGTCACATGAACTGCATCATATTTGTAATGAAACTAACCCCTAATTAGATTTGAAGAAAAAAGAGGCTGAAACATCTTCTAGTTATTGCTTCCTGACAGTACTACAGTTCATTATACTTCCATTGTGGTAAATAATCTGCATTGTGGCACACTGTGTATTTCTCAATATCATCAATGGTGCTTTAGACTACTGTATTTTATCAATTCTAAGAAGCCATCAATTGTTAGATGCATGCTAATTTCAGTACCACCAAGAGAAAAAAAGTAGTATTTATATTTTTAAAAAAGCACCTGCAATTCCAAGATACAGTCCATTTCTAGAGATTTTTATATGGGGGAAAGGTCTTGGAATTGAGGAAATAACAGTATAAATCTAATAAATTAAAAAGAAACCAAATTAAAACTGCAACCTCTACATTAAGTTACTTTAGAATGTTTCAGCAAGGAAAGGTAAAAAGTCTCTGGAAGTTATGAGAGTTTCTATTATACAAAAAAACCTAACATGTTTCAATAAAGGCCAAGTAATATTTGCAAATATGAAAACAAACATATTTCCCTATGGAGAATATTTACTTGGAAAACTTACTTGTTAAGATACATAACAGAAAGAGATATTCTGTGTAAGAAATCACACCTGAAAAAACACAACCCAATAAATTAAACACAAGCAGTTATAGAGAACAAATTGAAGTTTTAATGGCATTTTTATACCACCTTTTTCAACAATCCTAGAATGCCTTACTAATTCCTCCACACTCATTTAATCTTCCCAATGACATAGTCAATTAGGATAAGCTATCCTCAGTCTGTTTAAGATCAGTTACTGAATAGGGATTTGGATGTGAATGTCCATAATCTTAGTCTGGCATTGCATCCGTCAGATTAAACTGTAAGCAGTGACCTCCTCCTCCCCTCCCTTTTCTCTCTTTCTTTCTCTATATACAGACAATCTCCGAGTTACAAACATCCAATTTACAAATGACTCATAGTTACAAATTGGGATGAGACAACAGGAAGTGAGAGAAATTACCCCTCAGAAGGGAAATTTACTCCTGGAAGAGTTATCATGGGGAAAAGGTGTCTCCACTGATACTTTACCACCAATCCTTGTTTCACCAAAAACAAGCCATAACTTGGGGGCTGACTTTATATGTTTGCATGTGTGCGTGCGTGTGTGTGAATACAAACTGTGCCCTTGTAACTATTTCATTTCATGTGCACAGCAGCTCTTTGGATTGAGGTGGCGTTTCTTGACATTTGTGTCATTGAGCAAACTATCAAATTTCATCACTGTCTCAAATATTCCATAGTACCTTTCTCCCGGAGATTCCGAAAAAGTTTGGATGATCCTTTCCAAACTGGTGGAGTTTCTAGAAGTATCTGATTCAATTCCTGCAAAATGATCAGGGTGGGGAAATATTGAATATACAATACTGACACAGTGGCACTGGAATTCTATCCTAGAATCATAAAATCATAGAGTTTGAAGACCACATGGACCATCCAGTCCACCCCTGCCATAGAGAAAAGGCACAATCAAAGCACCCTTAACATATGGCCATACAGCCTCTGTTTTAAAGCCTCCATAGAAGGAGCCTCAACCACACCTTATTTGGAAGTGTTTTCAATGAAACACAGTGGGACATTGTTCTATATAGACTGGCACTGTGGCTATACATATGTTTTTGTTTTTAACTTTTTGATTGATTAAATATTGATTGAATAAAATCAGATGAAGAGTTTGTAAAAACCTATTATTTTTAATACAAAGACATGCAGGGGGGAAAAGGAAAAAAAGAAACCCTGTTGGCAAGACTTGAATTTCTCTTTCTAATACACAAAACAGGAATTCACAGTGAGGGTGGGAGGGCAAGAGCGAGATTAAGTCCCAACGACAATGGAAGATGTTGGTTACCTTAACCAAATTAAGGAAAATGTAGAAATCCATAACATAATGTATACTAAATTACAGAACATATTCACAACATAGAATATTAACTGTGTATGCTGGAACAAGGGGAGAAGATATAGCTTACATAAAGTACATGCTTAATCTATGTAATTTATTTGCAGAACCACATATCCGCATACAAACTGGATCGAGCTTTGCGATCCGTGGAGGACAGGTCCCACCTGTCTCAAGCATGGCTGTTGGAGACAGGGCCTTCTCCATGATTGCTCCCCACCTCTGGAACTCCCTCCCAAAAGAATTAAAAACTGCTATCTCTCTCCTTGTTTTTTTAAAAAATCCTGAAAACCCACTTATGTACTGTGGTGTACAGAGAGGAGGAAGACTAATGGTAGGTTACATACTGTACCTGTGACCATCTTCCTTCGAGTGCTGCTCTGTGAATTCACACATGTGGAGTGACTGTGCCTGCGCAGGCCCCAACGGAAACTTCCCAAGTTTAAACATTTCAAGTTTTGGCAGTAACTCTGCCCAGTCCCCGGCAGGGCATAAAAGAGTGCGTGCACACTCAGCAGTTCCTACGTCGCAAGGCAGCAAGAAATGCTTCACGCGCCCTTTTGAATGCAATGTGCATTGCAGTAGAAGATGGCGGCGTAGCCGCATTCAACCTTGTGGACCAAGTTGAGTGAGCGGATGCTACTGAGCTCGCGGTGGAGGAGTGCCGAGCTTGCACAGTTTCTTTAGTCACAGGGCAAAGCTGCTTGGATTGTCTATTCTGCCTCGATGACTTCTACGCTGCTGACATCGTCGAATGAGGCCTTGGTGGTGGTTTCTTCCCCACCGAGGTTGAGCGCGCTGAAGAGGCTGGGGTTGCCGAGGTTGACGCCAAGGGAGGAGCCGTCAACACCGACGACGAAGGGGCCAAGGTCTGCTGGTACAGGAGATACTTCAGCCAATATGAGATGAGCAAAGGAGGCCGAGTGCTTTTTCACAGAACATTACAGTGCAAGTTGTTGTCAGCGCCTGGGAGTGATGGCAAGAAGCGGCAATATGAGCCTCACCGAGGCAAAGCCTAGATATGTTAAACTTGGAGTGCTTATCTTTATAATGGTTTTAGCCAATTTTTATTCAATGTCTAATTTAAGTTTTTACCATCTTTATTTTGTCTGTTATTAAGTTTGTTAATGCTTTTATATTGTTTAATATGAATTTTTAACACTGAATGTTTTTCTCTTTTTAACACTGAATGTTTGCCATATATGTTGGAAATCGCCCTGAGTCACTTTGGGAGGATAGGGCTGTCTATAAATAAATAATTATTATTTTATTGTTATTATTATTTCTTATGGAAAAGTTGGATTGAGTTGATTTCATGAATGAGCTTATTTCTCATGGCTGCTCATACACTATATAACACCAATCCACCTAATGCCAAATATCCTAACTTTTAAATGGTTGAAGATAGCAGTGAATTTTTAAGATCCTTAATCATTACAATTGAAAATGTTAAAGAAAAGTATTGCTTCCCATGTTCCTGCATACAAAACATGTGGTTGGGAATGTGGAGACAGGAAACTGGCAGCAGTTCAGTTGTGCAGAAAAATATTCTGCATAAATTCAGACGCTCTAAAAATCCGAGTTTAAGAACCTTTTGCTCTCGATTCAGTGACTAATCTTTGCAGCCATCCACTTGCTGTACTGGCAATGAATCAGTATTAACTGAAATAAATAACTACTTGTTAACCCTTAACAATAACAAACATAGTAGTTAGTGAAGTGTATTTGTTTGTTAGGGTGGAAAGAAAAAAAAGAGAGAGATGCAAATTCATTACAAACTGAATGAAAGGGATTGTAAAACAAAATCCCATGATTTGGGAATCCTTACCCAAACTGGCAGTTCATAAAAATGCTGGGCTGCCATTATGCAAATCTATTATGGGTTTTGTAGTCCATGGAGAAGGCAAAGGACAAAAAGAGGTCCTAGGAAGGAGCCAGTAACAAAATATGCTTTCCTAAAGTCACCAGTGACAACCTGTCATTTCCTGTAAATCCCACAGCCTGGGCCTGCTATAATGTTTTGATCACCAAGTTATTAAATGATAATGTAACAAATTAAAGTTTGATATTTAGTGTCTATTCTAGTAAAAAAATCAATTGTGAATATTTGACATTTATTTATTTATTTATTCGATTTGGTATACTGTTCTCTCCGGAGCCCAGAGCGGTTCACAAGATAAAACCAGGTAAAAGCACATAAAAACACATAAACAGCATTATAAAACCAAGTACAAACCCCGCTCCCAGAATTAAAATCCCAGCAGACAACAATAATACAGATGGCAGGATGTGGCAGGGTGGCAGGTTATGGCAGGCATCAGTCAAAGCCAAATGCCTGCCTAAACAACCAAGTCTTCACCGACTTACGAAACGCCATCAAGCTCCGTAGAGCTCGCGTCTCCGCAGGCAACGAATTCCAGAGGCACGGCGCGGCCACTGTGAATGCCCTCTGCTGCGTACTCGACAACCAGTATGTCTTAATATTAGGTGCCTCCAGTAGATTAAGCCCCTCTGAACGCAGTGATCTACTGGGCACGTATGGGGTAAGCCGCTCCTTCAGGTACACTGGCCCCAAACCATATAAGGCCTTAAAGGTCAAGACTAACACCTTGAAGGAGACCCGGAATTCAATAGGAAGCCAGTGCAGTTCGCGCAGGAGTGGGGTGACATGAGCAGATCTTGGGGCTCCTGTGAGCAGACGTGCTGCTGCGTTCTGCACCAACTTGAGTTTCCGGATCGCCGACAAGGGAAGGCCAATGTACAGCGCATTACAGTAATCAAGCCTCGAGATGACCGTGGCTTGGATCACCGTGGCCAGGTCGCAGCGGGAGAGGTAAGGAGCCAGACGTCTTGCCTACCGCAGATGGTAAAACGCTGTCTTGCTGGCGCAGGCAATCTGCGCCTCCATAGACAGCTGTGGGTCCAGCCGGACCCCCAAGCTCTTAACTAGCGGCTGCGGGCAAAGTGCCACGTCATCAAACATCGGCAACTGGGTCTCTACTCCCCCCCCCCTCCGGGCGGCCTAGCCACAAGATCTCCGTCTTCGCCGGGTTCACCTTCAGCTTACTGGCTCGCAGCCATCCAGTTACGGCTTCTAGGCAAAGGTGGAAATTATCGGGTACAGATTCCGCCCCGGGGTCCATCCTCAGAATGAGCTGGGTGTCATCAGCGTACTGATGGCACTCCAGCCCAAAACTCCGTACCATAACAGCGGGGAAAGGATGGCCCCCTGAGGAACTCCACAATGTAAGGGGGAGCCCTCGGAAACCACCCCTCCCCACTTCACTCGCTGCAGGCGGTTTTATTTATTTATTTATTTATTAGTTCCACTTAATATACCGCTCTCTCTGGAGCCCAGAGCGGTTTACAGAGATTAAAAATAGCAATAAAACATAGCAAAAACATAAAAACACAGTAAAAACCAATATAAAAATCCAATTAAAATCCCATTCCCCACACTGCAACAACAGCAGGAGTAGGATGGCGGCGGGTGGCAGCGCTACTGGACGGCATTGGCTATAGGCCAAATGCCTGTCTGAATAGCCAGGTCTTGACGGCTCTATGGAATGGCAGCAGATCACGGATAACCCGTATCTCCTCAGGAAGGGTGTTCCAGAGGGTTGGGGCGGCCACAGCGAATGCCCTCTGCCGCGTGCTAGAGAGCCTGAAGACCTTAATACCAGGCACCTCCAATAAGTTGAGCCATTCTGAGCGCAGTGATCTCCTGGGCACGTAAGGGGTAAGCCGCTCCCTCAGGTACACTGGCCCCAAACCATATAAGGCCTTGAAAGTTAAAACTAACACCTTGAAGGTGACCCGGAATTCAATTGGGAGGAAGGAGGACAGCCAATTTAGGGCTGTCCCCCTCACCCCCGCCACCGCCAGGTGGTGTGTCAAAAGTTGGTAATAGACAGTATCAAATGCTGCCGTGAGGTCCAATAACACGAGCAGCGCCGATCCGCCTCGGTCCAAGTGGCAGCGGAGTAGGTCTGTGATGGAGACCAGGACGGTCTCTGTCCCATGACCCGAAGGGGTCTAGTCAGGTTGCATCATCCAGGAATGTCTGCAGCTGGTCCATTGCTGCCCTCTCAATTACCTTGCCCAGGTACGATAAATTAGACACTGGGCGGTAATTGGAGGGAGCCGCGGGGTCTAGCCCGGGTTTCTTCAGCAATGGACTAACCACCGCCTCTTTTAGCTCCTCTGGAAAAGGTCCTTGCTCAAGGGAGCAGTTGACTATGTTCAACAGAGGGCCTTGTAACCCCTCCAAGCAATACATTATTGTATTAATTTCTAAACCTAACATTCCAAGCTCTGGTTTACACAAATTTTATCTTTAAACTTTTTTTGTGTGTCAGGAGCGACTTGAGAAACTGCAAGTCAATTCTGGTGTGAGAGAATTGGCCATCTGCAAGGATGTTGCCCATGGGATGTTTTGAAGTTTTACCACCCTTATGGGAAGCTTCTCTCATGTCCCCACATGGGGAAATGGAGCTGACAGAGGGAGCTCATCCGTGCTCTCCTCAGATTCGAACCTCTGACCTGTCAGTCTTTAGTCTTGCCAGAACAATGGTTTAACACATTGCACCAACAGGGGCTCCTGTTTTTTAGCTGTGTAGATCAAAACTGAAACTCACCTGCTTTGAAAGCGACTTCCACTGCTTTGGTTCTAAAATAAATACAAAAATATCTCTTTAAACAAAAAATAATGTCATGCTCCTATATACTGCTAATTTGATCAACAGTCACTTATCATGAATATTGCTTTTCCAGCATTTAAATCATATTATGGAAAACGTATTATTAAGCCTACACGACCCAAGTAGACTTAAAATGTTTTCAGTAATATTGTTTAAATGCTGGAAAAGAAATATTCATCATATAGATCACAGTCCAGTCTGATGGAGATGCCATAGAAAATGTTTTGATGCATATTGTTAACTAGTAAATCAAATACAGTTGTCTTTAATGTTGATTTATAGTTAATCTTCACCTCTCTAACACAGAAGAGTTTTGAATATCAGAAAACTGCTAATAATGAACTTAATAATTTAAACAAAAGTGATTTTGATTTGGCATTGTAAAAAGGGTTCTCCTCACATGAGAATAGTTAGGGAAACTGTGCCATCTCAAGAATGTATTCAATTCCAGGAACACATTTTTCAATGCAATACATAGATGGAAGCATATTCAATAAATAATTTCTGAGGCACCAGGAAGCTGATTTTGGAACCAGAGCACTTAGATAACTTGAACGGGGAAGGGCCAAGAAAAAGCAGGTCCTACGGGTTGTATTTCACAGGGAGGCAAGATTGAGCTCTGAGTACTCCTTGCTTAAGAACCACCTTTATAATACTAATGTTTTTACTATGAATAATCAGGCTACCTGAAGGCTCACGCATAAGCACAAATGGCAGCATACAAGCAAAACCAAGTTAATATTATATTTTTGTGATTCATAGAAACTTTCTAAAGTTCGCTGGCTTCAAGTTTGGCAATGCCCATGCCGATATACAATGGTAGAGATTTAGGTCTATAAACATAACCCACACAAAAGGGGAAACAGTAATTTAATGCATGTTCTTTATAACCTCTGGAGTGTGAGAGGACACCATACTTACGTTTTGGTTCATCACTCGAAACAGACTGAATGAAGTCATATGGTGTCATGAACAGTTGCCCTTCAAATTCTAAACTGGAAAACATACGAAACCGCTGCTCCCGGGAGGTTGCATAGAGATCCAGATCTTCATAATCTGGTCTACCATCTGTGGTCTTTTAAAAAGACAAAAGAATTCAATAGTTTATTCATTGTTTCGAGCATTCTCTGTTTTTAATTTTCCCCCCCTCTGTAGTCTCTATCTTACACTCCAAATTGGTTCATGTTTTCTTCACAACTTTTCCATAACATCCCTTTATGAATTCATAATTATTTTTTCTTTTCTTATCAATAATTTTATCTTAACTGCATGAAAACGTGGCATTCATGTACAATCAGTTTGACTTTAAAAATGTCATTGGTTAAGGAAATTTTTAATGGTTCTGATTTTTCTATCATTATGGATGTATACCTTAGATCAGTGTTTCCCAACCAGTGTGCCGTGAGCGATCAGCAGGTGTCTCATGGGAAATTGGCACTCTTCCCCCTCCTAGCAGCTCTTTCTCCCTCCTTCCCTCCCCAAAGATCCTCCCTGAGGCAAAGGAAGGGCTCCGCCGAATGCCGGAAGCTCCACGTCGGTGAATTGGGCAGTGAGCGAACCTGGGACCATCGGGAGGCTGAAGCATTTACAGGTTTCCAGGAAACAAATTGAGCCTTTCCACTTGGAAATGTTTTTTTAAAAAACGATTTTACTGGATTTTTCGAGAGTTGCCTGCCCCCCCCTCCCCCTCCCCCGGAACTGTTTATAACATCTTCATGACATCCATAGTTATCTGGAAGGAAGTTTCACTCAGGGTGAAATTTCACAAGGGTCTGGAGAACAAGCCCTATGAGGAGCGGCTTGAAGAGCTGGGCATGTTTAGCCTGAAGAAGAGAAGGCTGAGAGAAGACATGATAGCCATGTATAAGTATGTGAGAGAAAGTCATATATATGTTGTGTTAATCGAAACAGGCCCAGGTTTCACACTGAGTGTATAAATACATTTAAAAACATATTAACTATATGCATTACTGTATTAGAGTGTCATTTTGGTTGATGATGTGCCCCAGGATTTTGTAAATGTAAAAAATGTGCCGCGGCTCAAAAAATGTTGAAAAACACTGCCTTAGATCATATTACAGGGCATTAATCCAGGAAATTTATTGATAAAGAAGGACTTAGACAAAATTTATTTCTTCTTCTCTCTTGTAAAACAGTTTGTAAAACAGAGAGAGGATTTCCCTTCCACCATGTATCATGTTTAGTCCTGTCATGAATGCACATTGCTCTGGGATTTTTTTTAAAAACCGGCCGAAGTGTGCCCAAGTCATGCAGATTCCAAGTTTTTTGTGAGGCTTAATGAAAATCACACCCGACAGGCTCTGCAATATGACCTAGGAATGGAAAAAAGCACTGCTGAGGTAATGGACAAGAGTCAATAAGTATCCAATTTCTATTCTTATTTCTGGAAATTATCTGATTCAAACTCTTAGTAATGAGACACAAACTCAAAAACTATCATGAAACCATATCCCTATCAAAAGATGTAAAGACTTATGTTTACTAATCTTGACAATCTTGAAGTGATGTTGTATTTTGTTATAGCTCTGCACCTTTACAAAACTGGTCATTGACACGTCTCTCAGGCAAATTATCATAAACATCTGATTTAAACTATTATCTTCTTTTAAATAACAAATTTTAGTCTTCAGATTCAGGATTACAACACATTCACATTAAAGCTTACCAGAGATATTACCCTATCTGTTCAACTACAGTAATATCACACTAAGGAAAAAGTATGGATATTCAGATAATCTGTTTTCCCATAAAAATCCTACTGACAATTGTACAATAGAGTTCCAGTCTAATCATGTGCACATGTAGTCAAAAGCCAATGCTACTAATTTCAATGTGATTTACTTCTAGGTAACTAGATATAGGATTTTTTTGGCTAAAGAATACACTATTTTTTTCAATGAATAAAATTTACTAATCAGTAACCCATCATCAGACTTCTCCATTATATCATTTAAACATTCAGATTCCAAATCTAAAATGGTAATATCGTTTCCACTTGTTAACAGAACTCACCATAGTTGCCATCACCACTATTCCTCTGGATGTAATTTAGGTACATCCAACAAGAGTTCCATTCGTTAGAATGAGTAGTCTATATCTTGCTGTGTAATTTGAATCCTATGTTCCATAATCACAATTTCAGTAAGGGAAGTAGATGACCAGCATATTATATATTTCCATTGAATTTGATGTGTGTGTGTGTGTGTGTGCATGTGTGTGTCTATGTATGTGATGTGCGCGTGTGTAAAGATAAAGGTTTCGCCTTGACATTAATCCTAGTCATGTCCAGCTCTGTCGGGTGGTGCTCATCTCCAACTCTGGCCGGTGGTGCTCATCTCCATTTCTAAGCCAAAGAGTTGGCGTTGTCCGTAGATGTGACCAGCATGACTGCATGGAGCGCTAATACCTTCCCGCAGAAGTGGTACCTATTGATCTACTCATATTTGCATATTTTCAAACTGCTAGGCTGGCAGAAGCTGGGGCTAACAACGGGAGCTCACCCCACTCCCCGGATTCGAACCAGCAACTTTTCAGTCAGCAGGTTCAGCAGCTCAGCGGTTTATCTCACTGCACCACCATATGTGTGCGAGTGTGTGTGTATACACACATGCACACACACTGTCACTAGCACAGGATACATATATTCAAAGCTGGTTCTGACAGAATTTAAACCCACTCTCCTCCCAATGCTTCCAGTTTTGACCCATTTGAGAAAAGAGTAATACACCAGCATTAGGCAAATTCCCAGCAAAATTTCTCCATCATACACACAATACTATGCTGTTTACAGTGGTTTGAACTTAGTGTTTTATGGGACTAAAATTTAATTATTCCATTCTAAAAATTGGAAAAGCAAATAGTTCTATTTGGATATATCATTTTTCACCCAAGTAAAGTTCATGTTTCTAAGTCTTATCAAAAACCAATAATCAAGTGTTGGTGCCATTTCAATATTCTGCCATTGTGATTAAAGTTAATAATAAAGTTTCCAAACCAGTAGAAATTATAAAATACTTTTCTGAAATATTTTCAGCAGATTTTTGTAGTCAATTTGGGATAAAACAAAATTCAGAAAAGCTTCAGGAAGAAAAAGTAAACATTGAATCCCTAGCATCAGAGATAACCAGAGATGTACATTATTGTAGGAAACTTGTCTTGTATGTTCTTTGCCCGGTTCGTATATTTTCAGTGGTATTATTTATGAAGAAAAGTTTAAGAGTTCAGAAAATGGGAAGTGGTAGAGGACATCTTAAGTGTGAAATTTTCAAATCTGCCGTGGCCAGAGAAGCTCTAAAATAGTATATAGGTATTGTTGTGGCTATCAGATAAAAAATAAAACATCAGGGGCTTTTAGAAATCAAATTTATACCAGGGGAATATGAAAAATTGCAATTATGTTTTCATTGTTTATGAAAATTATCCTAGGACTTTGCTAACTTGGGCCCCTTCCACATTACCCTATAACCCAGGATCTCATCCCAGATCATCTGTTTTAAATTGGACTATATAAATCCCCAATGGGATAAACAGATAATCTGAGAGCAGATCCTGGGATACAGAGTAATGTGGAAGGGGCCTCAGTGACACTGACAGACTAGGATCCAACTGATGCTGAGAAATTCAAAGCGTATCCACATCAATGGATAGAGATTGGCTTCAAGTTTCCCCCCACTTCTGTCATATGTGGTGCCCTGAATGAACTGAATGTGTCGTTCAGAACATTCTGCTGAAAATCAAAGGAATGTCCTTGCATGAATTCGCACAGAAATGCAGTTGCTCATACATTATGGTGCAGGATTGCTGAATGCAGAAAGGTGGGATAGACATAGAATAATTAGAATCAGTGAATATTAATGTTAAGGCCGAATGTGCACATCAAGAAAGGGAATCCGCATATTAATAAAGGCAATTTGTCTTTAATAACACTGCCTTTTAAAAGCAATTGGCTAGATTACAATCCGATTATATACATCTCCCCCCCCCCCAGGCCCCTTCCACACAGCTGTACAAAATCCACATTGAATTGGATTATACGGCAATGTACACTAAAGTAATCCAGTTCAAAGCAGATTTTGTGGGTTATCTGCCTTGATATTCTGGGTTATATGGATGTGTATAGGGCTGTAATTAAGGCTGGATCTACACTGCCATATAATTCAGATTATCAGATCTGATAATCCAGGTGATCTACTTTGAATTGGATTATATGAGTCTACACTGCTATATAATCCAGTTCAAAAAAAAGTAATCTGGATTTTATATGGCAATGTAGATGGGATCGTAGTTGACCCTCTCTGCAGTTTATGTAGGTACAGGATTGAGACATTCATTTAGAAACTCTTAACTGATCAAAAGTGGCTTTTAATCAATCAGCAGATTTTTGAGTTTTTATGATAATTTTAATGCACATACTTCAAAAACATATGAGCATCAAGCAAAATGTATGCCAGACAAAGGTTGTTAATTTTTTAGGTGCCTGTTCTGAATAGCACCATCCGTGTTGATTTTTTAACGCCAAAAACAATGATTCTTTTAAAACGTGGCTTCTTGCAGCATGTCTGAATATCACCTAAAGGCCATAAAGAAAGCATTTGTTTCAGAATCATAATTTTGTTTATGTGCAAATTTATTTTTAAAATGATGAGTAAACTTTATTCAGTTAGTAATTTAATTATGAATTCATTAAAAAAATACAATTTTGACCTTTAAAAGACCAAACATATCACTGTTATAGAATCAGTTGCTCTTCGGTATATTTTAGTGCAGCCCTTAAAACTAAAGCTATTTCTCACATTGAGTTAAATTCCAGTAAAGCATAACATCATTTTCTTCCTAGATTTAAAGAAGAAGAAACAAATGGTTCATTGCCAAGAGCTGATCTCATGTTTCCTTAAGGTCATCATTTCAAAAGATTGGCTCTAAAGAGAAAGAAAAAAATGTGATTTTCCCACGGAAAAAGCGGCTGAACACCAGATAAAAGATCTACTGCACGGAAACTGATGCCAAGAGTGGCTAAAAGATGTAACTACACAATTAGATCCATTATCAATAATGCAAACCTGTGCTTCTCAACCAGTGATACTTGAGCCATTGAAATAGAAGTACCGTAGTTTATGTGAGCAAAAAGTGTCAAATATTTATTCTCAATAACAGTACAGATTTTTTATTTATGAATCTTCATAATCTATTATATGGGTTGTTTGCTTATCGTCTTATGGAGATTTGGTTCCATGTAAGCCACCACGAGTCCCTTCGGGTTGATGATGGCAGTGTATAAAAATAAAGTTACATTATTATTATTATTTCAATTATTTGCACAGCAATAACAATTATGTTCATTTATGTTCAACAACATCACTACAGTCCTCTCTTACTGAAGGAATTATTACTTTTGTTTGTTTTTACTCTCAATAATACTACTGCAATTATCATGCTTTTAAGATAAAAATTATAAATATATCACTGCAAATACATGAATGCCCTTTTTAGAAAAAGATTTTTTATTTTCTCTCATGGTAAGACCCACATTCATTGATAGAGTTGTTGTTGTTGTTGTTATATTTATTTATATGCTTTACCTCTCCTGAAGGTTAGTGAGATCTATCCTATAAAAGGTTAAGAATAATTAGTAAGCATTTGTATGGTTTTAACGTTTCTGTTTATTTACCGATGTATTAATATATGGCATGGAATTGTTGCCTTTGTAAGGCCGCCCTGAGTCCCCTTCCAGGTTGAGAAGGGCGGGATATAAATGTAGTAAATAAATAAATAAATTCTATTTAATCTACATTATTATATTAAAATGTCTATAAATCTGAATTAATTATCATGCAAAATTGGTACAAGTCAAATAAAGAATTCAAATTAAATTCTGAATTCTAAGATAACTATACAAGGTTCAAAACTACTATCACCAAAGTACTCCAATCTGTTAATCTAAAGAAATGAGGAAATAGATCTGAAGTTCCATGGTGCATTTTATACTTGACTCAAATAACTGAAACACTATTAAAAACACATTCTTTCCAAAATTTTATAGGAAATTACAATGTTCACTTTTAAGCCAAAGACTTTGATCTAAGTTTGTTACAAACACGTTTTTTTCATTTTAAATGAGCAATTTTCACATTCCTTGATACAAAGTAGGCTTGTTTGAAATCAGTGTAATTCTGTACAAATAAAAGAAATTATGGAAAAGAACACAGTTCCAAAAGTTGTGCTTGTCTTGGCTTCAGGCTAACATATTATGCTCCCAAGTAGATAAAAGTGTTATAATTCTGTTGGCTTGCTGGGTGGCCAAGAGGTTAAACATCACATTCTTATTATGGGAAAATCCCAAAGTAGACAAACTGTTTTAGCATTAACCAAACTCTGAAGTACAGATTACTTGTAATTCCTGTGTCATTTAATTGCTCTTAATTATATGATTTCAAATAAAGGTTGTAAAACACAGACATTCAATTTTCTAACACAAATGGAAAGAAAAAACAATTTAAGTAAAAAATATTGCAATTAAGAGATATGCATATTGTTTTTTTCCCAAAAATTCTTATTGCTATCAATCAGTCAATGTATATTTATTCTTACGTCATAGTATTGTCAGGCAATTTTAAGTCTTTGGTGCAATACCATTTCCTGCACTGTGTACCTTGTATGTATATTGCACACTGATTCTACTCTCTTACATTGCAACTATTGACATTTCTGTATTATAGGGCTCCTTGACATACAAATATATAGTTGAAGGTTCTGGGGAAAGGGGGTGGATCTGTCATCTATTTTCTAGTCAGATGATCCCAGCATGTCCCTGAAGAATTTATGTATGGTAAGTGACTTCCTTTGTGTCTTTTTGATACAGGGTTTGTAAGACAGGGGATGGTGTAGAACCATGTATACTCATGTATAAGTTGATGCCATGTATAGGTCTAGGGCAGATTTGGGGGTAAAATTGTGAATTTTGAAATGAACCATGGATAAGTTGAGAAGGGAAAGCAAAAACACTATCCAACTGCTGCTGTCACCATTTCCCAGAACAGGCATACAAAAAGACCAGAAGCGGTGCCACCACAAAGAAGAGAGGAGTCAGTGCTTCTTTAGGTTCTCCCAAGATATACTAAGTTTTTGCCTTTCTCTACTCCAGTGTTTCCCAACCTTTTTTGAGCCGCGGCACACTTTTAACATTAAAAAAATCTGGGGGCACACCACCAACCAAAATGACACAAAATGACACTCTAACACAGTAAACAACGGCTGGGGGATGGGGGCCTGCTGGGAGCAGCTGCTGGGAGTGCCGAAGCCGGGGGAGGGGAGAGGCCGTGCCATGCCCCGCCCCCTCCCCCCGGTTTCAGCTATCCCACAGCTTCTCCAGCTTCTCCAAGCTCTTTACAGAAGGCGATGGGCATAATGCCACACCGTCCAGGGTTGGAAGCTGGACATCCCCATCACCCGGACGACCCAACCACAAGATCTCCGTCTTCGCTGGATTCACCCTCAACCTACTGGCTCGCAGCCATCCAGTAACGGCTTCAAGGCAATGTTGGAAATTATCGGGGACGGATCCAGGCCTGCCCTCCATCCTCAGAATGAGCTGAGTGTCATCAGCGTACTGATGGCACTCAAGCCCGAAACTCAGCACCAGCTGTGCAAGCGGCTGCATGTAGATGTTAAATAACAGAGGGGAGAGAATGGCCCCCTGAGGGACTCCACAAACTAATGGGGAGCCCTCGGAGACCACCTCACCCCTCCTCACTCGCTGAGACCAATGGTGGAGGAAGGAGGTCAGCCATTTCAGGGCTGTCCCCCTCACTCCAGCCATGGCCAGGCGGTGGATCAAGAGATTGTGGTCGACCGTGTCAAACGCTGCCTTGAGGTCCAATAACATGAGCAGCGCAGACCCGCCTTGGTCAAGCTGGCAGCGGAGTTGGTCTGTGATGGAGACCAGGACCGTCTCCGTCCCGTGCCCCGAACGGAAGCCGGACTGGAAGGGGTCTAGCCATGTTGAGTCATCTAAGAAGGACTGCAACTGCTCCATTGCTGCCCTCTCCACTACCCTTCCCAGGTACGAAAGATTTGACACTGGTCAGTAGTTGAAGGGAACCGCAGGGTCTAATGTCAGTTTTTTCAGCAATGGAGCTACCACCGCCTCTTTTAAGCTCTCTGGAAACACTTCTTGCTCAAGGGAGATATTTACGATGTTCAACAGAGGCCCACGTAACTCCTCCAGGCAAGATCTAACAAGCCAGGGGGGGCACGGGTCGAGGGAGCAGGTGGTAGGCCTGGATGCAGCCACAATCTTATCAACAGCATCTGCGTCCAGTGGCCGAAATCCGGTCGAGGGTGGGCCCAGCGGAGGGCCACTGAGTCTCAAGCTCCCTTACTGTATCAACCGTGGCAGGGAGGTCCCGGCGGAGGCTCAGTATCTTGTCTGCGAAGAAACTCTGAAAAGCGGCGGCAGTGAGGGCCTGATCGTCGTTTTTTGGGATGGTAGGGACCGTTGTCAGAGACCGAATTACTTTAAACAATTGTGCCGGGCGTGAGTTGGCAGATGCTATCAAGGCGGCGTAGTGGGTGTTTTTTGCTGCCTTGACAGCATGCTCATAAGCTTTTTTAAATAGCTTATAGGCTGATAAGGAGGCTCCGTCACGGAATTCCCTCCACACGCTCTCCAGCCGTCTCCTTTCCCGCTTCATCGACCTAAGATCTTCAGTGTACCAGGGAGATCAATGCTTGCGGGGTCGGAGAGGACGCCTAGGGGCAATCTCGTCGAGAGCCTTGGATAGTGAGGTGTTCCAGGATTGAACTTGCTCATCGACTGAGACGCTGATAGACTCCAGATCCCTCAGAGCATTCAGGAACCTTTCGGGTTCCATAAGTCTCTTTGGGCGAACCAAAATCTGTTCGGTGCCCTTGCATGGGGGGGGGGGGGTTGCTCTACCCGGATCCTCAGGGCGCATTGGTCCGACCATGGAACCTCTATTATGGAGGCTAGGTCCACTTGGACCCCCGCACTGAAAACCAAGTCGAGGGTGTGACCAGCCGAATGTGTGGGCCCCGAGTTGCAAAGGGAGAGGCCCAATGTCGCCATGGTCGAAATTAGGCTCGTGGCTGCTGATGGAACAGAGGCTGTGTCGGCGTGGACATTGAAGTCCCCCAGGACAATCAGCCTAGGGAACCTCAATGCCCACTCCGACAGTCTCTAGCAACCGCGCCAGGCTTTCTGCCAGTGCGCTAGGCGCACGGTACACCAGCAGGACGACCAGGCTCTCCTGGGAATCCCACACTAGGCCAACACTTTCAAGCCCCAAGGTGATCAGTGCAGGGATCGCTCTGAGGTGTAATCCATCATGGGAGAGTATTGCCACCCCCTGGTCCCCCATTCCTATTTTGATGCGTGGTAACGTAGTCAGGAGGGACAATTTCCTGGAGGCAGATGTTATCACTATCCTGGAGCCATGTTTCAGTTATACAGAATAGGTCAGCTGAGGGGCTTAGATTCTCTCTCGGAGCCATCGGAGGGTTCAGTTTCCGGCAAACCCCGCGAAAAGGGGAAGCTGCCGGGAGTTCCCCAAAACACCCCTGAAAAACTACATTACCACGCACGCGCAAAACGCCGCAACCGCGGCGGCAACAAGAAAACCACGCCCCACCTCCTCCTCCAACGCTCCCTCCCACCCCGCATCCACAGAAAAACACCTTACCACGCTCCCGGACCCTAACCGCCTCCCAGCCGCTCCTGAAACCCGATCCACGCCGCCAACGCCATGCCCCCCTCCTCCGCCACTTCAAAGCCCATCAGGAACCCGGGCCACGGCCCACTCCCGAAGAGACGATGGAGGAGGCCAAGGAGGCGCGGGGGCCGGCCGGCTCCGGTAACGGATGGGAGCCGGCGAGGCAGGCCGAGGACGCGGCGGAGAAGGAGCCAAGGCCATCGCCCGCAAGATCCGGGTGCAGCAACGGCTGCCAGGCAGTGCAGCAAGCGGGCCTGGCCATGGGACTACACTTCCCAGAAGCCTATGCGCCGCTCACTGAGAACAAAGGTGACCCGGGGCCATCAGGGAAGTGTACTCCCATAGCCACGCCCCTTCCTTCCCAAAGACCGGCACAAAGCCTTCTGGGAAGTATAATCCCATGGCCAGACCCGCCTCCTACACCATCTCCCAGCCATTCCTACACCCGGATCTTGCGGACGACGCCCTCACAACAGGCACACACACACAAAGACAGAGAGCAGGAAAATGAGCAGACAACAGAAGGACATGGAAGACGCAGGCAAGATTACAAAACACATACTAATAAACAACCATAACAAAAAAAACCCAAAACCTTAAAACCACTACACAAAACAACACCAACACACACACACACACATATATACACACACATATATACACATCAACATATATACACATATACACACACATACATACACAAACACATACACACACATATATACACACATACACATATACACACACATATATATACACACACAAATACACACATACATATATATACAGACACACACAAAAACACAAATACACATATATACACACATTCACAAATATACACACACATATATAAACATACACATATGTACACAAACACATACATACTGTAAACATACACACAGACATAAAAACACACATATACAAACACATAAACACATAGACATATATAAATATACACAAATACATACACATAAACAACTACACATATATACACATATAAAAACACAAACACACAAACATACACATATATACACACACATACATACACATACATACACAAACACATACATACGCATACACACACATACACACACATAGACAAACACATATAACTACACATACACACATATATATACACACATATACATACACATATATACACACACAACACACATAGCCACATCATTTCCAACCCTTACATACCCAGACGTACTCACATCTCCTAAATAGGGCACAGCAACGCGTGCCGGGTTCAGCTAGTTTTTCATATACATACTGTAGCTTAACATATACATGAAACCGCTGGGATAAGTCATCCAGAGTTTTGGAGTATGGTGTCACCTGTATGTGGATAACATCCAGCTCTACTACTCCTTTCCACCTTTCCAGCCAAGGAAGCTGTCCTATCCCTAAACCAGTGCCTGTCATCAGTAATTGACCAGATAAGGGCAAACAAATTGGAACTTAATACAGATAAAACAGAGGTACTCCTGGTCAGTCAGATGGCAGATCAGGGAATAGAGATTCAGCCTGTGCTGGATGGGGTTACACTCTTCCTGCTTCTTGGCAGGGGGTTGGACTGGATGGCCCACGAGGTCTCTTCCAACTCTATGATTCTATGATTCTATGACTCAGCTGCACAGTTTGGGGGTCCCTCCTGAACTCAGCACTGAACCTGGAAGTCCTGGTATCAGCAGTGGTAGGAGGGCCTTTGCACAATTAAAACTTGTGCACCAACTGAACCCATTATTTGAGAAGCCAGATATGGACACATTGGTACATGCCTTAGCTCATCCTGTCTGGATTACAATAATGCACTCTACATGGGGCTGCCTCTGAAAAGTGCTCAGAAACTTCAACTGGTCCAAAGAGCTGCAACCAGGTTACTCACTGGGGCTGGTTACAGGGAGTGGACAACCCCACTGTTGAAGCAGCTCCAATTCAAAATGCTGGTCATGACCTTTAAAGCTCTAGATGGTTCCGATCCAGGCTATTTGGCCGACCACATCCCTTTGTACGAACTTGGCCAGGCCAAGAAGTCTTCAGGAGAGTCCCTTCTGTGGTCCCACCTCCATGTTATGCTTACTTGCTAGGAACGAGTGAGGGGGCCTTCTCAGTGACTGCCCTTGGACTCTGGAACACCCTGTCCAGGGAAGTCAGAATGGCCCCCTCCCTGGTGTCCTTAAGATGGCAGGTTAAAACCTTTTTATCCAGGCAGGATTTTAAAGAAGACGGTTTTTAAGTTCGTCAGGAGCTGCTGTGATATTGTGCTTTTAATGATGGTTAATATTGTTTTAATACTTGTATATTGTATATTTTAAATTATATTACAATGATTTTAGTTGTGAGCCACTTTGAGTCTCCGTATGGAGAGAAAACGTGGGATATAAATAATAACAATAACAATAACAATAGCTTACAGCGACTGCCAAGCCCCTATTAAAAATGGCCATTACCATTCTGATCTGCTTCAAGTACCCAAAATGGCAGGGTGCATAAAGCATTTCTGGTATTGAACCATGGATGTAAGTCAACCCTGATTCTTGGGGTTTATTTTTTATAAAGAAATTTTTGACTTATACATGGGTATATACAGGGACTTCCATTTGATTATCCCTCTGGCCTACTGTTACCACTCTGCACAGCCAAAGTAATAGGCATTTCATTGATACAATTTTGTTTCTCAAGGCCCCTAAACAAAAAGGTGGAGCCACAGGTAGAAGTATGAAACTGGAGGTAGTGGTATGTGAAAACTGAGAATTTTTCATTTTTCCTTGCGAATACTGCCTAAGCACACTCCATCACATACAACAACAACAACAACAACAACAACAACAATTTTATTGATTAGCCAGAAGCCATATCAAATACACACAGAACACAGACACATTGCAATGGCCATCACATAAGAGAGAAGTACAGATGTCAAGCTGTTGCAGCACCAGATTTGTGAAATGTTTGGCAAAGTATGTGCAACAGCTCCTGATGTTTAAACAATCCTGTATCTATTAGCTTTTATGCTACATTTAGATTAAGTTGTCTAACAAAGCCAAATGACACACTTCCTCCTGTTCAACTGAATTGATTCAACTAAACCAGTGATCTCTCCTGTTTACAATACATCTCAGTAAAGTCTATTTTTAATTTCAGTGTTAATTGGTAAAACTAGTAAATTCAGATTAAATCAATAATTTATCACTTAATTCCAGCCTTTGATTATACCTATCCATAACTTAATACAAAAGAAAACAAAAAATCTCATCCTGTTTATGCTCAAGCAAAAATCTTAAATTGTTAACAGTGCTATAGGCAGTCTGCGAGTCACAAACGCCCAACTTATAAACAACCTAGATAAAAACGGGGGTGAGATAACAGGAAGTGAGAGAAATCTATCCCTGGAAAGGGAAATTTACTCCTGAAAGAATTATCATGGGGAAAATGTGTCTCAATGGAAGCTTTCTCGCCAATCCTTGTTTCCACAACAAGCCATTTTTTTCAAAATCCAATTATTACAGGGATAGAAAGTGAGGTTAAATCTTCTGGACAGGAGAACATACAGCAAAGCAAATACCTCTGGGGTGTTAACCCATTTGGCTGGAGTTACACTTAAAACTCTAACTATTCTGACTTACATACAAAATCAAGAACAAATCTACAGAATCCATTTGTTCATAACTTGCAGACTGCCTGTATACAGTACTTTGCTACTTCTGACAGTCCAGTGCAACATGAACAAAGAAGAATACTATTATGAAATATTTATCTCAAGCCAGATGGCGGAACTATATGCCTGCATCACATTAACTTCACATAGAAAAGCTCTCATAATGCAAAAAGTCTCAACTGTCTAAAATGTTACTAGTGTTTCATTTGACTTTACTTTATTTGCACTTCACATAGAGCAATCAAAAGTACATCTATATTGACAAGCAAAACACTATTAACCAATATGCAACAGCCACTGCTGTAAGCCTGCAGTGTAAATTATTATTATATATTAATAGTTGTAAGGGTAGTGTCATCCACAGCGATCTAAAATCTTTATTTTCGTAGTCACCTTGAATATTCAGCCTTACATAAAGAAAGCTAATAACATGCTGTAAACTGCCACTCAGATTTCAAAATCATTAACATAAATCAACTGGTAACTCAATATATTTTCCCTGCCAAGGTCAGCTTTATAAAGTGGATAAAAATAATCTGTCCAGTAGATATTTTCCCCAGTTTGCAAAATCCTTCTTCTACATGTGACTGTCTGAACATGATGTGGCATATCACCTGACAAAGTGGGGGGAAAGAGTAAGAAGGGTTTGCAACTGGGTACACTCTGATATCCACTTGAGGGCTACTCTTGACAAAGCATAAGAGAATTTTTAGCACAATAAAAGGCATATCAAACCACACATAGAGCAAAGGTCTCTTCTGTGGTATGAAGAATGTAATGGAAAAGTATGAGAAACTACACCTTTTCATCACATGCTACTAAAATGGAACAGATTTGTGCAAATATCAAATGGAGGTATTATTTTCAGGTTGCATGTCTGAAAAAAATGACATGAAGGCTGTTCTGGAAGGCTTTTTGGCAGAAGCATAAAAGAATCACTTCCAATTAATAAATTAATCGATTGATTAAAAAACTTTTCAGCTTTTAAAGAGTGGGGTAGAGGTGCAGCATTGTTTTAATAAAATTGTTTTTAATGCTTTTACATTTATTGTGTAAAGTTGGCCCTCTGTATCTACTGTTTTTGCATCCATGGATTCCACCATTCACTGCTTGAAAATATTTTTTTAAATTCCAAAAGCAAACCTTGATATATAAGCAATGCCATTTTGCTACACCATTGTATATAAATGGTATTGGTTCTATCAATAGACCATTTGATTCAGTTTCAAACAGCAATGAAGAAACTGTGCAGATGGAACCGGTTTGAGGCCTGGATGGTGATGACACAATATTAAAGGCATCCTTTTCTGTGCTTCTGTGGGAGGACATTGCCTGGCTTCTGCAGGAAACAATCAGGGCCAGCTAACACCTCCCAACAAAGGATTCACCCAGGCAGGAAGCAGCCAGGCTTTGAAGCTGCAAGGTCATTTAATGCTAATCAAGGTGGCCAATTGCAACATTCACACCTACTTCAAACAGACAACCCTGGACATTCCACAGATATACAAACCCCATTTGCCTAGTTTCCAACAGACCTCACAACCTCTGGGGATGCCTGCCATAGATGCAGCCAAAACGTCAGGAGAAAATTCTTCTGGAACATGGCCGGAAACACCACCTGGAAAGCTCACTGCAACCCAGCGATTCTGGCTTCAACAACACAATTTAAAGTTAGATTTGAACTGCAAATGGTCAGTGCAGGCAGGACCATGGTTGGAGTGGAAAACTGGGCCCCCAGTTACACTGAACATTTCATGCAGTTTGGAGTGGCCAGGCAACAAATTCCCACAAAAGTCTGTGAAAGGAAGCCTTTAATGCGAATCAGTGCTTTAATGCGAATCACCATCAAACTGGTTCCAGGACTTCCTATGCTATCAGCTTCACAGTGAAGCCATTTTCTTCCATACTGGTTTGAAAGTGCATTAAATGGTCAGTGATGATGGGTTCGGGACCATCTGCACAAACCACCCTTTTCTCACTGGTTTGAAACTACCGTGTTTCCCCGAAAGTAAGACAGCGTCTTACTTTCTTTTCCCAAAAAGTCCCCTACGTCTTACTTTTGGGGTGCGTCTTATATAGCCCAAGGCGTACCCGTCGCCACGCCCACGCCGCGCCGCCGCCGCCGCCCCGTCGCCGCAACCGGAGGTGTGCGCGGCACACCGTGGCACACCTCCGCGGCACACCTCTTCGCCAGGGCTCCAGGCAAGGGAGGGAAAGGAGCCAGGGAGCGGAGGAAGCTGCGACGCGTCACTGTGACGCTGCGATCCTCACCACGCCCCTGGCTCCTTTTCCCCCTCCCTTGCTTGAGGAAAGAAGCTTCTCTTCGCCCCTGGCTCTCTTCCCCACCCTTGGAAGGGAGGAGGAAGAGAGCCAGGGGCGGAGAAATAAACTCTCTCCGCCCCTGGCTCCTTTTCCCCACCCTTGGAAGGGAGGAGGAAGAGAGCCAGGGGCGGAGAAGCAGCGGCGCGTCATCGCTTCTCTCCGCCCCTGGCTCTCTTCCTCCTCCCTTCCAAGGGTGGGGAAAAGGAGCCAGGGGCGGAGAGACGGCTCTCTCCGCCCCTGGCTCTCTTCCTCCTCCCTTCCAAGGGTGGGAAAAGGAGCCAGGGGCGGAGAGAGCGTCGCTTCTCTCCGCCCCTGGCTCTCTTCCTCCTCCCTTCCAAGGGTGGGGAAAGGAGCCAGGGGCGGAGAGAGCGTCGCTTCTCTCCGCCCCTGGCTCTCTTCCTCCTCCCTTCCAAGGGTGGGGAAAAGGAGCCAGGGGCGGAGAGAGCGATCGCTTCTCCGCCCCTGGCTCTCTTCCTCCTCCCTTCCAAGGGTGGGGGAAAGGAGCCAGGGGCGGAGAGAAGCGTCGCTTCTCTCCGCCCCTGGCTCTCTTCCTCCTCCTTCCAAGGGTGGGGAAAAGGAGCCAGGGGGGGAGAGAGCGATCGCTTCTCTCCGCCCCTGGCTCTCTTCCTCCTCCCTTCCAGGGTGGGGGAAGAGAGCCAGGGCGAAGAGAAGCTTCTTTCCTCAAGCAGGGAGGGAAAAGGGCCAGGGCGTGGTGAGGATCGCAGCGTCACAGTGACGCGCCGCAGCTTCCTCCCGCTCCTGGCTCCTTTCCCCCTCCCTTGCCTGGAGCCCTGGCGAAGAGGTGTGCCGCGGAGGTGTGCCACGGGTGTGCCGCGGGACGAGGTACGGCTTATATACGGGGTATGGCTTATATAAGCCGACCCCCCCAGACACCCCCGATACGTCTTACAATCGGGGGTGTCTTACTTTCGGGGAAACACGGTACATTAGTTGGTTAGCGTTGATTGGTTCAGGATAATCTGCACAAACAACTTTCTTTCATACTGGTTTGAATGTGCATTAAATGGTCAACATAGATGGCTTTGGGAATCATCTGCGCAAACCACTTCCTTCCATACTGCTTTGAAACTACATTAAATGGTTAGTGTAGATGGGCTCTTGTGCAAAGGAGGGATCTCTCCATCCAAGGCCCTGGCAACCTTACACTGGCATTTCTCTTGGGTGGAGAGAGAGGGGGGGAGAGGAGAGGGAGGAGAGAGAGAGAGAGAGGGAGAGAGAGGGGGGAGAGGGAGAGAGAGGAGAGGGAGAGAGAGGAGAGGGAGAGAGGGGGAGGGGGAGAGAGGAGAGAGAGGGAGGGAGAGAGAGGGAGAAAGAGAGGGGAGAGAGGGAGAGGGAGGGGAGAGAGAGGGAGGGAGAGTGGGAGAGAGTGGGGAGAGAGAGGGGGGAGAGGAGAGGGAGAGGAGAGAGAGGGGGGAAGAGAGGAGAGAGAGGGAGTGAGGAGAGAGACAGAGAGAGAGGAAGGAGAGAGGGAGAGCAAGAGAGAGAGGGGAGAGGGGGAGTGAGGAGAGAGAGGGGAGGGAGGAGGAGAGAGGGAGAGAGAGGGAGGGGGAGAGAGAGGGGGAGAGAGAGAGGGAGAGGGAGAGTGGGAGAGAGGAGAGAGAAAGAGGGGAGAGAGGGGGAGAGAGGGAGAGATGGAGGGAGAGAGGGAGAGGAGAGAGAGGGAGAGAGGGGGGGAGGGGGAGGAGAGAGAGGGGGAGAGAGAGAGGAGAGGGAGGGGAGGGGAGAGGGAGGGAGAGAGGGGAGAGAGAGGAGGGAGGGAGAGCGGGAGAGAGAGAATGGGAGAGGGAGAGAGGAGAGAGAGGGGAGAGGGAGGGAGAGAGGAGAGAGGGAGAGAGAGAGAGGGAGAGCGGGAGAGAGAAAGGAGGGAGAGACGGAGGGAGGGAGGGGGAGAGAGAGACGCTGACCACAGCAATAGCCTAGGTGCCTGGCCGCCGCAGTGCAGAGAAGCAGCGAAGGCGACGAGGCTGGAAAGAGGCCGGTCCCCCTGACAGCAGCATCCATCGCCGCAGCAGCAGCAGCAGCACCTGCCTCTCAGCCAGAGCGAGGGCCTAGGCGGGGCCTTCCTCCCGTCTCCTCCTCCTCCCTTCGCACCTACCGCCGTCTCCTTGGCAGCCGCCGCCACGGGGATGGGCAGCAGTCTCCGGCCCTCCGCCGGCCGTCCCTTGCCGCCTAGCAACGCTTCCCGCTCGCCGTAGAAGCGCTGGCAGACGAGCCAGCCAGCGCCCCGCCGGCAGCCCCGCCGCCGCCGCCCGCGCTCAGACCGCTCTTGGGCGCCGCCGCCGGCGGGTCCTCCTGCCCCTGGCTCTCCAGAGCAGCAGCAGGCGGCGCGGAGGCAGCTCGGAGGCGGAAGGGCAGCAGCACCACCGGCGGCGCCGCCACCACAGGAGCCCCCTCAGGGCCGCCATCGCCGACGGAGCCCACGAGCGGCACCGAGCGCGCGCCGCCCGGCTGGCCCAGAAGCTGACAGCTGCGAAACCTCGCGAGAGCGGAGCCGCCGAGCGCGAGACCCGCTCTCTCCCCTCCTCCCTCCCTCTCTCTCTCTCGCGCGCGCCAAATGCCTTTCCTCCTTTTGCCCACCGGCTGCCTCAGAGTCGCCTCAGCGCGAGCCCTGGCCATACTCCGTGATCTCGGGCATGGGCCAGCTTCGGCCCTCCTGCACCTGTCTCAAACTTCAACTCCCACGCTCCAAAACACCTGGAGGGCCGAGGTTGGCCCCTGCCTGGATTATCTATCTATGTATATAATAAAAGTCCGTGTTTGCAGGCGGTGGGTGGGTGGTGCGACCGAGCGAATATGTGCCAGCGTTTCGATTGGCTGCAACTGTGGGATTATTTGCATAAATGGCTGTGACTGGCCAGCCTCCCAACATTCCAACACAGCACAGAGAGGAAAGGGAAGGGACTGAGGCAGGCATAAATGGCTGGAGTTGAAGTTAGCCAGTTGACAGTTTTTTCTGTTGGAAATGGACACTTCTAAGGTGACTCAGAGGCAGGCATGTAGCGGGGGGCTACAGGGGTTTCAGACCCCCCACATTCTCAGGGTGGTCCGCGAAAAGGCCTTACTGGTACATTATTTAAACTGTTATGTTTATTCATATCATGATCTGATCACCATGCACAATATATCCCACATTCATGGGGTTATTGGGATAACAATACAAAAGGTTTGCTAGGGTAGACCCTCCTCCACCCAGTCTCAGCCCCCGCCGCAAACTCAGCCCCAGCCCCCAAACAAAATCCTGGCTACGGCCCTGCTCAGAGGGAAAGCAAAAGGCCTCAGGCACTCAGCCACTGCGGCCCACAGCAATGACGGATCAGGACCAAACATGGCAAACAAGGGACCAATGGCCCACTTCACAACCATTTTGTCGATTATTTTTTCTGGTTTGATAGTGATGTCCCAATGGATGGAAATCATTGCTAGTCCACTAATTCTATCATTAAACTTCTAGATACACTTTTCACTCTCTTCACGGTTGAAAACGATCTTTCCACACTGCATGTTGTTACTGGTAGAGTAGCTAACAGTCAAAAGGAAATTTATTGACCAATAGTAGGTTTTGTCACTCACTTCCAACACTTTAAGTACCTCAGTATCTTTCTTAATTGATGGTGTAATATTACACCATATTTTGTACTCAGCCTTGACCATGTCCGTAGCCAGGATTTTGATTCGGGAGGGGCTGAGTTTGATTCGCGGGGGGGGGGGGGGGAGGGAGTCTGAGTGAGAGAGGGTCTACCCTAGCACAGTGTTTTTCAACCTTTTTTTGAGTTGTGGCACATTTTTTACATTTACAAAATCCTGGGGCACACCACCAACCAAAATGACACAAAATTAGAATCTAACACAGTAATACATATAGTTAATATGTTTTAAAATGTATTTATACACTCAGCGTGAAACCTGGGCCTGTTTCGATGAACACAACATATATATGACTTCCTCCCACATATTTATACATGGCTATCATGTCTTCTCTCAGCCTTCTCTTCTTCAGGCTAAACATGCCCAGCTCTTCAAGCCGCTCCTCATAGAGCTTGTTCTCCAGACCTTTGTGAAATTTCACCCTGAGTGAAACTTGCTTCCAGTTAACTCTGGATGTCATGAAGCTGTTATAAACATTTCCTTGGGTGGGAGGGGGAGGCAACTCTCAAAAAATCCAGTAAAATAGTAAAAAAAAAACATTTCCAAGCGGAGAGGCTCAATTTGTTTCTTGGAAACCTGTGAGGGGGCTGCTAGGAGGGGGAAGAGTGCCAATTTCCCACGGCACACTTGATGATTGCTCATGGCACACTGGTTGGGAAACACTGCCCTAGTAAACCTTTTGTATCATTATCCGAATACCCCCATGCATATGGGATATATTGAGCATGGTGATCAGATCATGATATGAATAAACAGTTTAAATAATGTACCAGTAAGGCCTTCCCGAGGACAACCCTGAGAAGCCCCTCAAGCCCCCCTCCGCTACATGCCTGCCTTGACAGAAGCACGTGCTGTGTCATTTTCAAAGTATTCTGAAACTGGTTAAATTGTCTTCATTCGACATGAACCTTTCAGTAATGTTCTGTATGAGTGAATTCACACATGGTATCAACACTGCCTTGGAATAGTCAAATTGCTTTGAAATATTTTTTCAGATGTTATTCTTGCTAAGTCAAAGAGTTTTACAAAATGATCTTTTGCATCTGCTCTCAGAATTTCTAAAGACTTTAACAGTGACTTTGTGTGGTTTATGGCAGATGCCATATCAAGACTTTTTTTCCTGAAGAAAATTTTATAGGGGCAAAGTAAGGCTGAAGAGTTGTTCATAAACAAACAGGCTAACAATGAAATCACTTTTTACCATTGCAGTCAAAAAGTTTGAAGCTGAAGAAGAGATTTTCCATGGTTCCTCTGAGATTTCTTCTAAGGCAACTATAATCGGCTTAAATAGTTCAATGAATGTCAATACACTGTCATGCCTCTCAATGAAACGAGTCTCGCATAAATGTGTCAGTCTTTTTTTCCTGTTGTTTCTGGCACATGAACAAATGTCTGTGACTCCAATGTGACATGCTTCTATATAATTCTAATACTCCGACTTGATGTGGATTTTTATGCTCTACCAATAACCCTCTGCTTCTTTTCAAGCCTAACCTTAAACTTAAACTGAATGGAAATCCCCATTCCAATTGTCATTCCCAAAGTTCTAAAGCTAGGGCTTCTTACCCCTCCCCTACTTTTAAAGATACAGGCTCCAAATTACATATTCTGCCTTTGGATATTAGTAGCATAACTAACTTCATTTTAACATAGAAGGACTGAATAATAATAATAATAATAATGGGCATTGAACCAAGCCAACGCTGGATCTGGACCAAACTTGGTGAGACAGCTTCAGTTGAGACATCTTTCCCCCATGAGAACTTTTCCAGGACTCAATTTCCCTTCCAAGCGGTAGATTTCTCTCACTTCCTGTTGTCTCACTCACATTCTTAAATGTAAGTTGGATGTTTGTAACTCGGGGACTGCCTGAATAAGTTCCATATAATGTCGACTGTGTTCTAATTCACAGTGGAAAACATCTTAATGTAATCCATCATCATGATAAAGGAAGTAAGAAGAACACAGATGGTAACAGAAAGGAACTTCTGCCAATTGTGGAAACCATTGTCCTTTGTGGCTTTAAAAACTAGCTTTAAGAGGGAGCAATGGTTCAGGACCTTTTACCTGTGAAGAACCATTACATAGTTATGGTAATTTCAGGGCCTTGTTAAGATCTCATGCCAGATCAGGAGACACTGGCCTGAAAAGTTATCTGGGGGGTTCAACCCCTCCCGAATGTTTTTTTCTGGCTATGGGCCTTACAGAGACTAATTAAGAAAACATTTTTAAATGTTTTAATTGTTTTATTGTAGGGCTGCATGTTTGTTCGCTGGCATATGTGTTGGCCCGAGCCTGCATCGGAATATAAACCCAAATAATAAATAAATAAATAAATAAATTAAGAAAACATTTGTAATCAAATTCCTGCTGATCGGCATATGGGGCGGCATCATTCATAATTTAAAATGGCCCAAACCTCATGACATATCTCTATACTTTTATGACAGACTAACCGTCTCCTGCCATGTGTTGCTGTGGCCGAGTCTGTGTATATGTGTTTTGTGTATGTATATGTGTGTGTATACAGTATATTTGCGTATATGTGTATATATGCGTCGCAATGTATTTCCCATTTCTTTGCTTTTTAAGTCTCTTCCACTGTATTTTTCAGTGTTTTTATGAGTGATGGTCACTCGTTGGCCTGATAGGTGTATTTTTTCCAAATTTGGTGTTGATTCTAGTGGTTTTTCAGTTATGTTAATCCCACAAACAAACATTACATTTTTATTTATATAGATTTAGAATATGTTCCAATTTCAGAATCTTTCTTGTTATAACCAGAGTTTAAACAGTCTGGTCCTGAACTCTACATTTTGTGTAGAGCTGCATGGCCAAAATTCTCCCATGTCTTTATTATCTTTGGAGCTGTACTGCAATGGTCAGTCATGCATTCAATGTTTTGAACCTTGTAGAGCCAAAGGTGTGTTTCCAGACATATACCATACTGGTATTTTGGATGCGTTATAGCTACCTGTTTGAGATGGAAAACACACACATTCCGAAAACAAATTTGAATCTCAATCTTTGCCTTCTAATATGACCATGGCTCTAATATATGTAATTATGCCCATTTTGAGATGATCAACTTTCTTACTTGCTTATTCTTTTTTATTTCCCCCTAATATCTAATTTTAACATCTCAGTTTGTCTTTGAGCATGAGATTTGCATTTATCATTTCCAAATATATCTGTGCCATATGTTTCATTGAAGTTGGAAACCTTAGTTATGAATTTAATGACTTTTCAGTAGCACCTGCAGGCTAATCTTTTATTCAACTGAAAAATGCACATCTGTAACTACTTGAGTCTGGATATGTTCCTAAGACCCTCCCATTGAGATGTTTGCTTAATAGAACGTGCATAGTATAAGATTCTAGCTTGATTGACAATATTATGTGCCAACACTCAACACTGAAGTGAAATGTACTTTTTATATCACTGTGTGTGTGTGAAATTTTTGTCACCTTTAATTACATTAGTCTGTAACACTTTAATAATTTTTCTAACAATTGCTTGAAGCTTCGTTTTTCTTTATGTAGCAAACCATCACATAATTTTAACATACATAGTGTATACGGACTACATTTAGCAATAAATGCATAGTCATTAGCAATAGAAGTTACATGGGAAACACAATAACTGCCTTGAAGTGGAAAAATTGGAGGATAAATTCCTTTTAGATGATCCAGAGGTCAAAAAAGGGATTATAACTGGTGTGATAGGTTGTGCTGGCATACTTCATACAAATGTGGGAATTGTATAGCCCTCCAGATGTTGTTGAATTGTAATTCCTAGCAGTCCTAGCTGGCCAGTAGTGAAGATAGCTGGGAGTTACAGTCCAACAACATTTGAAGGACTGCATGATTCCCATTTTTGCTTTAATGGAGGCTAGAAATTGAAATGGAGATAGTTTGGGATGATACAAATCAGACATTGTTATTTTTTCATGTTACTGCTACTGTAATTTTTAAAGAGCCAGTATATATAGAATAACTTTTAATGTTTTTATTGGGAAGTGCTGATTGTACTTTTAAAGACTGTATATCATTTGATGTCATGGCTGGTAGAATAAACAATTCACTTCTCTGTTGAATCTTGTGATTCTGGATGGCTTGTAAATAGGTTGGTTCATTTTATTTATTTATTTGTTATTTATTGACTTTATTTTTATCCCGCCTTTCTTCTGATATAGGGACTTCATGCTACATAATAACATCTCAGTATCAGATAAATAAATGGACTGGATCATTGATGAGCATTCCAACCTAGTCTGGATTACTTGTCTGGATTGAGATGGGTCCTACCTATTCTGATTTGGCAGGGCCTGTCCCAATTAATCCTTTGCTGTCTCATATTTTTTAGTTGCTTTAAAGATGTCCCAATTTTTCTCTCCTACTTAACCATTGCCCTTGGCTTACTTCAATTACTGCCAACTGGATGCAAAGTACAAACATTATTTGCACGCAACTCAGCAAAGGAGAGAAAAAAGGATATTTTTTTCTCTTCCCTGTAAACCCAGCAAAAGCAAACTGCTGCAGCCTCACTTAGCTTTTATGTCCTAGTTTTCATCTGTAAAATGTTCCCGAGTATTGCCCAGGGGGGAGGGATCTCTCCCACAATCACGGCTGCCAGAGTGACTCTTTAGCAATGTTGTAACCCACCTCCAGCCATGAGGAGAGAAAGGTAAGAAATAATAATAATTTCCCTGAACCTAAAATGGCCTTTGACTATGCCCAATGGATCCTCACAGACATGGATGCTTTTGGAGCTTTGATGATATAGTGTCCTTCTCAATGCCTGCGTTTGGCTATAGAATTCTTTCCCATGGAAGGTTTAGCCAGAACTTTGTCTACTCCCTTTTCATTGGCAAGTTAAGATTTTTCTATTTAGGCAAGTGTTTGGATTTCAAAAAGGCGGGCGAATGTTTCCAATGCAGCATACTATACTTTTATCTTTTAAATGTGCTCTATATTGTTTTGACTATGTGATTTTTAACATTATCATTTGTTTAATTGTTCTTTTCTAATTTTGGTACGCTAAGATTTTAGCTGAATTTTGTTTTACATTGTTGCACCTTGGGTCCCATGCAAGATATAATTATTATTTTATTTATTTAAAACTTTTATATCCCGAACTTCTCTACCTCCATAGAGGGACTCAGACCAGCTAACAGCAAAGAATCAATGCCAAAATACAGTCTGAAAACATCATACAAACAATAAAAGATTAAAATACAAGTAGATTAAAATACATATAAACTACAACAACGAAAGGAAAGCTTATTGTGTAAACAAGGCAAAAGGGAGCGGATATGTTACTCCCCCCTTTATACCGCATTATTTAGACTGTATAGGAGACCGTGCTCTCGCGTTAACCCGCATTATTTCTATATACATGTCTTTGAATGAATCCTATGACATATTTTGTCTAATATAAAACTATATGTGTTTTATTGACTTAGTAACAGTATAAGCAATTTGTTTGGGGATTCCCTTAGAAGAGTCACATATCCGCTCCCCTTTGCCTAAAATACATATAAGCTAGGTTGCCAAGATAAAATCATGTCCAGTTTGGTCCGCATACGTAATCGATAACTTAAGTCTATTGTCGGTCTCAGCCACTATTCCGGGAATGCTTCTTTATAAAAGAAAAGAAATTAAAATCTAGGTTCTGATACTTCTTGTTCAATTAACCTATCAACATTTATCCTTCATGCTAGTGTTGCTTTGATTCCTTCCTCTCTTTGCCCATTTTTAAAAAACTTTCTAACATGTTACGTCTTTTGTGCTCTTTCCTCATTCCCTGTTGTTTCTGACCATCTGCATATGCTGTAGAACAGGGCTGTCCAACAGGCGGCCCGGGGCCCGCACATGGCCCTCCAGCCCCTTGGATCTGGCCCTCCTACCCTCCTGCAAGAAATCAGCTGTTTTTTTTTAAAAAAAATGAAAAATTGTAGCGGCGGCACAGCTGTCCGCCATTACCTGTCCTGGCTCTTCAGCAGATAGGAAATGAGCCAGTACAGGAAATGACGCCGCGGAGCCAAAGGACTACAAGTCCCAGCTTCCCCTCCGCAGCGCCATTTCCTTTGAGACTAGAAGAGTACAGGAAGTACTCTTCTGCTGTGTCTTCGACTCCTGCCTCTGTGTCTTCGCCTCTCTCGTGCTCCGGCTCTGGCTCCTGGATCCTCGTTGAAAGAGAGAAGCCGGACCGGAGCAAGTCTGTGTGGAGCTCCGTTTGGGCAGCGGTCGTTTGGGAAGGATACCGAACTAAGGTAGGCTGAAGCAGAGGGCTGTTTTGCTGCAGTGGGCTCCTTCCTTCGTTCCTTCCTTCCTTCAATCCTTCCTTTCTTCCTTCCTTGCTTTTATTCTATTTTTTATTTTTTTATTTTTTTATTTTATCTTTTTTATTTTATTTATTTCCTTTTATTCTTGCATTTATTCCTCCCTCATTTCTTCCCTCTATCCATCTTCCTTCCTTCCTTCCTTTCTTTTATTATTTTATTTTATTTTTATTTATTTTCACACTGCGGCCCCCCAGGTGATCAGTGACTGGAATTCCGGCCCTTGGGCCGGTAGAAGTTGGACAGCCCTGCTGTAGAACATGGCTAATCTCCAGCCCCTGAAACACACACAGAGTTCCTTAGCATATTTATCTTCTAGGACTCAGCAAAACTCTTCTAAGAATCCTTGCTTGAAGGAGACATACAGTACATTTCTGGGTTGCATCAAAAGTACTGTAGTGTCCAGATTGTAGTAATAGTAATAGAAGTAGTAATATCACTATGTTTTGCTTTGATCAGACCTTACCTGAAAAAACTGTGCCCATATCCAGAGAAGCACAACCAAGATATTAAAAGGTCTGGAAACCAAGATTTATGAAGAATGATTTCAGGAGCACCTTCCAACTCTAAGAGTCTATTATCTTTCCTGGGGAGAAGGAATATGCAGTACTTCAGGTATAGTGTATTGTTTAAAAACAAAACAAAACAAGAATAGTTCATATACAAGGGTTATCCGGAAAGTAAGGTTATAAGGTTGTTTTTTAAAAATAAAAACAACAACAAAGAATGAGTTTATTTTAATAAAACTTGCATGGATTGTAGCTTAGGTATTACATTGTTTTCCCACATAATCACCATTCAGTTCAATACATTTTGTCATCAATGGGATGAGTTTTTGATGCCTGTGTCATAGAAGTTTCCCTTCACCTTTTTCAGCCAATTAGTCACCTTGATTTTCACCTCGTCATCATTGGAAAAGTGTTTTCCACCAAGGTGTTCCTTCAATTTAGTGAACAGATAATAATCACTGGGTGTGCGACTGGGGCTGTGAGAGGGGTGGATTAAAACATCCCAATCAAATGAAGTCAATAACTCTTGTGTTGCATGAGCGGTGTGTGGATGCACATTGTCATGAAGGAGACAGACTTCCGCTGTCAGCATCCCAGCATATTGGTTTTGGATGGCTCTGCGAAGTTTCTTTATGGTCTCACAATATATTCCGTACCCATTTTGTCACATGCTGTCTTGACATTACGTCCTCTCCATAAACTGAAAGTATTTCATGATGAATTGCAGTGGCATTCATTCCCTTAGCATTTAGGTATTGTATTTCAGTGCAAACTTCGCACTTGGAAGGAAATGGATTGAGCACGCTCATCTCTAACTTTTACCACAGCGCCACAGAGCTACTGATGACTGGCACTGCTCGCTTGCTTCGGCTGGTTTCCTGCTACATGGCAGTGATACCAACTTCCCCCATGAAAATTCCCTATGAGAGCTATATGCCTTGTAACCTTACTTTCCGGATAACCCTCTTATATTATTAAGTCATAAGAGTGGCACATGCCAGCTTCTTTTTATATTTTTACTCTCTTCAGCTTCCGTAGAGGCTTTGACCTATGTACAGAGTTGTACATTTGCAAACAACTCATTACATCCTCCCCTTTTTCCAGAGAAACCACCACCATTATAAAAGGCACAATCTTGATGGGATGAGACAACTTTACATCCACAAGTATTCCAACTATCATTTCATAAATGAGCTCCACCATGTAATAAAATCAGAAATATTATTTTCTTCCTGTGCAGAAGAAAGCCATAGAATCATCACAGACAATGTAATATTCTTACAAAACATCATGACACTACATTACCTGTGCAAATTCGAATAATTACTTGCTTTGGGAATTTTTCAGAAAACACACAAACCTGGACCACCAATATATTTGTTCAACACTGGTGTAGGAAGCAAAGGAAAAATGATAAGATTGAAGTGTATACCTGAAGTAGAATAATGTGCCTTTGCAAAAACACGCTTCCAATGTGTTTAACTTTCCATGATAGCAAAACAGAAGGAGGGGGAAAAAATCTTGGATGTTATCTTTTCCTGTCACATGACTAGTGCAAACAGTAAGGTGAAAATAGACTCTTATCGTATCTTTCCTGGTGCTCGATAAAATGGCATAACCGCTTCCGAGCGCAGACATGAAAGGCTGTGCTTGAAAGAGGTCAGTTTGTTTTGTATTTCACTTTCACTCCTTTTTCTAAGCATCTTGATATTAGCTTTCAAGGCACTAGGTTACACTTGCATTAAATCCAACTGCTAATGAAGTTTTCCCAAACATTCATTGAAGCTGATTCAATGCATCACTTTAAGCTATTTATTATTCAATGAGAAGATTGGATTTGCTGATCCCTATGAATCCTAGGATTCCATAGCATTGAACAATGGCAGTTAGTTGTGCCAAATCCTAGGATCCATAGCATTGAATAATGGCAGTTAAGTGGTGTCAAACAGCATTCATTCTACAAGGTAGATGCACCTAGGACAGTTGGAGGATATGCTGCAGGGGTGTGCAGGTATGCGTAACACCTTCTGTTCTGTGCATCTGAACTCAAAGGCAAAATATATTAAATGAAACATGTAGAATCTTACTTGCACTCCTTGGAAAAAATGCAACAACCATTTCTATAATAGTATACTATTATAATAGCTTGTAATAGTATACATCATGCTCCCAGACTTAATGTCATCTCATAGGGCCCTTTAACACAGGCAACGAATACAGACCTGATCCAGAGTCCCATGTGGAATTCAGACAGGGATTCCCTCAATCACTTCGGAGATAGGATTGAGATTCTACTTCCCAACTGCTAGATAGCAATCATAAATGACCCATCCCCAACTCCGCACCATATCATGGCAGTCTCCAGCTGTAACACAGCACCTACTATCTCACAGTTCTGGTGACTTGAGGAGTAAGGGGGAGCAGGAGGAAAGCAGAGTTCCAGGAGCAGATATGGGCCATGTTGTGGTTGAGGACCACAATGACATGGGGGAGAAGGGCACGGGGGACTGCCATCCCATATCTTTGGGCTGCCTGAATCCAGGGAACATGGATGGCAATCAAAACAGTTGGAAACTGGTACAACTATCTTGACGGCCTCTAAGTCGAGAAAGCCTGAATCTTGAGCCAGGATTCAGATATTTCCCTGACTGATGTTAACCTGGGGTAAGGCCATGTTAAGGTAGCCTTGCCCTGGATTGACTTGGATCATCCCCATACTGTGTATAGCCACTATGGCGCTAATCCATTTCCACATCAGGCTAAGTGATCAGTGTAGCAACACTCATAGTTCTTCAGGCTCATGTTCCCAATGTTTTTTACCCCAAAATGAATCTTGATGAACAGAAAAATAAATGTTTATTTGTTTAAATGTTTCATTGTTGTTGTTGTCGAGATTATTGTTTGATAAATCTACCTTTGGTAACAGAAGTGTGAGGACTACTTGCCCAACTGGGCCTTCCATAGATTTGGCAACTTTGATCTAATGCTTTGATTTAGCCCTGCAATTAAGAAGATTTGGTTCAAAGCAAAAGTCCACTGGTTGATGTTTTACACTGAGGTGATAATGTTTACACAGATGTGCTTTGAAAGCTTGATTATGGAGGATTTTCCAAGTCCAGCCACATGACAGGCTTCTGTTATTTGAAAGGTAAAGTTATATAACATCTATCTTCAACAACTTTCCCATGTCTGCCAGCACATACTCTTTCTTGCCTTTCGAAGTGATTTATCTGATCATTGTATTTAATGTTATTTTCATTTTGAGGTTTTAAATCCCTCCATAATAAATCACTTGCTTTCAACAATCTTCTTCTCTCTTTTTTAATCACTCAGGTGCACACAGGGCAGTATTTAGGACTGCTGTGATGAAAAGGTGTTGTGTTACCTGCTTTAAGCCACCTGCCAATTAATTAGCCCCAAACACTCTCCAGCAAATAAAGCAAAGCAGTCAAATCCATTTGATCTCTCAGATTTACATGGTGACTGAAAAGACACATGGAAAGAAACTTAACAAAAAAAAACCCAGGGAAAAAAACCTACCAGCCTATTATTTCCTATTGCTTTACAACTTCTTTTGTCAGTGAAACAAAAGTGTCAACCCAGCAAGCAATTCCACCTTACAACCCTTTCAAGATTTGTTTTAAAAAATCAAATAGGGAACTAAATGTATTTTGTTGACAATATTTAGTACATTGAGGTTGGTGAGACTACGTGATGAAATACTGTTTACAGGTTTTCAAGTTGTCTGTTGTTGAGTTATGGTGAAACATTTATGTTTCTATGGTTTTCATAGAGAAGGAATACCCAGAGGTGGTTGTAATTGCCTTCTGAAATATAACCCACAGCAACTGATATTAGTTGTTTCCACATTCAAGTTCTGACTAAGCTTAACTCTGTTTAGCTTCTGAGATCAGATGGGATCCAGGGCCTTTCTAATAGTAGTCAATAACACACGAAGCCATATAGTCCAGTGGACATCATAGACTGCTCTCTAATAGGAATGGTTTTCGTTTAACTGTGTGTAAGCAATACTATCACCACTTTACTTTCCCTATCTGTAAACTGAGAAAAAAAGGAGTTATTTCAAAGAGAGAATCAAATAATACTAAACATTTTGCATAGAAAGTTTAATTAACAATAATTTACTTTATTTATCGATTGATTTTTCAGCATCAAGGGGATGTCATACATTGACAGCTGGCTTAAAAACAAACGCATCATTCCATCACCATCCCATTGAACCCTCCATGGTAAAGAAGGGAGAGCTCCTACCAACCCAAAGTAAAACAATAAACTGAGTGATTGAACGGTGATTTGAACCCAAAGTCCCTTACACTATGGGATGAGAACCCTCACTCCTTAGAACTAATCTAGCCCACAAGGGGTTTGAATATATCCTGGAAAGAATGGAAGATGACCCATGAATGGAAGTGAAGCTTATACAGCTTTGCCCTTCTTTGTTACTAAGGCAAGTCCTAGATTTGGGAATTCCAGGACTATCTACAGTGATTAATGGAAATTACGGTTAGATATCCTTTGTATACTCTTAGCAATGCAACTGGAATGGAAAATCAGGTCATGATCATTGGGGAAAGAAGGCAGATGATTCTGTGGTGGCATATGATCCTTTGCATCTTCCAATTTGTCAGATTGGTCTCAGAAGGCAATGATGCCTCACAGAATCTCTCTACCACTATCATGAGCAGAATTCAGTATAATAGATAAACAACTCTAGGTAAGCAGATAATTTAGTATATGAAGAAGTTCCTTGTTTGGCTGTGTGTTACATTTAAAGTTATATTAAAAGAACCTGCCTCTGAAGTAACCTTAAACTGGAGCTGAACCCATCCATCATGTGGGCTGAGCACTGCTGGATAAGAGATAACTCTCTCATGTAGAACGTAATTATTTTGGGGACTCCAGTCATAAATCATTCGTAACTGATTTCTGTTATGAGCCTGCTCTTCACAGAAGATTTTGCATAAAATGTAGGATTCATTTACCAATTTACTTGCTATTTCAGCAGCTGTGGCATCAAGATCATTAAAGCATTTCCAGAACTCACAAACAGTTGAAACTACGTTGTTTCACATTCTCTGAATTACTAAAAATACCTGAAACTTTTCCTTCTGTCCATGAAATGTGGCCCATACCATCTGCTCACTAGGTTGCAATACCGTATACACTTATTACTTCAATGAGGTTACTCTCTGAGTCAAAACAGGATGAACAAAGTACAGTTGTAGAATATTTAGAACTCTCCATCTGCACCACCAACTCAAGAAGAAAGGAAATCTACTTATGTCCATGCTTTACATTGAAAAGACAAAGCTAGAACAAACTTTTTGTCTCTTTGACCTGCGGTGATGAGACCTAGAACTCAGATCTACAAAGGTAGCCACTTCTGGAGTAGAAAGTAAGGCTCTTGAGCAAAGCAACTCACAATGAGAGAGAAGGCAGTGGAAATTCAATTCAGCAAGAGAGCACACAAAATAAACAAGAGCTTCACATGATGCCAGAAAGATGTCAAAAGGCATGCTTAGCTGGCAGAAAGTCCCACTGAATTTAGGAATTATCCAAGGTGCTGAACCCAGTCTTGGCACAAGGTTAAGCACCATGGACAGATCCTTTGACAGTTGTGCTAAAACTTCATTGTGATTTGCCACAACATTACAGGTCTGTTGTGTGGCTAAAAGGAAGAAGAGGAATATATGTAATTTTGAGGTAATTATGTATGTATGTATTTATTTATTCGATTTAGTAGACCGCTTTCTCTGGAGCCCAGAGCGGTTTACAGCATTTAAACACAGATAAAACACATAAAAAACACATAAAAAACAGCATTATAAAACCAATTAAACCCCGCTCCCAACAATAAAATCCTAGCAGATCGACAGTAGAGGAAAGGTCAGAAGATAGTGGTGGTGGTGGGATGATGATGATGACCCATGGTCATTAAATACAAGAGCATGGGGATAGGGAAAGATGAGGGAAGAACACAGAGTTAAGGAGTAGCTTCTTCCTATTTAATTGCTGACATTTCATCATTTTGGACCCATCCTCTTTTCATCCATCCTTCAATAATAATAATAATAATCATCATCATCATCATCTCTATCATCATCACCATCACCACCACCACCATCATTTACATTTCTCCCTTTTCCCCATGGGGACTCAGAGCGGATTATAGCATTTACATACATAGGCAAATATTCAATACCTTTACAATAATATACATTGAGACACACAAACACAAACAAAGGCAGAGGCTTCTCCTTTCAGTTCTGGCTTTCTGAAGGTGGTACTCATCTTTGGCTTTGGGAGGTGCTCTCCTCCATTTTCAAGCCGAGGAGCCTGCGTTGTCACCTCCTGGTTATGTGGCTGGCAAGATTGCTTGGGGCGTCTCTTTGCCTTTTCCCGCTGAAGCGGTACCTATTTATCTACTCACATTTTATATGTTTTAGAACTGCTAGGTTGGCAGGAACTTGAGCTGACAGATCACCCCGTCTTGTGGATTAGAACTGCCAACCTTCAGGTCAGCAATTCAGCCAATCTTTAGGTCAGCAGTTCAGCAGCACAAGAGTTTAACCCATTGCACCACTGCGGCTCCCTATTCAGTCACAGTGTTTGCTAGAAAGTAAGCCTTACTGAACTGAAAGTAAACATGCAAAATCATATCAGCAGTGTGGTTTAGTGGCTGGAGTGTGGTATTATTATTAGTAGTATTGAAGCTAATAATAATAAAGGATATCACTTTAAATGTTTATGCAATGGTATGATGGGGAGAGAGGAGGGAAGGTAGATGAGATAAAATGATTACAGGTTATGGTTTATTGTTGTACTGTTATATTAATAAAAATTTAATTTAAAATTAATAAAAACCAAAATCTTGTTAAATGTTTTATGCAATTGGGAGAGAGTGAGAAAGGTGGATGAGATAAAAGGAGGATTTTAGATTACAACGTATTGTTGTATTGCTATATTGTATGGATATTGTCACCCAGAGGACCTTTGCATAGGCCACTCCTAGACTGTGGAACGACCTACTGGAACAGAATCAACAACTAAATGAACTGTTAGAATTGAAAACACAATAAAGACCTATCTCAGGTTATGCCAGTCAGCTTTTGTATGATATTATTTCTAGCACCCACTTTTTGCTTGATATTCAAGGAATATTACCACTACTATTACACTATGTAACACGATTTTTGTTCTTGGGTTGTAGATGTCATTTCCTAATTGATTCAATCATAAAAAAGGACATTATTAAACTGCAAAAACTTTGTTTTTGCGGGACATCCTGCAGTGCATTTTGCTATAGTTTTCAGGGAATATTCCGTTAAGTCTCAACCAATTTAACATAGTGTGCAGTAGCCACAAAATACAAAGTTTCTGGAGTATAATTTATTTATTTATTTATTTATTTATTGGGGCTTCTTCGCCGCCGACTCCCGAGGGCTCGCGGCGGCTCACAGAGCCAGTGGCACAGCGCCAAAGGGTTAAAACATAAAACAGTTAAAAACACAGTTAAAACAATAAAATACAATATAACCAATAGAACAGCAGCAAATATCGCAACCCAGAGAGTGTAGACACGGCCTACTCGCCGAAGGCCTGCCTAAACAAATGGGTTTTGCAGGCCCGTCTAAATGGAAGTAGGTCTCTCAGGGCTCTGGCTGCGGCCGGGAGGGCGTTCCATAGCGTGGGAGCTATAACCGAGAACGACCTCCGGCGGGTAGATGTTAAATGTGCCAACTTTACAGATGGTACTACCAAGAGGTTGGCCTCTTCGGACCGAAGTGATCTCGCTGGGCAGTATGGGGTGAGACGGTCCCTCAGATACGCTGGCCCCAGGCCGTGTATGGCCTTGAAGGTAAGAACCAGCACTTTGAAGGCGACCCGGTGCTCAATAGGCAACCAGTGCAGATCCTGCAAAATTGGTGTTATGCGGCAACCTGCTGGGGCCCCAGACAGGAGCTGGGCGGCAGTGTTCTGCACCAGCTTGAGCTTCCGGATCGACGACATAGGCAGGCCAACGTAGAGCGCGTTACAGTAATCTAGCCTTGAGATGACCGTGGCTTGGATCACCGTGGCTAGGTCGCTCCGGGAGAGGTAGGGGGCCAGCCTCCTTGCCTGGCGGAGATGGAAGAAAGCAGCCTTGCTGGCCATGGAGACCTGGGCCTCCATGGTCAGCTGGGAGTCCAGTGGACACCCAGGCTCTTCACGGACGGCGCTGGATGCAGCGCCACACCGTCCAGGGTCGGAAGCCGGGCACCCACCCCGCCCGGGCCGCCCAGCCACAAGATCTCCGTCTTCGCCGGATTCACCATCAACCTACTGGCTCGCAGCCATCCAGTAACGGCTTCGAGGCAATGTTGGAAATTATCGGGACGGATCCTGGCCTGCCCTCCATCCTCAGAATGAGCTGGGTGTCATCGGCGTACTGATGGCAGATCAGCCCATAACTCCGCACCAGCTGTGCAAGCGGCTGCATGTAGATGTTAAATAACAGAGGGGAGAGAATGGCCCCATGAGGGACTCCACACACTAATGGGGAGCCCTCGGAGACCACCCGCCCCTCCTCACACGCTGAGACCGCTGGCGGAGGAAGGAGGTCAGCCATTAAGGACAGTCCCCTCACTCCAGCCATGGCCAGGCGGTGGATCAAAAGATTGTGGTCGACCGTGTCAAACGCTGCCGTGAAGTCCAATAACACGAGCAGCGCAGACCCGCCTTGGTCGAGCTGGCAGCGGAGTTGGTCTGTGATGGAGACCAGGACCGTCTCCGTCCCATGCCCCGAACGGAAGCCGGACTGGAAGGGCTCCCCTTCCAGTAACAACTACTTTCAAAGCAAGTACTGTTCAATGAAATAGGAAATAACACTTTCAAACCAGGAAAATTATTCAAATGTTGTTATATACCGGTAGCACTGGGAATGTGGCACAGCTGGCTGGGTGTCAGCTGCATAAGATCTCTACTAACCAGAAGGTCATGAGTCCAAGGCCTGCCTGGGTCGGAGTGAGCTCTTGCCCAATTTGTGTAGCTTGTTGTCGACCTTTGCAACTTGAAAGACAGATGCATCTGTCAAGTAGGAAATTTAGGTACCACTTGTGGGGAGGCTGAATTTAACTGATATCTGGAATGTTAAATTGCCTCTATGTCTGTCTATATATGTTGTATGTCAATGACATTGAATGTTTGCCTGTATATGTGCATTGTGATCTGCCCTGAGTCCCCTGCGGGGTGAGAAGGGTGGAATATAAATGACGTAAATAATAAATAATAAACATAGTGTAACAACAACAACAATAATGATACATTATGGGGTTGTGGTGACACAATGGGTTAAACCCTTGTGCTGTTAAACCCCTGACCTGAAGGTCGGCAGTTCAAATCCACGGGATGGGATGAGCTCCTGTTGTTAGCCCTAGCTCCTGTCAACTTAGCAGTTTGAAAACATGCAAATGTTAGTAGATAATAGGAACTGCTTCGGTGGGAAAGGCATAAGATGCTCCAAGCAGTCATACTGGTCACATGACCAGGAGGTGACAATGCAGGATCTTCTGCTTGGAAATGGAGAACAGCACGTTCCACAGATTAGCACTGCCTCCAAAGCCGGAAATGAAAGGAGAATCCTTTGTGTTTGTTTGTGTTTATGTGTCTCATTGTATTGTAACAAGGCATTGAATGTTTGCCAGTATCTGTTTCGACTGTAATTCACACTGAGTCCCCACAGGGAGTAAGGTGGAAAATAAATAAAGTATTGTTGTTGTTGTTTTCAAGGAATAGTCCATGAAGTCTCAACCAACTCAACAAAGTGTGTGGCAGCCACAAAAACAAAAAAAGTTTTTGGAGTATAACAACTACTTTCAAAGTAAGTACCACACAATGAAACAGGAAATATCACTTTCAAACCAAGAACAGAGAATTATACAAATTTTGTTACATAGTGTAATTACAACAATAATAATGATACATTTGATTTGTTACCAGCCTTGATCCTTGACGAGAAGTGGGTTACAAATAAAATGGATTCTTACTGTTAAAATGTAAACATATTTTCAAAAACTTGAATTTTTAAAATAATAATAATAGATTTTATTTATTACTTGTATTTGTTACTTACTTCCAGTCTCACGCAGAGGTGGATAACAAATGAAATTATTGTACCACTTCTATTATGATAACGTGGAGGCAGTGACAGCTTTTTTATTTCTTGGCACGAAAATTACTGCAGACGCAGACTGCAGCCAGAAAATCAGAAGATGTTTTCTTCTTGGTTGGAGAGCAATGACCAATCTCGATATAATAGTGAAGAATAGAGATATCATACTGACAACGAAGGTCCACATAGTTAAAGTAATTGTATTCCCTGTAGTAACATATGGATGCGAGAGCTGGACCATAAGGAAGGCTGAGTAAAGGAAGATAGACGCTTTTGAACTGTGGTGTTGGAGGAAAATTCGGAGAGTGCCTTGGAAGATCCAACCAGTCCATACTCCAGGAAATAAAGCCTGACTGCTCACTGGAGGTAAGGATATTAGAGGCAAAGATGAAGTACTTTGGCCACATAATGAGAAGACAGGAAAGTTTGGAGAAGAGAATGATGCTGGGGAAAATGGAAGGAAAAAGGAAGAGGCCGATCAAGGGCAAGGTGGATGGATGGTATGACTGGCTCGACCTTGAAGGAGCTGGGGGTGGCCACAACCGACAGAGAGCACTGGTGTAGGCTGGTCCATGAATGCAGGTCACAAAGAGTTGGAAGCCACGGAATGAATAAACAACAATTTATTATAATTACAATGGTTAAAATATTTTTTAAAATGTATATTTATTTATTTATTATTTCGATTTGTATACCGTTCTTTCCATGTTGGCTCAGAACGGTTTACAACATATCGAACTAAACAATGAGGCATAAAAACATCTAACAGTAAAAATTACAGACAGAATAACAACATTCCACTACAACCAGAGAGGGTTACAGGTTGAATGCTTGTCGGAATAACGCCGATTTACAAGCTTTCTGGAAGGCCGGTAGATCATTAATTGATCGTACTTCCGGCGGTAAATTGTTCCACAGGTATGGGGCTACCGCGGAGAAGGCTCTCTGCCTAGTAGACTATAGATGTACAGTTCGTAGGGAGGGAATCTGTAGAAGATTGAGATCTTCAGATCGAAGGGATCTCTGTGGAACATATGGGAGTAGACGGTCCCTCAGATACACCGGCCCCAGACCATACAAGGCCTTAAAGGTCAGAACCAGCACTTTGAAGATGATCTGGTGCTCAATTGGTAGCCAGTGCAGGCGTTGCAAGGTTGGTTAAATATGAACCCTGGCTGGCACTCCAGCCAGGAGTCGTGCTGCAGCGTTCTGCACCAGCTTGAGCTTCCGGATGACCGACAAAGAAAGGCCAATGTAGAGGGCATTACAGTAGTCTAGCCTCGAGATGACAGAGTAGGCAGTCGGAGCTCACCCCCCCCCCCATTTGGCCCAGCCAAAGGATCTCCGTCTTCAATGGATTCACTCTCAACCGACTGGCTCGCAGCCAACCAGTCACAGCTTCAAGGCATTGTTGGAAACAATCTGTTACAGAGTCTGGGCAGCCATCCATCCTCAGCACAAGCTGGGTGTCATCAGCGTACTGATAGCACTCCAGACCAAACTCCAGACCAGTTTGGCAAGGAGTCGCATGTAGATGTTGAACAATAAACAATAAAGGGGAGAGAATGGCTCCCTGAGGCACCCCACAGCTTAAGGGGAGCCTCTCGGAAACCAACCCTCCCCTCTACACTCGCTGTCCCCGATCCAGGAGAAAGGAGGACAACCATTTGAGGGCAGTCCCCCTCACCCCCGTCACAGCTAAGCGGTGGGTTAACAAGTCGTGATCTACTGTATCGAAAGCTGCCGTGAGATCTAATAACACGAGCAGCGCCGATCCCCCTTGATCCAATTGGCATCGGAGCTGGTCTGTGATGGCAACCAGCACAGTCTCTGTCCCATGCCCAATACGGAAACTGGACTGGAAGGGGTCTAGCCCAGCTGTGTCATTTAGGATGTTATTTGTTACTGGTCTTGAGCCTTATTAATATTATTCTTTGGATAGGGCTGGAGGTTTAGCACAGCTGGTAAATCACAAGCATTTATTAGATCTAGCAACTGAAAGGTTGCAAGTTCGAAGCCCTGGGTTGGTGTGAGCTGCCAACTGTCAGCCTAGCTCATTGTTTACCTAAGCAATTCGAAAACAGCTTTAGATGTAATTAGAGGTACAGCTAAAAGTGGGGGAGATGTTTTATGATGCCATAAAGAAAGAAAATCAGAAAATGCTGGGTGACCAAAAGGAAGGAGGAAGTCCTGACAGCTCTTCATCATAGAGGATAGAGCAACAGCACCCCCTGGACTGCACTCGAGCCCAACCTTCCATGGCACCAAAAACAGCTGGACACTGAGTTGAAACAAACCACCTCCTTCTGTTCTGTCTGCCTGTGTATTGTCTATACCAGGGGTGCTCACACTCTTTCAGCATGTGAGCTACTCTTAAAGCAACCAAGTCCAAAAGATCTACCTGCCACTGCCGCCGTGCGCTCCCGCGCGCTCCCGCCACCACGCGCTCTTGCCACTGCGCATGCTTTTGCTGCTGCTTTCTGCCCGCGCAGCGCTTCTTCTGCCTGCGGGGCATTGCAGGAAGGAGAAAGCACGAGGCAGGGCATCCAGAGGGAGCGGTCCGCCCTGCCTATCTCGCCGGCAACGGAGGCTACACAGCTGCTTCCGGACGAGGGAGAGGCAGGCCGCTCCCTCCAGAGGCCCCGCCTTGTGCTTCCTTCTTCCTGCAATGCCCCGCAGATGAAAGAAGCACCGCGAGAGTGGAAGCCAGCAGCAGGAGCGCGTGTGAGCGCACATGGCAGGAGCGCCCCATCTGGCTGGTGAGGCCCAAAGATCACCTGGAAGAGGGTCGAAGATCTACTAGTAGCTCCCAAGCTACCTAATGAGCACCCCTGGTCTATACAAAGCGGCATTGAATGCTTGCCGTGTATGTGTACTGTGATCCGCCCTGAGTTCCCTTCGGGGTGAGAAGAGCGGAATATAAATAAAGTGTTGTTATATTATTATTATATTATTATTAAAAACACAACAAGATGTGTCTACAGCAGACAAGATCACACTGCTGGCTGTTGTATTGGATCGCATGTTGGACACTTCCCAAGTGTCTAGGACTGTGTGATGTATTGGTGAATAATGCATGCTGATCCCAGTAAATTGGCCTTCTGCAGCTGGCAGATGGTAATTTTGTCAGCGCCGATTGTGTTTAAGTGCAGGCAGGCATGTGTGTTTAAGTGCAGGCCATGATCTGGTCTACAAAAGGCACTGCCCCCCAAATCACCCAGTGAGTGCAGGCCAAGGTCTTTCACCACTGATCACCACTGGGACCACCTTTACTGGCTTGTGCCAGAGTCTTTGCAGTTCAATCTTTAAATCCTCATATCGTGTCAGCTTTTCCAGTTGTTTCTCTTCAATCCTGCTGTCGCCTGGGATTGCAACATCCACGATCCATACTTTGTTTTTTTAACATGATCGTGAGGTCAGGAGTATTGTGCTCCAAAACTCTGTCAGTCTGAATTTGGAAGTCCCAGAGTAGTTTGATGTGTTCATTTTCTGTAACTTTTTCCGGCTTGTGATCCCACCAGTTCTTTGTCACAGGCAGATGGTATTTGTGGCACAAGTTCCAATGAATTATCTGAGCAAAGGCGGTATGCCTCTGCTTGTAGTCTGCCTGCGTGATCTTCTTGCAGCAGCTGAAGATGTGATCTATTGTTTCATCTGCTTCCTTGCAGAGTCTACATTTGGGATCTGTCATCAACTTTTCAATTCTGGCTTTGATGGCATCTGCTATAATGGCTTGTTCTTGGGCTGCGGGAATCAGGCCCTCTATCTCCTTTTCATCATCATCATCATCGTCGTCGTCGTCGTCGCCGCCGCCAGCTGTCCCCTGCCACAGGTTGCTGTGGCCCAGTCTGTGTATATGTGTTTGGTGTGTGTATATATGTGTGTATATATTTGTGTATATGTGTATATATGTGTTTTTGTGCATGCGCTGTAATGTATTTTTTTTGCTTTTTTGCTTTTTAAGTTTCTTCTGCTGTGCTTTTCATTGTTTTTATGAGTGATAGTCACTCCCTGGGAGGTTGAGAAGGGCTATTTGTTTATTTATTGAAATAAATAAAGAAATAGGTGTATTCTGTCCAAATTTGGTGTCAATTTGTCCAGTGGTTTTTGAGTTATGTTAATCCCACAAACAAACATTACATTTTTATTTATATAGATTAGCTGTCCCTGCCACACATTACTGTGGCCCAGTCTGTGTATATATTATATATGTGTGTATATTTGTGTATATGTGTGTTTTTACGCACCACGCGTTGCTGTGGCCCAGTCTGTGTATATGTGTTGTGTGTGTGTGTATATATGTGTGTATATGTGTGTTTGCATATATATGTGTGTGTGTGTGGTTTTGCGCATGCGTTGTAATGTAATTTTTGTTTTGATTTCCTTTTAAGTCTCTTCTGTTGTGTTTTCAGTGTTTTTATGAGTGACAGTCACTTGTTGGCCTGGTAAGTGTATTGTGTCCAAATTTGGTGTCAATTCGTCCAATGGTGTTTGAGTTATGTCAATCCCACAAACGGACATTACATTTTTATTTATATAGATTACTAGCTGAGGATCCAGCGGTGCCCAGGTTATTTGAAGAAGGCATTGTGTGCCAAGGTTGGTTCCTATTAGATGTTTATGTGGCTTGCAGTGGCCTCAGGAACTTAGTGAAGGTACTGCGAGTCCCGGGGGCCTAGTCAGGAAAATCAAGTTAAGGAAGCCTAACAATATCCCATGAGCTGAGGCCTAGTCAGGAAAATCAAGTTAAGGAAGCCTTTCTGTCAATTTTGGGGCTGGTTTGTGTTTTATAGGGGCTTTAGTGTTGTTTGGGAAGTGAATGACGTGAAGGTACTGCAAATCCCATCATTCGTGGCCCCTCCTGCCCTAAACCACACCAGGTAGTGAAGTGGGCCATTAGTTGCCTGTTTGCCAAGTTTGGTCCTGATCTGTCAGTGCTGTGGGCCTCAGTGGCTGACTGCCTGAGGCCTTTCCCTTTCCCTCTGAGTCACTTTAGAATGTTTGAATGTGGTTGGCCATTTGGAGGCAGTTATTCAAATTCCATTTCAGTGGCAACCAATCCTCTCTGTCTGGAGCCGTAGAATGTTGGAGTTCTGAGGCTGGCCAGTTAGAGCCCGTTATGCAAATAATCCCACAATGGCAGCCAATCGAAACGCTGGCACATATTCCTCCCGTCGCTTGGTCGGTTGCTCGGCCACACCACCGCAAACACTGACTTTTATTATATGTAATAGATTAATATAATACTAGCTGTACCCGGCACGCGTTGCTGTGCCCTATTTAGGAGATGCGAGAAAGTCTGAGTATGTAAGGGTTGGAATTGATGTTACTCCTCTGAACTGCAGTCGGATGGAGTGTGGGTCATGGGGGGCATTGTGTGCCAAGTTTGGTCTTTATCGGTCTTGGTTCTGGGCCACAGTGGTCTGATGGGTTTTGAAGTACTACAAATCCCATTATCCATGGAGGTACTTAAAGTCCCATAATCCATGGTCCACCCTCCTCCAAACTGTAGTGGAATGTCATAGGGACTCTGTGTGCCAAGGTAGGTTACTGTAAATTCAGGCCATACACAATGTCCCATGAGCTGAGGCCTAGTCAGGAACAGCAAGTTAATGAAGCCTTACTGTCAATTCAGAGCGTAAACAGCATTCCATTAAGTGAGGCCTAATCAGGGAAATTAAGTTAATGAAGCCTTACTGTCAATTTTGGGTGTGGTCTGTGATTTGTAGGGGTGTAAATTTTCTGTGGGAAGTGAATTGGGTGTGTGTGTTTGTGCCTCAGCCCTTTGCCTTATCCTCCTCTGATAGTTTATTATGGGTCGGAATGTTCATGTTGGCTGGCCAGTACAGGAGTTATGCAAATCCGTCCTTATTGGCAGCCAATCATGTTGTCAGAATGTAGAGGCTGGGAGAGTCGTTGGCAGCCCCGGAGGATGCTGGGAAATGTAGTTTTTTTAACTCATTGTTTTGGGGGCCTTTTAGGTTTTTTGGGGGGAAAGTTTCTTTGCTACAAACCTACCTTGCTTGAGGCCTATTTCTGTTGGCAAGTTTGGTGTTTCTGCGTTGTAAGGTTTGGGACGGTCGGTCCATGACGGGAACCCCTTTATATAATAGATTAGGGGTGTTACTTGAAACAGTGCATATTCATCTTGGACAGTGAGATGGGGGAATATATTGTGTGTTCCCTGATGGGGGAATAAATATTGTTGATGTTGTTGTGGATATATTTTTATATCTATATCTATAGATCCATATCTATATAATGTTTAATTTTTTTAAAAAAATCACTTGAAAGCAAGGGGAAACTCCAGCTGCTAATTCATTTGGAAAAATCCCCCTCTGCTTCCAAACACACACATACACACACTTCCCCCCTTCTACTTTTTCTTGTTGGAAAGGTGAGGCGATAAAAGGCGAAGAAGGGAAGACACGGAGTCCTTTTATGAGTGGGACTGTTAGATCTGGGGCTTTCCCCCCCCCCCCCTTGCCTGCCTCTTTCATGTGTGTCTGGGCAGGTCTCCCCCTCCGGGAACGCCCTTTCTTTCTCCCTCCCCCTCCCCTTTCCTTTTGCACCTGTAACCTTCCTCCTCCTCCTCCACCCCCTCCCCGTGTCCAAAGTGGGCTCTCCTTTGTGCCACCGGCCAAAGAGACTTCCCAGGAGAGGCCCACGCGGAGGACCCCTTCCTTGGCATCCTTTGGGCTTCTGCTCAGCTCGTGGATGCAAAGAGGGAGGGAGAGCAGGGGGGGGGGGCTGCTTCCAGAGGCCGGGAGAGCTGCGTGCTTGGTGGGAATGAAGAAGGGGAACACGTCGGGAACTCCCCTCCCTCCGTCAAGGAGAAAGAGGAGGCAGAAGGTGTGAGGTTTAAGGTTTCAAAGGCCGTCGTGGATTAGCATATGTGGAAGGGTGGGCTGCGGGGGGTGAACCTGCCCCACCGAGCCCGCTCGCTCTATATATAGGGAGAGGCTTCCCCCGTTGGGGCTGTTTCCCTGCCTGCTCCAAGGGATCCTCGACGGCACTTCCAGCCCTTTCGCCTTTCCATGTTGGCACCTGTCTCCACCCGCCTCTGCCAGCTCCATGCCCTCCGAGAGAAGAGGCTCCCCAGGCAGGCAGCGGCTGCCTTGACGCCCGGAACAGCCCCCCGGCCCTAAGCCAGAGGGTCTCCTCCTCCCAGCCCCCCTGCCTCCGCCGCCCCACATGGCTCCCCTGGCCCACCTGGGCGGCTTCCTCGGCGGCGGCGGCCTGGAGGGCTTGAGCCAGACGGTGGGCTCCCACTTCCTGCTGCCCCCGGCCGGGGAGAGGCCGCCCCTGCTGCTGGGCGACCGCCTGAGCCAGGCCGAGAGGGGCTCCCGGGGGGGAGTCCCGGGCCCCGCCGAGCTGGCGCACTTGCAAGGCATCCTCCGGCGGAGGCAGCTCTACTGCCGGACCGGCTTCCACCTCCAGATCCTGCCCGACGGAAGCGTTCAAGGCACCCGCCAGGACCACAGCCTCTTCGGTAAGGAGGCCCCTACCTTCCTTCTTCCTTCCTTCCTGCCTTTCCACCCACCTACCTACTACCCTCAACCTTCTTGCATTCACTCCTATCCACCTATCTTCTTTCCTTCCATTCCACCTTCCTTCCTTCCTTCCATCCCATACCACCTTCTTGCATTCATTCCCACCCACCTGTCTTCTTCCATTCCAGCTTCCTTCCTTCCCATACGTATTTTACCTTCATGCATCCATTCCCTTTTACTATAGTTTTTCCTTCCATCCCAGCTTTCTTATTTCCCTCTCATTCCCTCTCTTTCCCCTTCCTTCTTTCCTTCCCATAACTTCCTTCCTTTCCCTTTCTCCTCCCTCCCTTCCTTCCCATACCTACATAACTTCACTCACTCATTCATTCCCATCTGCCTATCTTCTTCTTTCCTTCCTTCTTTCCTTCTTTCCTTCTTCCTTCTCGCGCTCTTCCTTCTTTCCTTCTTCCTTCTCGCGCTCTTCCTTCTTTCCTTCTTCCTTCTCGCGCTCTTCCTTCTTTCCTTCTTCCTTCGTACGCTCTTCCTTCCTTCCTTCCTTCCTTCCTTCCTTCCTTCCTTGTAACTTCCATCCATCCCACTTACCTACCTTCATTCAATTATTCCTTCCTTTCTACTTTCCTCCCTTCCTCCTTTTGTCCCTTCACCCCTCCCTCCCTTCCTACCCACCTTCCCACCTTCCTTCCCACCTTCCCTCCCACCTTCCCTCCCTCCCTCCTTTTTTCCTTCCTTTTTTCCTTCCCTTTTTCCTTCCCTTTTTCCTTCCCTTTTCCTTCCTTCCTTCCTTCCTTCCTTCCTTCCTTCCTTCCTTCCTTCATTCTTCCTTCCTTCCTTCCTTCCTTCCTTGTAACTTCCATCTATCCCACTTACCTACTTTCATTCAATCAATCAATCAATCAATCCTTCCTTCCTTCCTTCCTTCCTTCCTTCCTTCCTTCCTTCCTTCCTTCCTTCCTTCCTTCCTTGTAACTTCCATCTATCCCATTTACCTACCTTCATTCAATTCTTCCTTCCTTTCCACTTTCCTTCCTTACCTGTAACTTCCATTCATCCCACCCACTTACCTGCATTCAATTCTCCCTCCCTTCCTTGTAACTTTCATCCATCCCACCTCACCTACCGCCTCCATTCAATTCTGACTTCCTTTCCACTTTCCTTCCTTCCTTCTTTCCTCCCTTCCCTAACCTACCCTTCCTCCTCACCTCCCTCCCTTCTCCCCCAGGCCCTTTCTTTTCTACACCCTCTATTCCCTCACTCCTGCAATCCTTATAGCAACGGGTGATGTAGCTTCTGTTTTGCCCCCTAATCCTTCCTGCCATCCTTCTTTCCACCTGCCTACCTTCCTTCAACCTTTCCTTCCCTCCTACCTTCCTTCCTTCCTTTCCTTCCCAATCTTCCTTCCTTCTCCAGGCTTGTTCTTTACTGCAACTCTGTTCCCCCCCTCTTGCAATGAAGCAATCCTTATAGCAACAGATGGTATAGCAACGGAATCACCTTCTTCTTTTCCTCCCCCTTTTGTGTGTTGAATGATGATCGCATGTACCAAGTACCTTTGCTTGACCCTCCCTAAGGTCTGTTTGACACAGTCTGGGTAAAATAGGTCCAAGTGCTCAGTGCAGATAGTCGCAACCAAATTCAAGAGTATCCATTAAGCTACTCCTTCATGTGCTTGGAGACTCTGGCTTGACTGTGCAGCCACAAAAGGAGGCCACAATCATATCTGCATGTTTCTGATGCAGGAAGTATGTAATTATTTCCTGCTGGAGAGGTCTTTGAGATCGGAGGGCATCACATCCCAGTGAACTTTGCCTTAGAATCTGTTCTTCATGTTCAGTACATACAATCATATGTAGACATCATGCTAGGCTATAATGTAAAAATACATATATTGCAGTTGTAAATACTATTCTGGCTGAGGAAGGAGGAAAACAATCTTCAGACTTTCATTCTAATATTAATAAATATTATTATTATTAATAATTAATTAATAATAATTATTATTTATAGCAGTGCTTTTCAACCTTTTTTGAGCCGCGGGACTTTTTTTACATTTACAAAATCCTGGGGCACACCACTAACCAAAATGACACAAAATGACACTCTAACACAGTAATACATATAGTTAATATGTTTTTAAATGTATTTATACACTCAGTGTGAAACCTGGGCCTATTTCGATGAACACAACATATATACGACTTCCTCTCACATACTTATACATGGATATCATGTCTTCTCTCAGCCTTCTCTTCTTCAGGCTGAACATGGCCAGCTCTTCAAGCCGCTCCTCATAGGACTTGTTCTCCAGACCCTTGTGAAATTTCACCCTGAGTGAAACTTGCTTCCATTTAACTATGGATGTCATGAAGCTGTTATAAACAGTTCCGGGGGGGACGAGGGGGGACGGGACGGAATCTTGAAATCAAGTAAAATAGTAAAAAAAAACTTTTCCAAGTGGGGAGGCTCAATTTGTGTCTTGGAAACCTGTGAATGCTTCAACCTCCCGATGCTCCCAGGTTCGCTCACTGCTCAATTCGCCGACGTGAAGCTTCCGGCTTTGGCTGTTCTCGCGAGAAATCCAAGCCAATGCGAAAACGCCAACTCAATCACTTCTGCCCAGTGCTCTGCTTTTGCGGAGAGAGGAGGGAGGCAGCGAAAGCGGCCACACAGATCTATGAAACGTATGGGAGCATCGAGAGGCTGAAGCATCCCTGAACGGGAGCTGGAGCCATGCTAAGTCGAGGCTCCTGAAGGCTTCCTCAAGGCGGGCCTGGTCCTGGCATTTGACTGAGCCCTTGCTTTGCTGGGACAAAGAATCAATGGCAAGCTACTGGGAGGATCTTTGGGGAGGGAAAGAGGGAGAAAGAGCTGCTAGGAGGTGGAAGAGTGCCAATTTCCCACGGCACCCCTGATGATCGCTCACGGCACACTAGTGTGCCACGGCACACTGGTTGGGAAACACTGATTTATAGACCGCCCTCTCTCCCCGTGGGAACTCAGAGCGTTTTACATACAAAAAGGCAAACATTCAATATTTCCAGGGCACTGTTGTTTTTAAAAGTGGCTATGAGTTTTTCCATCCCTGACTACAATATGGTCCATGTGCAATGCAGTGGGAATGACATACAAGTAAATAGATGCAGCGAGGCCCTTTAAACGTTGCTGGGTAGAGAGCAATTCAGTTGAACTAAGCATGCACAAAGAGCAGCAGAAATAGCACCTGTATAGACTCTGCATGGATCATTGAGTCAGTACAGTATACCACGTGCTGTACACCTTCAGACAAACATTTCTGTCAGCAAGAAATAAAATGAATCTGATAGTTTTCTGATCCTCACAACAGCCCTGCTAGATTTCCATTATGACAGCTTACCTCCAATTGGTGCTCTTCAACAGTTTTGAACTTCAACTACCTTGAATTTTGGCCACACTGGTGATGTTAGCTGGGACTGATTGGAATTTTAATTCAAAAGTTTGTAAGGGGATAGGCTTGGGAAAGCCTGAAATGTACCCATCTTGCAAACATCTATCACCTTTACAAAACATTTAGAAGGTGGCGTCTTGGGGAAAGCTATACCCATCCTACATATTTGAAATGGAAGCTCAGAAAGAGAGATTTGACAAGACACTTTGTTAAGGACACTGGGCATCCCAGGTCCATGTCTAATATTAATTGGTCCAATTACTTGTTCAATCCTTCATGTGCCTTAGAGACGTCCCTCCACATTTATGGTTATGACTTTTGCAGATTTTATTATTCACGGATTTGATTGCAAATGTTCTCTATAGGAATGTAGAGAACATAGAATCCTCCAATATGATTCTATGGTCAATTTCCTCTAGGCATGCTGGAGGACCTAGAGACTTCTAGAGAGAATATCTCTTTTGGAATTACCCAGTCCTCCAATGTGGTTCTATAGAGTGGTACTGGAAGACGTTCTTAGAGAGCTATTCTCTCAGGGGGGAAATCAGCACTTCTTTGTTCATGGTTTTTCCATTTCACAGAGGTTACTAACTATAGCTTATTTATTTATTTACTATATTTGTATACCGCCTTTCTCAGCCCGTAGGTGACTGAAGGCGGTTAACAGGGCAAAAACCAATGCTTACAATGTCATAAATACAATTAAAAACATCTATATTAAAAAATCCTTCATGTCGTGGTGAGGGGCTTATAGACAGCAAAACCACATAACTCAGAAATACCAAATTAAGCAACACAACCCCCCACATCACAAGGTGTGTTTAGCCCTCAAAAACCACACAAAATATAAAAAGGAAACACTCAAAAAAGCCAAAAAACCTGGGGGACTACAATTCCCAGGATCCCCTGCGCCACACATGCACTGTGCATGCACAGAAATCCTGTGCATGTGCACTAGGCCCTTCTCTCCCCACCCCTCCCCCCTCAAACAAAAAGAACTACAATACTGACTTCAGCAGTCGGCCATCACGGGACGCCACAACGCAGGCACCAGCTACGTCAACACGCGCAGCCACCCTGACCAATCCAGTGACACTCAGGAGAAGTACAAACGGCTCACTGCCTCCTCCTCCGGGCAACAGGAAAGGGAGGAAGGGAACGGAGGAAGGGAAGGAGGAGTGATACAGAAAAGGAAAGGAAGGGAGGAAAGAGGGAAAGGAAAGAGCTGAAGGATGAGGGAGAGAGGGAGGGTGGAGAAGAGGAATGTTAGGAAGGAAGAGATGTTGCGGAGCACCTGCACAACCCCTCCCCCCTCGCTGAGCACCACAACGAGGGAAGGAACGAAGATACTACACCACAGCCACGTGTCTACATCAACACTCTCAACACTCACCAACGATTCACAAGAAATATTGTTTATCTACAACCATTACAAAATCACACTTATTACATACCACTACTTTCTCAGGACTTCACTGAGCCACAACAATGCGTGGCAGGGTACAGCTAGTACTATAATAAAAACTAAACAAATCAATAAAATTTAAATTCATAGTGTCTCCTTGTTAAAAACGTGTCTGGACTCATTGTTTAGTCGTTCCATTTTCCTATGTCAGTTACTCTGCATTTGCAAATAATAATAATAAGCATAATAATAATAGGCATAATAAGCTTAGGACTACTCTTGTTTGCTACTAAAAATAGAACGTAAAGTTCGACATCAAAGTTACTTGATTTGTAAAGGATGGCAAAGAGAGGACGCAGAAGTCTGAAATTGTTGACAACCAACTGGGAACTGCCAACAAAAAAGGGGAATCAAAGAGGTTTCTCTTAGTCAAAACAGCCTGCTGCAAAAAGCTCTTAACTGATCTGTAATACGCTAGAACTGCCAATGTTTTCAGAACGAAAGGGTCTAGTTCAACAGAAATTTCTGCACAGAAGGGAAGCCTATCACAGCATGTAAACACAGAATAATTACCAAAAAAGGGGGGGGGGATAAGAAAGGAAAAAAAATTGAGATGGAGATCAAAGATTCTTGGTGCCTCTTTATTCTATCACCATTCTCAATAGGTTTGTCTGATGTGGTCTCTTTGTTGATTGAATCACCTGCTTATTATGATTTGGTAGGGGGTGGGGAGCTTCGACTTTGAAAATGATATCAGAAAGACAGAATACCTCCCATGTCTTTCAATGAAACTTTGAATATTGGGAACTCCAAAATCTCTGATGATTTATTTGCCGCGGAAAGATTGAATGTCTGATCTTTGTCAAGAATTTGGCTGGGCTGCTACTTAACGTTGGACACCACTTCCCTGACAATTTTTCATTGAAATCGCTGCACGTGGAGGAAAAAGTGGAAACATATAAGACGAAAGATATGAGACTCTACATTACATATATCTAAAATCAAATGACACGGTTTCCAAGAAAAACATGGGTGCATAGGTTTTTCTTCTTCTCAAAGCAGTCATTAAAAGCTTTCTTCCAAACAATCCAAATATTTGATCACTGTTATTATTTAACAAGGAATGGCATAAGCAACGTTTGCAAGCCTCATTGATTGAAACATGTGTAGCTCTCATTCTGAAATCAGTGGGACTTGTAAGTGCTTAATTTGGGCTGTGTCGTGCCTGATAGACAGAACACTGTTGCTGAAGGCTGCATTTTTTAGCAGTTTTGGTATTCTGCTGAGAGTGTTATAGTTAGATAGCACATAGCATACACTTCCTCTGCCTTTAGCTATATACACAAGTCTTGACAGCAACATGCATAATTAGAAGTTAAAGCTGAACTTTTTGCTTTTTCTATCCATGCAGGTATCCTTGAATTCATCAGTGTGGCAGTGGGGCTAGTCAGTATTCGTGGAGTGGACAGTGGACTCTATCTTGGAATGAATGAAAAAGGAGAGCTATATGGCTCTGTAAGTATTAAATATGATATCTCCTACCTCATATGCTTTAGACCATGATAGTCTCTTAGAAATGTGCAACTCATTTTAAGGAAAGATGTGTAATACGTCAGGCCTACAAGTGCTAATTTTGTCCATGAAATAATATAAAATGTGATCTTTACAAAGTGATCCCATATGTCTGTTACTGGAGAATTTGAGGGTGTCTTTATGCTGTCAAATTTGTAGTTTTACCACTTTAATTGCCAGGACTCAATGCTATTGAATCCTGGGGATTGTAGTTGATGAGTCTATGGCACATAAAGCTAAAGACCTTGTAAAATTCCCATGATTCCATAGCATAAGATTGGGGAACATGGACCTGGGAAAATCACCTTTCTGGACTACAAAACTTCAGAATTTTCCAGCCAGCATGTCAACTATGATTGTGCAATCCGGATAAAACTTGATCTGTTTCGTGCTCCAGCTTTCAGTGGGGGCCTGGATCAATTTTTTTGGGAGCCTTCCGAAACTGGGAAGGCAGATATCTGTTTTCGCTTTGGGGTGGTGAAAGATTCATTTTCTATCAGACCATTATGGGGTGTTCCCAGGTTCCCCTTCCCATCATTTTAGGTATTTAAGCTGTTTGTACTCTAGAGGAGAGGTAGCTACAGGCAGGTGCATGCTTTAGAGAGGCTTCTTACCTGTTTCTCTTCTTTAGAGGATAAGTGCTAGGATGCAGGCAGGCACGCGTGCTTTCTGGGCCTGCACGCCACACATTCATTTTTTCAAAAGCAAGGAGGCTGCTCACGAAAAGCAGGCGAGGAGCTGGGATTGGCTCCCGCTTGCTTTTGTGTCAAGCCGATTTTCGTATTGGAAGGGGGCTTTCTGTTACGTGCTTCCAAAGATAACAAAAGTAACAAAAGAACAGATGTAACAAAGAAAAACGTATCTACATTTGACATAACAGTTTGACAACTCTAATGTCAACTTACCATACTGGCTGGATAATTCTGGAAGTTGTAGTCCAACCCCCCCCCCCCAAACACTTCCAAGCTCTTGTACAAAAAGAAAACTATGCAAAGCTTTTTACTAGCTAATCTTTCCCTTCAGATGTTGACCTTAAAATTACTTGTGCTTCAAACTTTTTTTTGGCAAATTTGATTATTCCCAGATTTTATTACAAATGTTATCTCTCAGAATCTCTATGTCCTCTAGTGTGAATCTATGGGTTTTTTTCCTCCAGTTATGCTGGAGGACCTAGAGATTTCTAGAAAGATCACCTCTCTGGGAATCTTTAGGTCATCCAATGAGATTCTGTGGCCAGCTTCCAGTGGAAGTCATGTTGGAATGTCACCTACTTTTTCCTGAGTGCAAATTCTAACCTGCATTTCCCTTTTCCTTTTCCACAGGAGAAGCTCACTCCTGAATGTGTCTTCAGAGAACAGTTTGAGGAGAACTGGTATAACACTTACTCCTCCAACCTGTACAAGCATGGGGACTCCGGGAGACACTATTTTGTGGCCCTTAACAAAGATGGCAGCCCCAGAGATGGGGCGAGATCCAAAAGACACCAGAAATTCACCCACTTCTTGCCCCGGCCAGTGGACCCTGAGAGAGTGCCTGAACTTTACAAGGATGTGTTAGTTTTCACCTGAAACTGAAAAATAGGTGTGGAATGGAAACCGTGCCTCGACAATATCAAAAGCAGGAAGAACCTCTGAATGGAGAGGAACTCCTGAGATCTGGGAAGCTAGAAGGCCAGAAGATCTGTTTAGTCTAAAGTCTGGATTTAGGAGAATGAATGAAAAGCCAAGAGGACTGACGCCTTTTAAGTTTACTCTGTCTTGTGCTGGATTAGTAGACAAGAGAAGAAGGAACTAGGTTCAGATCAGATTGGTCTGGATTACTTTTTCTGGAAGCTGGAACAACTACCTAAAATATGTGGAGATGGACTGTAGAAACAGATAACTTGCTGGGACAAAGAATCAATGGCAAGCTACTGGGAAAAAACAAGATCACCCATGCAAATTTTCTACATGAGGTGACATTAACTTGTGTGAACGTGGAAGTGAAATCTGGATTTGTTTTTCCCATTCAGGATGGACCTAATTTATATACATTCAGAGTGCATATATTTATTTTAAATATTTATTTATTACAGAGTTTATTTTTTACTGGCTGATGAAGACAGCACAAGCCTTTATCCCACCAGAAATCATTTATGGTGCCAATATTTACTCCAAAGTCATATTAAAGGTGCAAATTGAAAAGGGGCAGGACATCCCCAAACACTATGAATGGAATAGCATTCCTTTAATATCATTAGGATGAGATGATTGTCTCTTTTTATGTCCGTGCCTTAAAAAAAGAAAATGCCTTGGTTGCTTTACAACTTATGAGATCGCCTCCTGTATGTGTATTGAATTAAACATGCACATTAAAAAGGGAATAAAAGCTATACTTCTAACCGCATGTTCCATTGTTATTCTTTCAGGTAATTTCTGTCCATTGTACATGTGATTTAGAGTCTATCTATGTATATAATAAAAGTCAGTGTTTGCGGCAATGGGTGGTGCGGTGGTGTGGAGGGAGGAATATGTGCCAGCGTTTCGATTGGTTGCTACTGTGGAATTATTTGCATAAAGGACACTGATTGGCCAGCCTCAGAACTCGACACTCTAAGGCACCAGACAAAGGGCATTGGTTGCCACTGACAGACAATTTGCATAAATGACTGATTTGCCAGCAAAACAGAATGCAACTGAATGCTTGCGAGCAGTGCATATCGCCTTTGATTGGCGACAGAGTTAGCCAGTTGACAGTTTTTCCCCGTTGGCAATGGAGTGTTCATTTTCTGAGAGGATTTCACTACAGTGAGAGGGTTTCCTGATGTACTGAGAGCATTACTAGCATTTCAAGCTAGGCCCCAAAATAGACAGACATCCTTCAAGCAAAGTGTCAGCATAAACATGTCTCAAAAATGGGGAAAAAAACATTGGAAAAATCCCAACAACAGCAAAAAAGGGAAAATACCAACAGCAATCATGTGAGACAACTGATTGCCAACATGAGGAAAACAAGCAGCTAAGTAGGTTGGTCTTGCACTGATGGAAGTTGCACCACATCAGCTGCACAAATTTATAAATGGCCCTATTTATACAATTATGCATTGTCTAATAGGTCTATTCTTAAAATCCAAAATCAAACAAGGAGTATTTCTAACGTTTATCCTTACCAAACTAAACTGGGCAACGTTGTGAACCTAAGCAAAATGATGAAGTTTGAGTGGGATGACTTAGTATGATGTGCGTCCAACTACAACCTTACCCTTTTTACTATTGAAACAATTCATTTTTTTATTTAAAAAAACCCAAACCTTTTCTTAAATAAACATGACCTGGACCACACTTGGCAAACAGACAACTGGTAACCCAATTTACATCCTGGTGCAGTTTGAGGGAGGATGGATATCAGATGATAGGATTGGCATCACCTTCACCCATTTTCAGACACCACTGTGACCCCCACCAATGGTCTGGACCAAACTTGAGTTTGATTAAGACATAGTGTAATATATGACTAAACTGATATTACCTAACATCCTAAAACAAACAATACCCTTTTCAAATCACCCAGGCACCACCGGGTCCCCAAGCTAGTATTTATTTATTTATTTATTTATTTATTTATTTCTCGAACTTCTAGGCCGCCACTCCCGGGTGGCTCGGGGCGGCTTACAAAGTCAGGACAGTAGCACAATAAAATACTACAAAACATTATAAAACATCCACACATTAAAAGGCAAGATGCTGTACGAAGATGCAGTAACGTGCAGCATAATACAATACAATTAAGATAAAAACACAAGCAGAACTGGTACATTGATGGCGTCTTACAAACCAAAGGCCTGTTGGAAAAGGAAAGTCTTACAAGACCTCCTAAATGACATAAGATCGTGTAGTGCTCGTGTCTCAGCTGGGAGAGTGTTCCATAGAGTTGGAGCTATCACTGAGAACGCTCTCCTTCGGGTGGCAGTCAACCTAACCGTCTTAGCAGGGGGAATTGCCATTAGATTGTTGTTCTCTGACCGCAGTAATCTCGTACGGCAATATGGGGTAAGCCAGTCCCTCAGGAACATTGGCCCCAGGCCGTGCAAGGCCTTAAAGGTGAGCACAAACACTTTGAAGGTGATCCAGTGCTCAATTAGAAGCCAGTGCAGATCCTGCAAAGTAGATGTAATATGGCAACCTGTTGGAGTACCAGACAGGAGCCAGGCGGTAGTGTTCTGCACCAGCTTGAGCTTCCGGGTCACCGACAGAGGAAGGCCAACGTAGAGAGCATTACAGTAGTCTAGTCTTGAGATGACCGTGGCTTGGATCACCGTGGCCAGGTCGTTCCGGGATAGATAGGGAGCCAGCAGCCTTGCCTGTTTTAGATGGAAAAAAGCTATTTTACTGACCATGGAGATTTGGGTCTCCATGGTCAGTTGGGAGTCCAAATGAACTCCCAGGCTCTTTAACCTACTGGCTCACAGCCATCCAGTAACGGCCTCAAGGCAGCATTGGAAATTATCTGGTACAGATCCAGGCCTGCCCTGCATCCTCAGAATGAGCAGAGTGTCATCGGCGTACTGATGACACTCCAACCCAAAACTCCGCGCCAGCTGTGCAAGTGGCTGCATGTAGATGTTAAATAACAAGGGGGAGAGAATAGTAGATTACTATTATTCAGTAGTTTCTTTGGTTTCTGTGTGAGATATACATGAGAAATTTACAAAACCTTATTTTAAAAAAGGAAGAGGTTAACAGCCTTTTCATGTCATTGAAATAATTTTTTATGTGATAATAAGAAAGGAAAGAATTCTGACAACCACTATCAAAATATACTCTTGAGTTGCTGTTTTATTTATTTATTTATTTATTTACTCGGCTTTTATGCCGCCACTCCCAAATAGGCTCGGGGCGGCTCACAGCCAGAAAGCAAGACAATACACAATAAGCATATACACTCTAAAATGCAAAACAAATGCAAGATAAAAATACGCAATAAAACATCATTAAAAACACAGTTAAAATACTTAAGACCGTCTGGCAACATTGGCATGGCTTGGGGAACCCACTGGGCCTATACCTGGATTAGTCATGAATTAGTCATATATCCCAGAGCATCCTTTGAACCTCACTGGGAAAGATATTCCCCACCTCTTAAATCTGCATGAATTAAAATCTGCTCCAATAATATGAGATTTGTGAAAAATTCTTCTGCATCTGGAATCTGAGGTGGTGTCTCTCTGGTCTGCTATTTCATTGAGGCCGTAAACCCTACACATGTTTACTAGGAAACAAATACAGCTCCAGGAAACTTATTTGTGACTCAACATTCTTGGAATCAGTCAGTTAAATTCCTTACATTTACAGACCTATCACCTTAACAAAATTCCTTTCAAATAAAGCATTTATACCTATATTGTTAGTATCCTTCAGGCCTTTGATCTCCTGGGAAATCATGTAGCTCACTAGCGGAGCACATGCTTTGTATGTTAAAGGTTCCTGGTCGAGCCTGTGGTTTCTAAAAGAAGCACTGGGAAAACTAGTGCCCAAGGCTTTGGAGAGCTGAAGCTCCTCACCATAGACTGGTCTTATCCAGTTTGATATCTCTGCAGATATGTTGACGTGCAACAAATATTTGTCACCCTGAGCTAGCATGGCCATAACAGCATGGAGGATGCTAGCAAAAAGAAAACTGTGTAGACAATACTGAAGTAGATGGAGCAAGGATCTGGTTCAGTGTAGTACACATACAAAGGAATGGGAAGATTACATTATTCTGAAGATAGGCAGTGAAAGGCTCCACAGCTACTGTAAAATTGGGCATGTGCTGTAGGAGAGTAATTGAATCCAAGATGGTTTGTTTCCTCATAAGACTTCATGGCCTGCCAACAACTATGATTTATACATTTTCTGCCTCTGCAAATAGTATGCTACATTATTTCTAGTATTATATCTATGCTTTAACAGATGGATGAGAACTGGATCCAGATGAAGGTGATTAGGCTTCAGTCCCCATCTGATCATGGAGGCTAAGTAGGGTCAGAGCTGGATAATACATGTATGGGACAATTTATTTATGTATTTATTTATTTCATCGGTTTTATATTCCGCTCCTCCCAGCAGGCTCGGGGCGGATCACAAGCAGATAAGCAATAAAAACATACATAAAACATACAGTAAAAACAATAAAACACAATACATAACCTAGATGTTACAGGCTACGATTTCTTAGCCAAGCGAGACGAACCAGTTGAGTTTAGATTTACCCAAACGCTAGCCTGAAGGGAGCCGTCTTACATTCTCTTCGAAAAGGGAGGAGCTCGGAGACCATTCGGACATGGTCGGGAGTGAATCCCAGAGTACTGGAGCCGCCGCAGAGAGAAAGCTCTCTGTCTTGTGCTGGACAGGTGGCAGGCGCGGGACGATGGTATAACCAATAAATTTTGCTCTTCCGAGCGCAGTGATCTCGGGGGAACATACGGGGTAAGGCGGTCCCTCAGGTACACAGGCCCTAGACCGTGCAAGGCCTTAAAGGTTAAAACCAGCACCTTGAAGGCAATCCGTACTCGATAGGAAGCCAGTGCAGTTGCCGGAGGATGGGGGTAATATGCTCCCTCGCTGGTGCTCCCACCAGCAAGCGAGCCGCGGCATTCTGCACCAGCTTGAGTTTCCGGACTGTCGCCAAGGACAATCAAGGAATACCAAGCACTGTCAAATATATTTCAAAGGAAGGTACTGGCAAAATAACTCAATGAAATTTGTGGGGTTGCCCTAACTCAAAAGGTGGGTCGAAGGCACACATACAGACTTATTGCAATTAACTGGAATTATATTAGTCATAACTCATTTGTTATGACTTTAAGATACTGTAGCTTTGATAACTTGGATTCAACTCAGTATTTTTAAGACAGGAGTTCGGCTTTGGTCAAGGAATTGCTATTTTGAAGTCACATGATGACTCTATGACAACATAATTGGTTCTTGGCATAGGCTTATGTGCTAAAGAGTAGTTATATACTGTAGATTTAGAATAGGGCAGGCAGACTGGCTGTGACTCTCTAGGATTACAATCCTTTAGTTTCTGACCTTCAGCCATGTTGATGGCTAGAGTTGATGGAAGACTTACGGGAATCAATCATTTTGAAATGGTCATGACTAGTCAAACAAAGAAATTATTATTATTACTGGAATCAATCGTCAATCTAAGTAACATAAATCTCATTGATTTTGTTGGATCTGTCCCTAGTATGATTTGGAGTCAATATTTTGCACACAATATAGAGCAACAGTGGCAACCATAGTCCTCTAGAGGTTGTTGGACTGCTACACCTAGCAGTCCTTTTGACTAGAGTTTTGGCTAGGACTTTTGGGAATTGTAATTCAATGAAATCTATGTGATTAAATTACCCTTTCCTCAATAATACGAATATACTGAAATCTCTCTTGGCTTTTCTTCGCGAACGAAGATTCAGGAAGGACTCATCCCACGCTTTCTACAAGCGCGTTGATGATTCGGAGGTTGGATGTGTCCTTCGAGCCTGTGCAATGGACCTTTCTGGTCGCGCGCAGCGTGCACAGAACTGGTCTCACCCTTTAAACCAAAGGTTTGTCTGCTGGGACCTAGCAAGCTTAGGACAGTGGCAGCGAGGTCCTCAGGTCGTAGGTTTGGTTCAAGTTTCCTTCTCTTAGATGGTTGACCTTACAGAATTAAAAAAGCACCATCAGCCCGGGTTTGAAATCAGACTTTTCCTTCTCCTAGGATGGTTGCCAAAAGGCTAGAGAGCCCATCCTGCCCTTTGATGCTCTTTGTCAGACCCTTTGGTTGTGACCTGTCTGGCATGGGAGGCCCTACCGGTGGTTATTATGCCACCGCCAGCATAGCTCACAACTTCATTAGGGTACGCAAGCTTCTCCCCCACAACAAGGGGGCGCCAACGGAGAGGATACTGAAATACCAATGAAATAAATAGGATGAAACATTCAATTCCCACAACATTCCTTGGATTTAGATATAGCTGAGTGCAAAAACATGCTATACATATCCATCCCCATATGCATGCAAAATATATATTTTTGCCGAGCACTCTTTCACAAAATTAAAACGAGAGTGATCAGAGAACAGGTATAGTCAGCAGCAATCCCAGAGAACCCAGCAGTCTTTCTCAAAGTTCTCTGATCAGTAGAATTGTTGATGATTATTTGTGATCCACAGTCAACATATTACATGTGTCCACCAGAAAACATACCCTGAAGCCTCACTTTTCCAGTGTATTGTATGAATTAGCCACATCTTGCTTTGGCATTGTGTGCGATGTGGCTTGAAATGGAAGAAAAGAGCACAGAATTGTCCTCAATGTTCACCTACATGCCAAAGGTTGACAGGAGATGACAGAGGACAATTGAGCATACACCCAAGAAATCTGGTCTATGGAATTCACAAGAGCCCGGCTTTGTTTCTATAAATTAGATGCTTGAGAGAAAAATTATGATGCCATGCATTACCTGCCCTACTTACAATGTCACCAATAAAGAGAGCATGCTCAGCACTCATCTTCTTTATATTGCAGCCAGACAGTGTCATTGGCTTGCCTGATGATGATCGGGTGCTGGAGAAAGGCCAACTGGCTTTGTCCCAGTACAAATGAGATAGTGGTGATACTAATGGATAGAGTGAAAGCATTCTGGAGAGCCTGCCAAGCTTCATGCAGCATGCTAAATTGGCAACAACATGTCCACAAGTCAGCAGTATTGGTTAGGAATGTTAGACAGAGTCTCTCTTCTTCAGTGACGTAAACGTTATTGGATAGGAACAAACTATTCTATGCATTTTTATACAGAGTTAATACTGGAAATAGATGGAGAATTTTGGAATGTACAACTTTGGATGGAAAAAGTGCTAAGTGCAGTTTTTGTTAATAAGGAGGTAGATCAGCTTTATACTGTCTCAGACAGTAGATGTTAAGGATAAGTCGCATGGGTGAGATGTTGGGAGAGGGATCTTTGAGATGTTGGAGGATGATGATGTTGTCTTAACTCATCTTCCCAAAGTAGACTTCTGTCCTTAGTTGTACTGGTAGTAGAAACTGTCCCATTACTCTCATACCAATGTTGAAGTAAGGTTGTCTGGTGGCCTTTTTGCTTCCGTATATGAAAGGGCAGGGGTGTTATTCGAAATGTCTTAGGCGAGTCCTCAGGCTGTCAACAAATATTGTAGAGGAAAGAATTAGAAAGCCACCTCTGGGCATTCCTTGGTTAAGTCACCATAAATTGATAGGCTACTTGAAAGCATTTAGACACACAAACATCTGTTATACTTTCTAATACAGTGGTTCCCAACCTTTTTTTTTTTAAAACCAGGGACCACTTGACCAGGAACCACTTTGACCAGGACCACTCTCCAATATTTGTACCGGAAGGGTTACGAACAAGTTTTGGTCAACTTTAGATTCAGTTTGGTAATTTGGGATGCTGATTCAGAAAATTGTATTGGATAGATCACATCAGCTCTAGTTTCTGATACAGAATGTATGCCATCCTGTAGTCACCATCTGCTCGTACACAGAAAACCATATTTAATAATCTAGAGCGGATGTGGTAGTAATAATCTTTCATTCCCATTGCCTTGGCATTATAAGAGGGTTTTGCAAGACCAGTCGCTCTAGTTGCTGTGTGATTTTGAGGCAATGGTGTAGTAATGGTGAGGCCACGGATCATATTTTCATTCTTGTGGACCACTGGTGGTCCACAGACCACAGGTTGGAACCACTGTTCTAATACAAGCCTACCCCCCCTACAGGGAAATAGTTGTGGCTTCTATAAACTGCTTCACTTTTGGACAATATGTATATAGTTACTCTTCATGTAATAGTATTTTCACACTTACATCAGGCAGAGCATGTGGCCCTCTAGAAGCTGTTGAATTTCATTACGTATTATCCTTAAGTGTGCTAGTTCTGGCCAAAGGAAGTTACTATTTAACAATATTTGGAATGTTCCCAACTTCTGACTTCAGAGCAGACCTGGGCAATTGCCGGCCCTCCAGGTGTTTTGGACTTCAACTCCCAGAAATCCTAGCCAGTTTACCAGCTGTTAGGATTTCTGGGAGTTGAAGTCCAAAACACCTGGAGGGCCGGCAATTGCCCAGGTCTGTTTCAGAGTGTAGGTTCAAATACATCTGCACAATTCTGAATATTAACATGATTTATATACTCAGACTATTTGTTAATCTAGGTCAGTACTATCTGTTCCTACGGGTGGAATATTTACATGCCCTGCTAAGTGAAGGTCAGATTGAATAATATATTTAGCATGTTTTGGCTTTTGCAGATGTACTCCCATGTGATGAAAGGCACCTGCTTGTTACAGTGCATAATTTTCCTCATTTACATAAGAAGAAATAGAAGAATGTGATTTGCCAGTCTGCTTGGTGGGCATTTGGAAGTAGAGAAAATTGGTTTAATCACAAGTCTAGTTCTACCTAAAGGTCTTAGGGCTCGAGATGACAGTAATGAGCCAGGGCCTCATCCATGTAAAGTCATGGAGATGGGGCCCATTTCTCTACAAAATATTGTTTGGCTATCCAGGCATTATGTTGCTCACTTGAAAGAAACATATATGGAATGGAGTTTGCTAGCCTTCCAACATTCCTCTCCAACATGGGGAGATTAATCTGAAGAGCATAGAGGTTGTTCACGTGATCAGTAGATGGACTTTCTCTTCTAGGATTCCTCTCTTACGTGCAATCGAAGTGAGTACCTTTTCCAGGGCTTTCCCTTAGGAATAACAAAAAGGGCTGCCTGCAATCGAACAATAAAGAAGAAGAACTTTATTTTTCTACCCCACCTCCATCTCCCCGAAGAGACTCGGGGTGGCTTACATGGGGCCAAGCCCAGGCAACATACAATTAAAAGCAGAACAATAACAAATTACAAATTAGAATAGCACAAAACAGCATAACAATAATAAATAAGCATCAAGTAACAAGAGACTAATTTTTGAGTGGGGAAGAGGCCAATATGTGAACTAATTAAAGGGTAAGTGGTTCAATAAGGTGGATAGAAACGTATAATAGCATAGGAAATGCAGTACCCCCAAGACCCATTCCGGAGAGCTGTTCCAGAAGGATACAATGATTGATGGTAACGAAAGCCGCTGAGATGTCCAAGAGAACCAACAAGGTCACACTTTCCCTGTCAAGTTCTCTACGGAGGTCATCCACCAAGGCGACCAAAGCCGCCTTGGTACCGTGACCAGGCCTGAAACCAGACTGCAATGGGTCCAGAAAATAGGTTTCATCCAGGAATCCCTGAAGTTGAGAAGCAACCACTCGCTCCACAATCTTGCCCAGAAAAGGGAGATTTTAGATTGGCCAATAGTTGTTCAATATTGACGAATCAAGAGACGCCTTTTAAAGAGCGATCTCACGACTGCCTTTTTAAGGCATGATGGAATCTGCTTTTGCTCCAATGAAGCATTTATTATCTTTGACAACAAATCGGCCAGCCCTTCTCTGGCAAGTTTTATAAGCCACGACGAGCAAGGGTCTAGTGCGCATGTAGTTGCCCTCACTGCCCCAAGGATCCTGTCCACGTCATCAGGCTGCACCAGTTGAAATGAATCCAGTAAGATTAAACTGACAGACCCTACTATTGGACAAAAGTACCATCCACCCTGCTGAATTATCACAGTGTAACATCACCATAAGAGCCACAGCTCCATCCTATGGAATTCTGCAGTTTGCTGTGGCACCAGTTCTCTGACTAGAAAAGGTAAATATCTCACAAAATGACAAATCTCAGAAAATTGCAGCATTGAACCATGGCAGTTAATGTGGTGTTAAACTGCTATAATTCTGTAGTATGGATGTAGCCCAAGTGATGTGCACAATAAATAAATATTATTTACATAGCATTTATTTTGCATCTGACAACCTGACCAGTATAAGAACATGTCCAGTATAAGAAATACCCTCTTACAAATTTATTTATTTCCGGCACTTTACCCCGCTCTTCTCAACCCCTGAGGGAGGACTCAGAGCGGCTTCCAAAAAGGCACAATTCAATGCAGAGGTTGCAATGATATGGAGTTATCGAATTAACAATTAAATGCAACATACAATCTGTTTGGCTAGGACAACATTGCAAATTGTAGTACCAGTTTTAGAACCCAAGAATTTATATCGGAAATATCCAATGTACAACCCTATTAGGTGAAGTGAAAGATTGAAATACAGTGATCCATTTCTGCCTGCCATCTAGATAAAGTCTGAGTGGAGCTGCCAAATAGTGACAAAGCCCCATTTCTCCCATCCTTGTTCCTGCCATTGAGTGCTGGGAGAGCACCTGGTAGTTGATCATGTGATGCCTTCTGGACTCAAATGTCCTAGGCAAATGTTCCCCTGCAGTTATTAAGTCAAAATAATAACAAATATGAATTCACATGACAAAACTATTGTTCCAAACAGCAGAGCCTTTTTATCTTGTGGAATTGCCTCAACACCTTTTAAAAAAGATTTTGGTTATTCAAACATTCCCGAATATACACAGATGCTAAATCAGGATACTTTTATGATATTGGCCAGCAGTGATGAAATTAGCATGTTTTGATCCATACATAAGTTGTTCATAAAGAACTTGAAAGGAGTCATCAGGAAAATCCAAATGCTGAAATGTTCTAAGATATGCTTTCTGCTCTGAATTTTGTGTGATTGTCAGCCAGGGACTATCACAGTCAAGGTAGCTTGCCAATTCCCTGCCACAAATGCAATATTTATTAGAGTAATGGGGATTTCCTATCAGACATCTGAAGACATAGGAGTTTAAACCTTATATTACTTATATTACTTATAAAAGTCAGCAGAAGAGATTTGCGAGTAAAGAAAACACTTAAAGGGAAATGTATAAGGAAGATGGTAATTCAGTGCACTTCTCATTTATTCCAGTTTACATCCGTACTTTACATTTTAATGAAAACAAGATATATGAATGAAGATATTTCTGTTTTAAACCACCAGAATTTACTTTACTCTTTTGGATGTCAAACAGTCTCTAAACAGGGGTGGGAATCATTCGGCCTTCTAGATGTTATGGGATTGTATTTCCTAACATTCCCCATTATGGACTATACTGCTGAAAGGTGCAGCCCAATAACCTTGGGTGGATGGCTGCATAATCACCCCACAGTGCTCTTTCAGGTAGGTCAGTACGGCTGTATTTATTTGATTCCAAGGACTAAATCATAAAGGCCCCTGGAATCGCCACACATTGTGGGGACATGGGAAACTCATCATCCCATGCCCCATATCACCTGACTCACCCAGCTGAGCATCCCATGAGGGAGTAGGGGAGCTTCGACCACCTGGCTTTCCTCCATTGTTCCTGGCTGAACATGAGAAGCCTTCCATGTTCCTGCCATGGGGGCATACACCACTTCGCCACCCCTTTAAGCATGGAACCCCATTGGAAGTAGTTGTCATCGTGTAATGGGAGCCAGTGGGCTCCTCGCTTAAATGGACGGGAAAGTGGAGCATGCTGCCAATTCTTTCCCCACCTGATGAGGTCATAAGACACCCACCCACCCCCGTATAAACATGTCTAAAAATGAGGTGTATCTTAGAATGGTTGCTGCTTTGGATCCTGCACAGGACGAAAGGTGCAATATTAAGTGAACAACAAATGGTGCTATATTAAACTAACAATGTTACTTCCCTATCACTTTATTCTCACAATAATATTATGAGATAGACTAAGAAAGTATGATTAGCTCAAGGCCTTATACAGTGAGATTAATGTCTCATAGTATACTGGGTTCTGGTTCTCGCTAGTTCCAACACTCCGTTATCTCATTCTCCTTTCATGTGTATACTTGACTTACCACATTTGAAGGTTCAACTTCTGTTGATTTGATTATTCATGGTTTTGATTAATATAGCACTAGGACTCTCTAGGTCTTCTAGTGTGACTCTATGGTTAACTTCCAGCAGAAGTTGTGCAGGAAGATCTTGAGATTCTTAAGGAGAACAACTTGTTTCTGATTTTTATTGTGTAAAATTTTATGGAGGTATATTTTAGTGTGTGTATTTGTAGTGTTTTTGCTGTGCTTATGTATTTTAAGTGTTTTGTAACCCTCCTCGGGCCATGAGGAGAGACAGGTAAGAAATACATTATTATTATTATTATGATTATGGCCACTATCACAATGCAATGTCATTCAGAATTGATGCATTATTACAAACAAATTCACTTATGCATTTGCCTGTAGATTTCCATCCCTGTTGTAAGCACTAGGACAAAGGTGGGGAATCTATTTCAGCCCACAGGCTGAATTTAGTCTCAGAGAGTTCTTGGGAGACGGCATTCCAACAGTGGTCAGGGACAAAGGCAAAACAATGGGACCAAAAATACCAGAACATTTTAGTTTAATACTCTTGATATCAGTGATCAAGTTTTAGAATTGTCATTTCAACTTTTTGGAAATGGGAATGCTTTCCAATTTACTGACAGTGCAATTTGAGGAACTATGGCGACAGTGGAACATTGCCAGGCCCAGATTATCCATAAGGCCACCCTAGGCCATGGCCTAGGTGGCATCTTGAGGGGGCAGCAGGTCCAGACCCCTCCCAAAAAAGTAAAAAAATAAAAAAAGAGCGCATGCGCACGGCGGCGTAAGCGCCATCCACGGCCGACCCCCTTTGCTCTGCTCCCCTCTGCTCTGCCCCACCCCGGCTCCACCCCACCCCCAGCTCCGCCCCCGCCTCCTCGCAGGCGTGAGGAGGAGGAAGGAAAACCCCACCCCCGGAGCCCACGGCTCCTCCCTCCCTCCTAAAGCCATCATGCCGGCCTGAAAAGGGCGATTTCAGCTGCTTCTCAAGCCGGCATGGTGGCTTTAGGAGGGAGAGAGGAGCCATGGGGAGGCCCCGCATCGGCTCCAGGGGTGGGGCTTTCCTTCTTCCTCCTCCTTGTGCCGGCGAGGAGGCAGGGGTGGAGCCAGGGGAGGGCAGAGCTGGGGCGGGGAAGACCCTTTGGCCTAGGGGCGCCAAAAAGGGTCTGATCCAGGCCTGAACATTGCAGATGTGTTGCAACTTCCCCTTACTTAGAAGTTCATGTGGTTTTCTTGGACTTTGGGAAGCACGGGAAGGCTGGCCAGTCATGTCACTTGGTAAAGAGGTGACGGTTCTGAGAAATCTGGATGCAAGCTTCACTTAGGTCTGCTTTCCAGCCATATAAGCTCTCCCCCGTGCTCCAAGCTTCAGTTCTTCATTGGATTTCATATCCACCATTTTTTTTAAAAGAGCTATAATTTTTGGTATGCTTTTGTGGCAGCTTTAGCATAGGAACCATATCAGCTTGTAGGGGACATTGTAGCCCAAAACCTAGTTGATTGACATTTTAAGTCACCTTGACGCAGAAAATGAGTCATGGATCTTTGGACATGCCCAAGTGACAGTGAATTTCACCCATGTGGATTCCTATGTGTATGTAAAGAGTCCTATGAGCATGCTGTCAAGGCAGCCAAAAATGAATACTTCTCTGCCTTGATAGCGTCTGCAAGCTCACGTCCGGCCCAACTGTTTAAGGTAATTCGATCCTTGACGACGGTCCCTACCGTCCCAAAAATAGTGATCAGGCCCTCACTGCCGGTGCTTTTCAGAGCTTTTTACAGACAAGATACTGAGCCTCCGCCGGACCTCCCGGCCACAGTTGACACAGTAAGAGAGCTAGAGACCCCGTGGCCCTCCGCTGGGCCCACCTCGACCGGTTTCGGCCACTGGACACAGATGCTGTTGATAAGATAGTGACTGCGGCTCGCCCTACCACCTGCTCCCTCGACCCGTGCCCCTCCTGGCTTGTTAGATCTTGCCTGGAGGGGTTACGTGGCCTCTGTTGAATATCATTAACAGCTCCCTTGAGCAAGGAGTCTTTCCAGAGTGCTTAAAAGAGGTGGTGGTAGCTCCATTACTGAAGAAACCGTCATTGATCCTGCGGTTCCCTCCAACTACCGCCCAGTGTCGAACCTTCGTACCTGGGCAAGGTGGTTGAGAGGGCAGTAATGGAGCAGCTGCAATCCTTCTTAGATGATGCAACATGGCTAGACCCCTTCCAGTCCGGCTTCCGCTGGGGCACGGGACGGAGACGGTTCTGGTCTCCATCACAGACCAACTCCGCTGCCAGCTCGACCAAGGCGGGTCTGCGCTGCTCGTGTTATTGGACCTCACGGCAGCGTTTGACACGGTCGACCACAATCTTTTGATCCACCGCCTGGCCATGGCTGGAGTGAGGGGGACTGTCCTTAAATGGCTGACCTCCTTCCTCCGCCAGCGGTCTCAGCGTGTGAGGAGGGGCGGGGTGGTCTCCGAGGACTCCCATTAGTGTGCGGAGTTCCTCAGGGGCCATTCTCTCCCTCTGTTATTTAACATCTACATGCAGCCGCTTGCACAGCTGGTGCGGAGTTATGGGCTGGTCTGTCACCAGTATGCGGATGACACCCAGCTCATTCTGAGGATGGAGGGCAGGCCGGAGTCCGTCCCCTGATAATTTCCAACAGTGCCTCGAGGTCGTTACTGGATGGCTGCGAGCCAGTAGGTTGAGGGTGAATCCGGCGAAGACGGAGATCTTGTGGCTGGGCCGCCGGGCGAGGTGGGTGCCCGGCTTCCGACCCTGACGGTGCGGCGCTGCACCCAGCGCCGTCAGTGAAGAGCCTGGGTGTCCATTTGGACTCCCATCTGACAATGGAGACCCAGGTCTCCATGGCCAGTAAGGCTGCTTTTTCCACCTCCGCCAGGCAAGGAGGCTGGCCCCTACCTCCCGGAGCGACCTAGCCACGGTGATCCAAGCCACGGTCATCTCGAGGCTAGATTACTGTAACGCGCGTTACGTTGGCCTGCCTATGTCGTCGATCCGGAAGCTCAGGCTAGTGCAGAACACTGCTGCCCGGCTCCTGTCTGGGGCTCCAGCAGGTTGCCGTATAACTCCAATCTTGCAGGATCTGCACTGGCTGCCTATTGAGCACCGGGTCGCCTTCAAAGTGTTGGTTCTTACCTTCAAGGCCATTCACGGCCTGGGGCCAGCGTATCTGAGGGACCGTCTCACTCCATATTGCCCATCGAGATCACTCCGGTCTGAGGAGGCCAACCTCTTGGTAATACCATCGGTGAAGCTGGCTCATTTAACATCTACCCGCCGGAGGGCGTTCTCTGTGATAGCTCCCACGCTCTGGAACGCCTCCCGGCCGGCCAGAGCCCTGAGGGACCTACTCCCGTTTAGACGGGCCTGCAAAACACACTTGTTTAGGCAGGCCTTCGGTGAGTAGGCTCGTCTATACATCCACTGGGCCATTATATTGCTGCTGCTCTTGTTTTAATTATTGTTGTTGCATGTTTTAATGATGTTTTTAAGTGTTCTGTTTTTAACCCTCTGGCGCTGTGCCATTGGTTCTTGTGAGCCGCCGCGAGCCCCTGGGAGTCGGCGGTGTAGAAGTCCCAAGAAATAAATAAATAAATAAATAATAAATATGTAGTTTGGGCCAGTTGTTTTGTCACCGGCCAGTCACCAGTGGATCAAAGGGATCTAAATTCATGCTGTGCCAAGCTTCTTTAGCTATAAACAATACACAGTGGCATTTTCCTCCCAAAATTAAATATTTCATATGTATGCTCCACGCAAACATATGGGTGGAGCATAATTCACCACTGAGCCTGCAAAAGCATTGAACCAAAGTTCAGAAACCTCTAAAGAAAGATATCATGGTTTTAATTTTGCTTGTTATCTGCCTTCAAATTGACTTTGACTTATGATGACCCCATGAATGAGAAATCTCCAATTCCCCCTATCCTTAGCAGCTTTACTCAGGTCTTGTAGACTCAGGACCATGGCTTCTTTAATTCGGTGTATCTGTCTAGAAGATGGACTTATACTGTTCTCCACTTTGCCAAGCATCATAGCTTTTTGTAATTTTTTCCCCACAATGTGATCAAAGTACGACACTCTCAGTTTAGTCATCTTGACTTCAAGAGAGGTTTATGACCTGATTTTCTCAAGGACCCATGTGTTTACTTTTTTTAAAACAGTCAACGTTATCCCAAGAGCTCCAGGACCACATCTCAAACAGCTTGATTTTCTTCTCATTGGTTTCTTCCCTGTCTAACTTTCACAACCATATGTAGTAACAGGAAATATGATCACACGGAGCATCCTAACTTTAGTATTCAGTAAAATACCTTTATATTTATTCATTTATTTATTTACTCGGCTTTTATGCCACCACTCCCAAATAGGCTCGGGGCGGCTCACAGCCAGAAAGCAAGACAATACACAATAAACATATACACTCTAAAATGCAATACAAAATGCAAGATAAAACATCATTAAAAACACAGTTAAAATAATTAAAACGGTCTGGCAACATTGGCATGGCTTGAGGAACCCGCTGGGCCTATACCTGGAAAGCCAGTCGGAAAAGGTGAGTCTTACATGCCTAAACGGGAGTAAGTCATGGATAGCCCGTGTGGCGGGCGGAAGGGCATTCCACAATGTCGGCGCTATGACCGAGAAGGCCCTTCGGCGAGTGGCAGTTCTTTTAGCCACCTTAGTGGAGGGGACAGCTAGAAGATTAGAGTCCTCCGAACGAAGTGATCTAGAAGGGTAATATGGGGTGAGACGGTCCCTCAGATACGCTGGCCCCAGGCCGTGTAAGGCTTTAAAGGTGAGAACCAACACTTTGAAGGTAATCCGGTGCTCGATAGGCAGCCAGTGCAGATCCTGCAAAATGGGTGTTATATGGCATCCTGCTGGGGAGCCAGACAGGAGCCGGGCGGCAGTGTTCTGCACCAGCCTGAGCTTCCGGGTTACCGACAGAGGAAGGCCAACGTAAAGAGCGTTACAGTAATCTAGCCTCGAGATGACCGTGGCTTGGATCACCGTGGCCAGGTCAGACCGGGACAGGTAGGGGGCCAGCCTCCTTGCCTGACGGAGATGGAAGAAGGCAATCTTGCTGACCGCAGAGACCTGGGTCTCCATGGTCAGCTGGGAGTCCAAGTGGACCCCCAGGCTCTTCACGGAAGACGATGGGCATAACGCCGCACCGTCCAGGGTCGGAAGCTGGACATCCCCACCGCCCGGGCGACCCGGCCACAAGATCTCCGTCTTTGCCGGATTCACCCTCAACCTACTGGCTATTTCAGGATTGTATCTAGCTCCTTCAAAGCTGCTCTATTAAATTCTAGTCTTTTTGTGATTTCTTTGCTGCAATCTCCATTATGTTTAATGATTCAGGGCATGTATGGAAAATCTTATCTATTTGAGGATTTCCCTCCCCTGCTTTTAAGTTGTGTAAATCATCTATGGCCATTATTTTTGTTTTCTTGGTATTCAATGGTTTTGTTGGTGATGTAGAGATAGATCACAGATTATGAAAGGCATATAGTGCATTTGGAAGGCTTCACAAAAGAGTCTGGCGCAACAAGCATCTGAGGCAAAGCACCAAAATCAGTGTGTACAGAGCTATCGTACTGTCTATTCTCCTCTATGGGTGTGAAACATGGGTCACCTATCACCAACACCTACAACTCCTCAAATGCTTTCATCAGCACTGTCTTCGCACAATCCTAAATATACACTGGACCGACTATGTGACTAATGTTGCTGTCCTTGAGCAAGCAGGGATCACCAGAGTTGAGGCCATGCTATTGTGAACAGAGCTGCACTGGGCAGGGCACATCCATAGGATGGAGGACCACCGCCTCCCAAAGATACTACTGTATGGTGAACTCACCACGGGTCAGCGCAAGAGAGGCGCTCCAAAAAAGAGATATAAGGACTCCCTGAAACAACATCTCGGGCTCGGCCAGATTGATCATCAACAATGTTCCACCCTGGCCTCACATCGAGAGGCATGGAGATGCACTATCCACAATGCTGTGGCCTCTTTCGAGAAGACATGCCGAATGGGTCTCGAAGAGAAATGACAACGCAGAAAGAACCCCAACTTGGAAACGTCATCCAAGGAGACTTTCTGCTGTGCTTTCTGCAACTGAACTTGCCTATCTCAGATTGGCCATTTTAGTCATCAACGCGCTTGTAAAAAGCGTGGGATGAGCCCTTCCTGAGTCTTCGTTCGCAAAGTAATGCCGAGAGAGAGAGAGAGAGAGAGAGAGGGAGAGAGAGAGAGAGAGGGAGGGAGAGAGATGTAGGCCTGGTTGATCCATGGTTCTAAATGCTTCAAAAGTACTTACAAAACAAAAGTTCTGGCAGTGAAAATTTCAGAATGCTAACAAAACTTTCAAAATTTCGTTATAAATGGCAGTTCCTAATTGGTTCTGTCTTTAAAATGGCCAATAATGAAATAATAATGAAATTTTGATAGAGTACTGAAATGTTCACCACCAGAACTTTTGAAGCATTTAGAACCATGGATCAACCAGGCCAAGTAGACAGATTAACATGATGGAGATTAGTAATTATTAGCTGGACTTTTAATGGAGGCTAGGTAGACAGAAGGGTCTCCGGCTACCATAGCCTGAGCTATTAATATTCCATGAAGCAGGTGTAGTAATTGGATAGACAGTGGATTTGATGCAGACTTCCCAAACCACTTTTCACACTTGAGGGGGAAACATCAGATCGTGTGAAAAACAACTGGTTTAGACATTAACTTAGCCCACGGATCTATGCAATGAGCCCCTGGGCAGAGAGCTAACTGCCCTTTATCTTGTCTTAAGTTATTGCTAGTATTCTAGATGATTCTCCCATGCCTCACAAAGCATTTACTAATGTTCTTTATCTACTCATAAAGAATGAGTAATGCTCTACTTACTTTTTGCTTCTTTCTCTGCCACTTTTTTTTTCTTATCAGCTGTTTTGCTTAGTAGCAACTTCAGATATTGTTATGATATATTGGGGGCTCAGGTGGACAATATCTCTAGTATACCTCTGGAACATTACAACAACTTTATCAAAGGAAAAGGGTGGAATGATTCAGAATTAGTGATAACATGTAACTATTTAGTTTTAGAGGGGAGAAAAAGAACAAGAGAAAGAGACTGAGACTCTAGATTGAAACTCTTTGAACCCAACTATTTAGGAGTGCAAAAAAAGATAACAAATATGCATTAGCTAGTTCAGTGTTTTTCAACCTTTTTTGAGCCGCGGCACATTTTTTACATTTACAAAATCCTGGGGCACACCACCTTCCAAAATGACACAAAATGACACTCTAACACAGTAATACATATAGTTAATATGTTTTTAAATGTATTTATACACTGTGTGAAACCTGGGCCTGTTTCAATGAACACAACATAGATATCCTGGCAGGAATGGCAGAAAGACACACACAAAGGTCTTGCTCAACAGCTGTCAGTCTCTCTCTGTGTTTAGTTTTTATCGCAGTCACCTGGTCCTCAGGGAAAACATACCTGGTCCTCAGGGAAGCCGGCTGGAAAGAGAGCAGCCAGACGGAAGCACACTCCGAGGCAGAGAGTTCCACTGCTGAACAGCTCTCACAGTCAGGAAGTTCTTCCTAATGTTCACCCTCCTACACAGACATGCTTCCCTGTGATGTTTGCTTTTTGTGCTCTCTCCCTCCCTCCCTCTCTCCCTCTCTCTATATATATATATAATGTAATGTTCATTTGTGGGATTAACATAACTCAAAAACCACTAGACAAATTGCTGCCAAATTTGGCCACAAAACATACTAATACTAACCTAAGGAGGGACCATCAGTCAAAAAATTGATTTTATTATTTGGGAGTTGTTGTTGCTGGGAGTTATAGTTCACCCACAATCAAAGAGCATTCTGAACTCCACCAATGATGGAATGGAATCAAACTTCCCACACAGAACTCCCATAACCAAGAGAAAATACTATAAGAGATTAGTGGGCATTGACCTTGAGTTTTGGAGTTGTAGTTCACCTACACCCAGAGAGCACTATGGACTCAAATAATGATGGATCTGGACCACACTTGGCATGAATACTCAATATGCCCAACTATGAACACACATGGAGTTTGGGGAAAATAGACCTTGATGTTTGGGAGTTGTAGCTCATCTACATCCAGAGAGCACTGTGGACTCAAATAATGAAGGGTGGGCCTCTTCCTCATGGGGAGGGGGACACTTCACCCCTTTCCGACCCTCCCTCCGCCCACCTCAGCCTCTCTGCCGGCCTTTCCTCCTCCTCAAATGGCAACCACTGGGAAGGGGACGGGGCCTGAGTGACGTCACCCTTCCCCTCCTTCCCAGCCACGATTGGAGGCTGGCTGGTGCGCGTGGAGGGGAAACGGCTGAAGGAGGCGGCGCCCCGGCCCCTTCTTCGCCACCGCCCGGCCCTTCCTCCTCCTCCTCCCCCCGCAAGCAGCAGCAGCAGGAGTTCGGCAGGAGGGGGAAGAAAGGGTTTTTCCCACGGCACACCTGATGATCGCTCACGGCACACTAGTGTTCTACGCCACACCGGTTGGGAAACACTGAGCTAGTTAACTTGGTGCTATCATGTGAAATCATAGAACCATAGCACTGGAAGTAACCACAAGGCCCATCCAGTCCAAGCTCCTGCCACACAGCAAATGTACCATCAAAGTACTCCCAACAATGGCCTTCCAGTCTCTGTTTAAAAACTTCCAAAGAAGGAGACTCCACCATAATCTGAAACAGTGTATTCCACTGTCAAACTGCTCTTGCTGTTAGGAATTGCTTCTTGACATATGGATGGAATCTCTTCCTTGCGGTTTAAATCCATTGCTTTGTGTCCTGGCGGCTGGAGCAGCAGAAAGTAAGCTTGTTCTATCTTCAATATGAAATTATTTCAGATCTTTAAACATGGCTGTCACAACCCTGCTTAATCTTCTCTTTCCCAAGCTAAGCATAACCAACTCTCTAAGCTGCTCCTCATAGGGGTTCACTTCCAGAGTTTTACTGTTTTGATAATGCTCTTTTGGAAATGTTTCAGCTTATCAATATTCTTCTTGAATTGCACTGTCCAGAACTGGACACCATATTCCAGGGTACCTCTAATAGGGAATGACCCCTAGCCACAAATCCAGGGTGTGTTTATACACTTTAGCTTTCCTAACCGTTGCTTCTTCTTATAGCCTGTCCTACAAGAATCAGTAATTCCAAAATCACACATCGGCAACTCCAACTGCCATTTCAGAAGAGAGTGACATGGCACTTCCCTTTCTTGACTAATAAGAGAAAGTGGAAAGGAAAGAAACAATCAATTCCATATTTCCTTTCGGCTTTGCCCATCTGACGTTTGCTTTGAATACCATGATGCCAAAAGTATAGAAACTCACATGCCTGTACTGAAACACACAACTGGAAATGATATGGAAGAAAGTCCAACTTGTGGGAATAATAATGTTCTTCATTAAATAATAAAATTCTTAATATCTGCATGGTTAATGTACACCTTTTTCTCCTCTTTCTGTTAGTATCAGTCTGTTACTAAACAGCATCATTCAGATCCTAACAGATGATGTTTCAGCACGAAAACATGAGCCAGCTTGTTGTAAAAGGCTATTTATCAATGCTTCAGGCACTTAGAGAATGCAAGCAATTGAAGTCTTACATTATTGGTGCCATAAAACACCATATAAAGTCTTTCACTGCTATTACACTATTGTCTATTATTAGTTTGATACTGCATGTGGGAATGGGAAAATAAACAACTGTTTTAAAAGTGAGATGAATACCCCATTTGGAGTGGAAAGGGACTTTTAATATACATATATACATATATACATGTATATTTATTTATTTACTGTATTTGTATACCACCTTTCTCAGCCCGTAGGTGACTCAAGGCAGTTAACAGGGCAAAATTCAATGCTTACAATGTCATAAATACAATTAAAAACATAGCATATAATAAAAACTAAACAAATCACTAAAATATAAATTCATAGTGTCTCCTTGTTAAAAACGTTGTCCGGACTCATTGTCTAGTTGTTCCATTTTCCTATGTCAGTTAGTCAGCATTTGCAAATGCTTGTCCAAAAAGCCATGTCTTGACTTTTTTCCAGGAATGTTAAAAGAGAGGTGGCCGATCTAATATCTATAAGGTGGGAGGTGTTCCATAGCCAAGGGGCCACCACTGAGAAGGCTCTGTCTCTCATCTCTGCCAAACGTACTTGTGACGAATGCAGTAATGGGAGCAGGGTCTCCCCAGACGATCCTAGATGGTTCATAAGGGGAGATGCATTCACACATGTAAATTGGGCCAGAACCATTTAGGATTTCCGTATATGTATGCATGAGTGTGTAATTTCTTTAAAAAGTCATTCATACAACATGTATGTCTGTGTATATGTGTGAGAGAGTATCTCTTTTGGCTTAAGAAATTCTGTCAGATGATGTTAACTCAAATTGTACAGTACTGTACAAATACAAAGCAAATGGCATTTTTATTATTTCAAACGGATTATATCATCACCATCACCATCAATTTCTCACTTATTAATCGCCCTCCATTTAAAATTCTCCAGGCGATTTACATAAAACAGATTGCATAAAAACATTACAACAATACCATATAGACTGCATTAAACATTAAAAGCTCTACTAAAAAGCCATGTCTTGAGTGCCTGAGCAAGGGGCCACAAGTCACGCATGGTCCTCATGTGGAGAGGCAAAGAGTTCCACAAGACAGGGGCAGAGATGGAGAAGGCCCTATGTCTCGTGGTCCCGAGCTGTACTTCCCTGGGGCCTGAAACATACAGTAAATTTAGTTGGAAGAGTCGTGGCAACCATTGGCGGTGAAGAGGGGAGAGGCAGTCTCTGAGATATGCTGGCCCCTGACCATAAAGCTCCTTAAAGGTCAGAACCAACAACTTAAACAGGGCCCGGAATTCTGTTGGAAGCCAGTGCAAATGTAACAGAGTTGGAGTTATGTGGCATCTCAAAGGTATTTTTGCAAGTAATCTGGCTGCTGCGTTCTGAATAATGCGGATCCTCCGAGTAGTCGACAGGGGAAGGCCAACATACAAGGTGTTACAATAGTCCAGTCTGGATGTAACCGTCACATGAAAAATTGTAGCCAAGGCTTCCTCTGAAAGGTAAGGTTCCAGTTGTCTCGCCTGCCGAAGATGGAAAAAGGCCTGTTTACTGACAGCAGCGATTTGGGCCTCCATGGGCAACTGTGCATCCAGAATGACACCCAAGCTCTTGACAGTGGAAGACGGATGAAGGGAGGCACCATCGAAGTTGGGCAGGGGGGCGCCACTCCAGACGGGAGACCAGGACACAAGATCTCAGTCTTGGTAGGATTCACCTTCAATCTACTAGCACGCAGCCACCTCGATACAGCCTCAAGACATAAGGGGAAAGGTCCAGTATTGAGGTGGCTCCAGGCTCCAGCCATAGAAGCAGCTGGGCATCATCTGCATTTTGATGGCACTCCAGACCAAAACTCCGTATGAGGCTGGCAAGTGGTCTCACATAGATGTTGAAGAGAAGGGGAGAGAGAATTGCTCCCTCCACATGGTAGGGTGGATCTGTCGGAAGTTTGAGCCAGGTACTCGACACTTTGAGACCGGCCTCAGAGAAATGTGTTGAACAAACTGAGGGCTCGAACACGAACTCCAGACATGGCGAGTCGGTGGATCAGCAGGTCATGATCGACAGTGTCAAAGGCTGCCGTAAGATCAAGGAGTATCAAGAGCGCTGACCCCCCTCTATCCAGCTGACAACAAAGTGCATCAGTAATGGCCACCAGAACCGTCTCTGTCCCATGGCCAGGACGAAAGCCAGACTGAAAAGGATCCAGGCTGGCGGTATCATCCAGAAACTGCTGCAGTTGTCTCAGCACAGCTCGCTCAATCACCTTGCCCAAGAACGGAAGATTCGAGACAGGGCAATAGATATATGACACAAAATGACATGCAGAGACTGAACGAATAGTAGAACAAAAGGAATAGAGGAAAAGAAAGTTAGTAAGAACTTTTAAACACTCCAATCCGGTATATGCTGGCTGCTTCAACACATAATGTAAGGGAATGTCATTTGGTTGTTCAGTAGGAACGGAAGTAGGCCCTGATATCACTAGGGACAACACTTCTCTTAAGCCATACATTGCCATATAAAATCCAGATGATCTGCTTTGAACTGAATTATATAGCAGTGTAGACTCTTATAATCCATTTCAAAGCAGATAATCCACAGTGTAGATCCAGCCTTAATTCCACACAGTTGCATATGTAGATCTGTAGAAAACCATCCCATCTCGCTGAATAGTCTAGAGACTGAGTCACCAGAACAAGCAAAATCGTGTAACAACCTCTCAGCTACATGCCTCTGGAAAAAATCATGAGCTGAGTTCACAGCTGGAGAAATAGGAGGCTGTTGTGGTGGCGTTTAAGAGGGGGAAATCCAGCCACCCTGAATTTAGAGGACAGTTGTTCCATTGCTTTAAGGTGATTTCCAGATTACAGTTGTTGCTCTTGGTGACCCTTTTCTTGTTTGCACACAAATTACCCTGCCTATTCATTAAGGTGCTATTCTCAACTTTATTTATAAAGCCCCATACATGAAGGCTATGTTGTAAAATTACACATGAAAGGGGCAGCACAAAATGATGAGAGCTGTTTTGTGTATCCATCTGAGCAACTTCAACCAAACATCTGGGCAAATGATAAATGTGATGTGAATTTCCTCATTGCTATGGGTAGCCTCTGTAATGGTGGAGTGATGCGACCTGCCTACTCGCCAGCATTTCCCAGACACAAACCAGAAAAAAGTATGGTACATCAATAGCAGAGAGTGGTCAAGATGGCAATAGTTTTTAGTCAGGGAAAACACAAACCATGAGATGCTGCTTTTGTTTGAACCTAACAGGAAGGACAATGTTTTGTTATCTCTCCTCTATTACACCGAATGCATTTTACATTTTGAACTCCGTTTGTAGCAACAAAACTGAGCTGAGGATAAAGAGAGAATGTCGAACAAGGCAAGAAAAACGATGGCATTTTAAAAGAAGTAATAAAAGTGTGATACAGAGTAGTAATCAATGCTACCCCTGCCAAATTTGGATCGAGATGAAGGAATTGTTATTGATAAATTCCCTGGGTTAATTTCTTTGTTGTTGTCTGAGGATCTGAAAGCAGATCGGCACTTCACTTTGGCCGTGTCTTATAATTTTCTTGACCACATTATTAATTGCTGACATGTCATGCACCATAAAAAAGGAACATAATGTTTCAGAGGTGCTCCATCTATGGAGGCAGCTTAAAAGATTCTATGCTAGAGTCCGGGGGAACTGACCACACACCCAAATAGGATTTGTTGATAATCATAGTAGATTGGAACACAAAAGCAGGAAACAGAGCAGAAGCAAAGACTGACGGAGAATTTGAAGAAGACGTCAACAAAGTTCAGATTATCCAGTCCTTGTGTTCACGATGGGAAAATTAGTGCTGTAGATAGTGAGCACTCCATGTATATCAGAGTCAGTAGAAGGAATGGAGAATTCATGGCAATGTAGGCATCCAGAGAAGCACACTTCAGTCAAGGAATTTTGAAAGTAGAGTCATCAAAGAAACGGGTACGCCATAATAAATCCTTTAAGCGAAGCCGGATTGATGGAAGAAAGTCGATGGGATCCCGCTCTATTTCGCGTCAAAACACTTTTTCAAAACATGAAATGGAGCGGGATCCCATCGACTTTGTTGTCATCTTCTTCAACTCAACTTCGGTATGAGTGGGTAACTGGAGAATCCTCAATCGCTATTTAGCTAAATATACTGTATAGCTACTGTATAGGCACTAGGGACCACTAATTACAAGCAATATATGTGTATATGGTGCTTTTTGAGAATTTGACTCAAGGTTGTATTTATTGTGATTAATTCAATATATATCTGTATACTATTTGCAGACTTTGTCCCTTCAGTTTGTTTGTACTTGTAGTTGTGCAGACATATTATTTGGGAAACCAAAGAAAATAACTGTATGCATGGATGTGTCCTGAAGGTCAATATAAAAATCAAATATATAACATAACTGGAAGAAGGTGGAAAGCTCAACTTTTTTCTGCAAAAACAAGACCAGGAACCATTGTGGCAATGACCACAAACTGCTAATATAAAAAATTATAATACAGATAAAGATAAACATTAAACCAATCATCATGTCAAAATGCAATCTTGAAGGACATCCATCTAGAATGTAAAAATAATATAAAATAGACGTATACCTTTAATTTAATGGGAGACAGAAAATCTCTGTATTGAAGCCAAGAAATGTTGAAAGAAAAAATATTTGTGAAATATTGGAGAGTATGATGGTTCCTACAAACTACTCCCATACAGGGTAGTGGAGAAAACATGCACTTAGTGCCCATTTGTGCCCATCTAGATCCCTTCCCAGCTTGCTTAATAAAACACCTGGAAAAAACAGGTTACTAACAGATTAATCTCCGTGAATAAGTCTTGGGATTTTGGGACCATGTTCCAGTTTACTCTATTGCATTTTGAATAGATTAATAAAACACCTGGAAAAAACAGATCTGTCTCAAGACTGATGAATAACAGGTCTAGATCAGTTTTCAGTTGGGATTGAAGTCTGTGGGGATTGACTAGCTGTTGGATGTTTTGCCAGTTATGTTCCATGATACTGAATTGAGGTCAATCCCAGAGACAGTGAGGAATAAACTTCTATATTTCTGTTGATATTGACATAAAATTTTGTGGAAAACCGAGGGCTGGGGGCTGGCTGGTTGACCCGGGAGGGCATGTAGTCACCACCCCAGTAAAAGGGTAGGGTTTGGGGCTGGTGTGGGGTCTGAATCCTAGGAGGAACTTGGATTAAATATCACAGTTCCTCATGGGATTTGGCCCTGTCCCAAAGGGCATTAATACTCCCTTGCAATAAAGGTCTTATCTTAATCTGCAGCCTGTTCTGGATAAATAGTGATAGTTGTGACACGGGCCCTAGTCATTCCTTTTCCCCTGCAGTGATTAATACAGGGGAAGGAAGATGGTAGTGGTAGTAGCCTGTGTTGGTAGTGCACCAGTCTGCATACTTTCAGAGGCCTCCCCTTTTTTGGATGAGTGTTGAATTAGATGAAGCACTGAAAGGGAATACATCAGGAGTGGGCAAAATGCAGACATGTAGATGTTTTGGCTGCCAGGAGCTGAAATCCACTAGCAGCTGGAAGACTCTCACTCTAACTGCAATAGAGTAACAGCTGGAATCTACACATCTTGTGTTTGCAATGTCCCCACACTATCATTAATGCACTTTTGCTTTTACACTGCCATCTAATGATAAAATACAGGAAAGCATTTTGCTTCTCAGTCTTCATTGTAGGAAGGAACATCGTCTAAATAACTGTAAAAATACAGTGCAGTATATCGGGTTGGCCATGGAAAATTCAAATTCCTTGACCTGCAAAGTTCTATAGCAATTGAGGATGTGGGAAAACTGCTGTGCTTTCAGATATATTGGAGAATTTGAGATAAAATTAACCGTGTTTTATTTCTTTTTTTAAAGGGGGGCTTCAAGCTTTGGGAGATATCAGGGACTGTGCCTTGGATCCCCAAGAATTACATGTGTCCTATAGCCCATATTTCTCAATTTTAATTTCACACCTGATTTACACCTAAGGTGAATTATCCAATCGAAAATTGATGCTTTTAACCGAATTTGCATCAGTGTCACTGCTCCTCTTTCAAAAACAGTAAATAAATGAGCAGGGGTTACGTAAACTACAAAGCACAAAAGTGTAAGCCAGCGTATATAAAAAATGCAAAAATATATTGACCAATATCAATGTGCTGAACAAACACAATAGGTATATGATAATAATGTGAACCGAATGCGCATACTTTACCCTACCAGACGAGATATAAAGTCCCGGATATTAGAGTCCAAAGTCCAAGGGTAAAATGAAGTTCGTGTATACAAAGTATCAAGCGGTTGCAAATAAACCGGATTATATCCTCAAATGCGTTCGGCTGTTCCAAATGTAACAAAAGCTCGTAGAGTTGTGAGTTCAGCAAGGTAAATCCACAATAAGGGTGAAGTAGGCATAAAGATTCCAGCAGAAGATCGGACAGTGAAGAGTAGAACGTATACTCGAAGGTATAAAGCGGAATAGCAGGAAGCCGACGGGGTGAAGATATCACAAATATTCTGGCCACCTTAAATCCGTTTTGCTCCCAGGTGGAGTTTATCAAGGCTTCAAAATTATACATACTGGTGTCCTTTTATCATGGAATACATTGAAAGCCTAACCTCACTCGATCAGTGAGGTGACCTAAAAGGGGAACTATATGTGGTCTATGAAATAAGGAAGCGACTTTAATTTAATTCTCATCATAATCCTGATCAGATACTACCCCCTCTCCACCACAACTGCTATCTGAAATGGAAAGAAAACTTCCTTTGCCACTGATGATAGCTTTTCTTCTATTCCAAATGCCCCGTGTGCATTGCTCCCACTGAACAAGCATGACTGCGATAGAGGCCAAGGGAAAAATCTCCTCCATAAACATCATGGTCCCCGTTTGGCTCAACATCTCATATACTGTCTCTTTGGGAGAAAGCATATATGCTAAGAATCAATATGAGAATTAGTTCAGACCAATACTCATATTAGAAAGCTTGCTTTAGCTTGTGTATTTCCTCACACAAAGTTGGTTGATGTAGCTACTAGGGGTGGATATCTCTGGTTTAAAATACTTTGAAATCCGTTATTTTTCGTAGTTGAAATTATTTCTACCATATATTGACCCTCGGGGTGCAACCCGGAAGAGAAATTTCAAAACCGAACCCGGGGTTGCCATTTTTTTCTAAAGGTCATGTTATTAAGTCATTTTTCCCACCTCAGTTCTTGTAGCAACCCAGTTCTCTTTCGTGCCTGGGGGGCAGGGGGCAGCACCGGGGGTCCCACTTGCATTAGAGCCAGCCGCAACTGAGGAGGAAATGGAGGAAGGGGTTAATGAGTTAGCTGGGCCTTCTTCTCCCACAGAGAGTCTGGCTTGGGATGGGGGATGGCCGGATGCCTATGAGGAATGGGAAGGTCAGGCTGATTCAGAAAGTGCTGATAGCGATGAATGTTATGAGAAACCGGGTGGGTAGTGGGTACGGATCACAGGAGCGAGGGTGCCTCGCCCCGGGGTTTAAGTATAGGATCCGTGGGAAAGGATCCTCAGTACCTCGGCCACTTCTATTCTAAGCGAAGTGAAGCGAGCGAAGGATCACGGAGCCAAGTTGCCGGCTCGTGCCTTGCCAAGAAGTTTTCTTGGGCCCTGATTGAATCCTGCTTTGTTCCTCGATCCGCTTTGTTTTGCGGAGCCTTGTTCCTTGATCCGCTTTGTTTTGCGGAGCCTTTGCTAAGCCTTGCCAAGCCTTTGCCAAGACCTTTGCCTTTGGACTTTATTATTGCCAAGACCTTGCTTTTGGACTATACTACGCACTCCCTATTTTTGGATTGAACTCTTCTATATTTTAATGGACAATTACCTTTTCATCTGTTCTTTATTACTCAATAAATAGTTAGCTGATTACCGTCTCTGTGTGTGTGATTAAGGGGCCGGCCGAGTCCTTGCATCGTGACAGTTCTCAACTCACGAGAGGAGACTGGAGGGCAGCAGCACCCGCCTTTCTCCTCTCGCCAGCTGAAAGCTGAGGCGGGCGCTTTATTCCCATGCAGGGGAGGACGTGGGGAGGCGAGCCCCCCCCCCCACTCCTCCTCTGCATGGGAATAACGCGAGACAAGGCTTGTCTCGCATTATTCCCATGTAGGGAAGGAGGTGGGGTGGCGAGCCTGCTAACATCTATACTGTGCTAAGTCTTAGCGCAGTATAGATGTTAGCAGGGCGGGGGAGATGCTAACATCTATACCGCAATATGACAGTGTTCTCTGGATTTAAAATATTGTTTTTAAGTATTTTGATGTTAATGCTATGTTGGCTGTTTTATAGTACAAAAGTAGGAACCACAGTATACTATTAACTATCTACATCACTCATTAGGAAAAGCCAGGATGATTTACCCAAAAGCCTGTAGAAACAAAAAAAGAGGCAGGAAAAAAATGAAATTTAATTGTTAGTCCTAAACTGATCAAATTTCTCAAGTAGCTCAAGTCATTCCTGGCACGAAAAAACTCACCTGATCAAATTAATTGGATTTGAAGCCTACTCTTGGAACTTACAACAGGATTGAGCTCATTATTTTTTAATTTCCTTTGTTAAATGGTCATCTGTGGTTATTTATTCTGAGATGAACTAAAGCAGAATTCAGGGATGGCTGTGAAACATTTTAGAATGTAAGTTTAAGGAAAACTACCTCACCACAGTGTCTTTAACTTATAGTTTTCTGCAGTAATTGAGAGTATAGACTATACTACTAGCAACGTGATGTATTACAGACTCTGAAGATAGATAAAACGTGTATTTATTGTATAGCATCAGAGGTGTTAATCATCTTGCCAATCAAGACATGCGAAATTGGTTCACCTCCTCTCCAGTCAACAGATGAGAACATGCTGTTGACTTTTTGGTGCATCGGTATGTTCACAGAGGGAAGGATCAAAGGGTTGCATTATGTTTCTGTACATAACTTTATGGGACAGATGGAATCTACCCTGGAAGACCCATGACACTTAGGCCCAGATTATCAAAAGTATCAGACACTAAAACCTATTAACGTGTTAGAACCTTTATCCTCACACTTGTCAGCACTTTTGAGCTCTGTTTATGGGGACCAATTGAAATTTTAACTACTTCAAAAGTTCAAGTCAGGGTTAGGCAAGTGGCTAAGAGTTCAAAAATTCTAACCAGCTTTGCAGACCTTTTCTCTCCCAATTCTTAGCAGACGATCCTAATGCTTACTTTGTTAGCAAGCTCCACTGAAATCAAAAGGAACTCTGTCATTTTGTATCACGTTCTTTGTAGATAATGCAATGAACTGCATCTTTGCATTTGTTTGCAGGGATGATTGATCGCATGAGGAAGTTTACAGATGGTTGGTTTGTTTTGGTAAGTTTTGGAACTGAAGATCAATCTATTTAATCAATGCAGATCTGCTTCTTAGACTGACTCAGTAGTAGAGTTACTGCTTTTGTATTACTGCACTCACAATATTTCTGCTAATGATTACACACAAGGAGATAATATAAAAAATGAGGTGGGGATTATTTAAAGCGGCTAATCTAGTACCATGGGAAAATGCAGGGACACCCACCTAGTCTTCCTGCCTAAACATTATGATGCCCTGTAGTGAATGTCAACATGTTTCTCCTGCAGTGTAAGAACTGCACAGGGAATTGCATCCTTTCTCATTTTTGTATGATCAGCTATATAATCTGCTAAGATTTCTTCTACTTTGTAAATATTAAACATACAAACCGTAGTTCTTTTTTAAAAATCATATCAGAAGTGACTTGAGAAACTTTCAAATCATCTGCAGAGACGTTGCCCAGATGTTTTACCATCCTGTGGGAGACTTATCTCATCTCCCCACATGGGAAGCTGGAACTGACAGACAGGAGCTCATCCCATATCACAGATTCGAACCACCAACCTTGAGGTCAGCAGTTCAGTCGCCACAAGGCTGAACTGTGCCACTACAGCTCCTATTTCCAAGCTGTAGTGAAGCACCCATTGCTCCACTACAGCTCATATTTCCATGGTGAAGTAGTGCTATTGTATGTTAAGAGTTCCATCCTTAGTACCTCCAGGCAAGGCTGAGAAAGACTCCTGTTGAAAATGGTGAAGGATGATTGAAAGGCTATTGCTAGTCCCATGAAGCCAATACTAAATGGATTAGTACTCTAATTCCATCAAAGAGGGCATCCAGACTGATTGAAAAGGGTCAGATTTTGTTCCTGTTCTTTTTGATTTGGGGCCTTGTACACAGGCCAATTTATAAATAAATAAATAAATAAAATAAATAAAATGCAGGAGCAACAGGGATAAAAGGGTGTGTATGGGGATAAAGGACATTTGCCAAAAGTGCATTGCCAAAAGTGATTTTCCTCTTCCCCCATTCTCGTGGTGCATTACTTTTATGTGCTAGGAGAGCCGGGGGGGGGGAGTAGGGGTGGGAGTGAGAGCCCTCTGAGTTTTCCAGGCTGAAATCGTGAGAGGGCTGTGCAGACTGCAGAAGTACCAGAACTTCTGGGGGGACAGTCCAGACAGTGGCCATAGTGGGTTAGACCCAGTTCTTTCAAGAAGGCCCAGATTTAATCCACAATCAAATTACTCCAGGACAGAGTTTTCCTGCTCTGCTCCTAATGAATTTGTTTTTATGTGGCCTGCCACTTGGACGGCCCAGGTAAAAATGTGGGAGCTCATGTGTTTTAGGCACTGTCTGGATGCGCCCTGAGGCATAATAAAATAAGGCAATTTCCTATGAACCATTAGACTACGAAAGTAATATGCAATTGGGTTGCATTGTATTGGGAGAAAAACAAATCTCTCTCTCTCGGCATTACTTCGCGAACGAAGATTCTTAGGAAGTGTTGCACCTCAGATCGTGGCAGTACCCCCCTAGATCACACACACAAGCAGGCTCTGTATAAGTACTTTTATTTAGAATAAAGAATAGTCCAAAGATTGAAAGATGTAAAGCAAAATAAAGCAAATCCAACGATAATCCGATAGAGTCCTCAAACTGGATGAAATCCCAAAGAAAGCAAACATCCGTAGGCAAGGCAAACTGCTCCTGCGGTCAACGTGAACTTAGAGTCAGCAAGGCCAAACCGCTCCTGCGGTCAATGTGAAACTTAGAGTCTTGAGCATGAGTCCATTCAAGCTAAGCGTAGCTTCAGGTCTGGCGAAAACCCTCCCAGCCCGGTCTAATAAAGGAATCTATTTTCTATGTGACCAATGCACCCCCTTTCTCAAACTCCAATCTCTCCGGGAGGATCTGATGCTAGCCCTCCTGTCGAATTCCTCCTCATTAGCGGTCCCAGGTGCAGTGCTATCATGCTGGGAAACTCGGTCCTCCCTATCCTCGTAATGCTCGCCTGGCAAGGGAGTGGAGAAGTTCTCGTGAGAATCGTGACACCCAGCTCATTTTGAGGATGGAGGGCAGGCCGGGTTCTGTCCCCGATAATTTCCAACACTGCCTCGAAGCCGTTACTGGATGGCTGCGAGCCAGTAGGTTGAGGGTGAATCCGGCGAAGACGGAGATCTTGTGGCTGGGTCGCCCGGGTGATGTTAATGTCCAGCTTCCGAGCCTGGACGGTGCAGTGTTATGCCCATCGCCTTCCGTAAAGAGCCTGGGGGTCCATTTGGACTCCCAGCTGACCATGGAGGCCCAGGTCTCTGTGGTCAGCAAGATCGCTTTTTCATCTGCGACAGGCAAGGAGGCTGGCCCCCTATCTCTCCTGGAACGATCTGGCCACGGTGATCCAAGCCACAGTCATCTCAAGGCTGGATTACTGCAACGCGCTCTACGTTGGCCTTCCTCTGTCGGTGACCCGGAAGCTCAGGCTAGTGCAGAACACTGCCGCCCGGCTCCTGTCTGGCACGCCAGCTGGCGCCCACATAACACCTGTTTTGCAGGATCTGCACTGGCTGCCAATTGAGCACCGGATCACCTTCAAAGTGTTGGTCCTCACCTTTAAGGCCTTACACGGCCTGGGGCCAGCGTATTTGAGGGACCGTCTCACCCCATATTACCCTCCGAGATCACTTCGGTCTGAGGACTCCAATCTCCTGGAGATACCTTCAGCTAAACTCGCAAGGCTGACTGCTACCTGCCGGAGGGCGTTCTCTGTCATAGCACCTACGCTGTGGAACACCCTCCCGGCCGGAACTCGGGCTATGAAGGACTTGCTCCCGTTTAGATGGGCCTGTAAAACATACCTGTTTAAGCAGGCCTTTGGTGAGTAAGTCCTGCCCATGGCCCGCCATCTATTCGTTCTTCTGAGGATGATGTGCTGTTCATTGTGTTAACTGTGTTATTAATTACTATACTGCTGTTGTTTTTAATTGTTTTTAACTGCTTATTGCCTGTATTTTACTGTGCCCTTCGGCTCCTGTAAGCCGCCGCGAGCCTCAGGGAGTCGGCGGCATAGAAGCCCGAATAATAAATAAATAAATAAAGGTCGCTGGGCCTTTCACTGTTTAATTCAGAACTAACTTCCATGGAGTCATCATTATCCCCATCTTCAGGCCCATACCCATGTAACCATCCATCATCCCAGGCTAATTCTTCATCTGCAGACCCGTACCCATCTGGCCACCCTTCATCCCCGTTCTGACCCTGGTCAGCTGGAACCCCCGGTGTCTGTCTATGGCCACTAGGCTGGAACACCACAGGAAGGACTCATCCCACGCTTTTTACAAGCACGTTGATGACTAAAAAGGCCAATCTGAGATAGACAAGTGCAGTTGCAGAAAGCACAGCAGAAAGTCTCCTTGGGTGATGTTGTTTCCAAGTTGCAGTTCTTTCTGTGTTGTCATTTCTCTTCGAGACCCATTCGGCGTGTCTTCTCGAAAGAGACTGCAGCATTGTGGATAGTGCATCTCCATGCCTCCCGATGTGAGGCCAGGGTGGACCATTGTTGGTGATCAATCTGGCCGAGCCTGAGATATTGTTTCAGGGAGTCCTTATATCTCTTTTTGGGGGCGCCTCTCTTGCACTGACCTGTGGCGAGTTCACCATAGCGTAGTATCTTTGGGAGTAATTTGCAATTGGGTTGCATTGTATTGGGAGAAAAACAAATCTACTAAGAAATAAAAACCCCTTTCCCCCTGCCCTTCCTTGAACACAACATTTTATTTTTGTTGCTTTTCAAACTGGCTTTAAAACACAATTTTCCTTGAAAGAAATGAAATTCAAAAGGAAGAGAGTGAGAGTGTGTTCTTTAGAGCAGGTGTGTTGGTTAGCTAAGTTTCTGGCTTCCTTTTCTTGGCCAGTGGTTCACTGCAGGTGTTGATTGTTAACGTATCCATCTTGTTTGATATCTAGGCTTCTGTGTATGTGAGCAGGGGAACTTTTCTCACTCAATCTGCAGCAGCCCTTTCCCCCCACCCCTTTTAGCTTTGTTGTTTAGGCAGAACAGGATAGAACAGAACTGGTTTTTGATGCGTCCAACAGTTGAAAAGACTTGGGCAGCGTGAGCTGAGTAAATCCAAGTCTTGTTTTGACTTGGCATTCTGTACAAGCCTTAGAAAAGAACACTCAAGAGAAAAACAGAGTGGGAATACAGGTCAGAATCCTAAATGCATTTACTATAGAATAGCCCCATTGAACACAGTGGGATTCACTTCCAAACAAAAAATGCATAGGATTGTACTGTAAGAATGTTCAGTACTTTGGTGGAATGCAGTTTGTGATACATTTTTTTCTAAGATTTGTGGATGAGCTTGTATACTGATGACCTATGAGGTGTCACATAATGCCATCCTTACAGCATTTACACTGGCTGCCGGTCGAGTACAGAGTCCTTTATAAGGCCCTGACCCTGACACTTAAGGCCTTGCGGGGCCAGGGTCCTACATACCTAAAAGACCGTCTGATACCATCTATCCATCCGAGAGCACCACGGCCAGCCTACGAGAACCTTCTCTGTGTCCCGGGTCTGAGAGAGGCTCATTTGGAGTCCACGAGACAGAGATCTTTTTCCGTTGTGGCCCCTGTCCTGTGGAACTCTCTGCCGCCAGACCAAAGAGCCATCTTCGATCTGCCTTCATTTCTGGCGGCACTTAAGACATGGCTATTAAGAAGAGCATATGCATAAGTGACAATCAGTGACCTGGAACCTGTCTATTCCCATATTTTAACATTTTAACATTTTAAAATTTTAATATTTTAGTATTGTAGATGCCTAGCTGTGTAAGTCGCCTGGAGCACATTTGTGGAGGATGACTCACAAATAATAAAATTAGTTAGTTAGTTAGACAAACTTATGTCAGGGATGGAGAACACGTGATCATCCAGAAGTTGTATTGAAACATCCCTCAGTCTTAGCCATAATTACCAATGGTGTGCCGTCGCATCCGGTCTGCAAATACTTAGTGAAGGGCGAGAATGTGGTCTCTCTATACCGAGGGATTGCTTCTTGCCTTCCTTTAGAGCAGTGTTTTTCAACCTTTTTTGAGCTGCGGCACATTTTTTACATTTACAAAATCCTGGGGCACACCCCCAACAAAAATGACACAAAATGACACTCTAACTTACTATATTGTACTATACCATTATACTGTAATATTATTAGTACTATTACAAGTAATATAAAATATAATAATATTATGTTAATACATAGTTCTTCTTCTTCTTCTTCATAATAATAATATTAATAATAATAATAATATAGCCCATGAGGCTCCTTCCATGTCACGTCACAGTCTCTGAGGCCCGGTAGGCCGCTCGTGTACCTGCCCGGAGGCGGGCCCCGTTGTTCCCTATGTTGTTGCAGCAGTGGACGAAGAGGCAGTACAGCCGCGGGTAGGAGAGGAAGCCTGTGAAGTCGGCAGCGGTGGCCAGGGCCAGGCTCAGGCTCAAGGGTTCCACTGCCCCGGCCAGCCGGACCAGCGCCAGGCCCGCCGCCAAGCCCAGCACCACCAGGCACACCCGCCGCTGCATCGCCTCAGACGAGGCACTTCCACTCCACTGGCGTCCTCTTAGGGAAGGCGCTTCTGGTCCCGCCGCCTCCGCCACCACCATCTTGGTGCCGGGCGGGAGTTCAACGCCACAGTGACGAGATTGGCCCATGGGGACTAAAGGGGCGTGGCTTATTCAAGACTCAAGAGGTTCCAATTTCCCATGGCACACCTGATGATCGCTCACAGCACACTAGTGTGCCATGGCACACTGGTTGGGAAACACTATTTTAGAGGCTTGGGGCTCCCAAGGACCAAGCTGGACACTATAGTTAACTCAAACAGGCTTGATTGTTCTTAACATGAGTTAACTTCACTCAGGCACTTTACTTTATTCCCCAAAAGGTAAAGGAAAGATACTTTACAGTCTCTCTGTAGCTTAGGTCCAGGAAGCTTCAGTCGGATGGCTCTCCAAGTCCTCTCTTTCTTTATGGCCTCGAGGTAAGGACACTCGAGACCCCAGCCAGCTGGCCTATATTGAAGGCATGGATCTTCCTCTGGATGCCAAAATTTCATTTCATTTCAATTTATTACTTGATGAGTCGCTCTCCACCGGAGTGCTCTGAGTGACTTACACAGCAATGAAACAGCAAACATATCAACAATAAATCACAAATTAAAAGCTTTGATGAAAAGCCAAGCTTTGAGGGCTTGAGAGAGAGACCGCAAATCAGGTATAGCTCTAATGTATGGAGGTAAGGAATTCTACAAGGTTGGGGCAAGAACCAAGAAGGCCCTGCACCTCGTGGAGTCCAGGTGTACCTCCCTAGGACCGGTTGAAGGCGCTTGGGACTCCTCAGTGTCACTCAACCTTCCGATATGCTGAGTATGCTGTATGAGTCCCAAGGATAATCAGTTCGAAGTTGAAAGATAGCTTGACCAAGGCCTGGTCTGGCAAACCTTTAGGTATCTATGCAAAGAGGGAGGGGGGTTCACCAACAACAATGAGAGCAATGAGGAGCAAACAACTGGAAATTAACAGTGCTGTTGTATTAAACAAATGAATTGCAATATGCAGGTATACAACTAGCCAGACATGGTACAATGTAAATACAAGTAATCATACATATGTGCGGGGAATTGGTTCCCCAAAGTGTACTCACGCTTATATGAGCCCAAACAGGGAATGCCTCTGCAAACACAAATAGATAGCCCACAGGCCAGTCTCTTTCCCGCAAACGGGGGACCTAAGTCCAAATCAAAGAGTACCAAGGGAGGGGCGGAGAGATGTAGAGGGAAGATCCAAGCAGAGGGGTTTCCAGGGTTGACGATAAGGGGTATCCAAGTGCCGTATCGTTTCGCCTTGGGCGGCTTCTTCCGGACCCAGGACTCAAAGGCGACACAAGGTCGCGGCTGGAGGATTTGGAAACCATGATACAGTAAAATAACAATAAGTACATGGCCCCATGGCAAACCCACCGGGAAAGAAAAGCAGTACATACCAATTCTCAGAATAATTCAAATATAAATGGCTACATGCCAATGGTCAAATCGTGGACGCGTGACAAGTGACAGGAGTGCATCAGATAGCCAATCAACAGAAACAGGTGTTTTGGGTTAATTTAAAACCCATGGGGGGTCTATCAAAAACAATGACTGAGAAAGCTTCAAAGTGATGAAAGCTTCAAAGTGATGACGCATGGTAGTGAAGTGAGAATATAAAATAGAGGAATCATTGTGGTTTTTAAATCTCGATTTATGTTCAATGATCCTCACGCGGAGCTCTCTACTCGTTTCCCCAACGTAAAGGTGGCCACAATCCTTGCAGGTAATGCAGTAAATAACGTTTTTTACTCCGCAGGAGGAATTTACCCTTATCTTGTATTTGCGGTTGTTGTAGGGGCTCCAAATGTGTTCCTGGGAGTTAACATGTTTGCAAATGGAGCAGTGATGACACGGATGGGTAACGCGATGACTAGTGGGGGTATTTTCCGCTGGGGACTTGATACGGTGATCCGATTTAATTAACAAATTCTTTAGATTCGCAGTTCGTTTGTAGGCCACTAACGGGGGAAGCTGAAGGCCAGGTATGCTTTGAATTAGCGGCCAAAATTTGGTTACTGTAGACCTGATGCGGTTAGCATGGGGAGTGAACGTCAGGGGCCAAATTAGGCGTTCAACATCAGGGCGGACTTTTTTCTTGAACAATTCTGCCCGTGGTACTTTGGACACTCTCTTAACAGCATTCTCTAGGACCTTGCAGGGGTAACCTCGTTCTCTTAAATTATTAATTTGCCTTTTGGACGATTCCTCAAAATCATCAATACGTGATGAGTTCCTCTTTAGTCTTAACAACTGTGCGAAAGGCAGATTGTTCCTAAGGGCCGGGGTGTGGTGAGATCCATAGTGCAACAGAGCATTTCTGCTCGTTGGTTTGGTATAATTGCGGACCCTGAGCTTGCTTGCAGATTTAAAGATACAGACATCCAAAAAGTTAATTTGTGTGTTATTATGCTCAAATGTAAATCGAATGTTGGGGTGCCAGGTGTTGAAATATGCGCAGATCTCTTCCACATGGGATTCATTGTTTATAATAATAAATAAATCATCAATATATCGAAAAATGGAAATTATATTATTGGAAATTCAGATGGACAGTTAATAGAGAAGAGGAAATCCTCCTCCAAAGATGCAACAAAGAGATTAGCGACGGTGGGGGCTAGGGCGAGCCCCATGCTTATTCCACCGCATTGCAAAAAATATTGGTCCTCAAACATGAAATAGTTATATTCAAAAACAATGTCTAATAATTCAAGCAAAAACGCTCTTGGAGGATTATGTGGCAAAGGCCTACTGTCAAGCAAGCGATGGATAACAAACCTGGCTTGGGGCAGAGGTACGTTCGTGTATAACGAAGCAATATCCCCTGAAACTAAAACGTCACTGGGAGAAACCATCTGGTTATCAATTTTAGAAATAAAATCACCAGTGTCTCTGACGTATGTGGGGGTTAAAAGAACAAAAATCTGGAGGAAAGTATCCAAAAAGACCGCGAGGGGTTGCAAAAGACCCCCCGTGGCCGCGATGATTGGCCGACCAGGGGGCGGGACAATTCCCTTATGCGTCTTGGGCAGGAGGTAGAATTTTGGGACGGCGGGGTGATAATTAATAAGAAAGTCAGCAGTTGTGTTAGTTATGAATCCTAATTCCGCCCCGGTTTGTACCATATGTACAACTGTTTTCAAATTTTTTTGAGTAGGGTCCATGGGAATGGGCTTGTAAAAGCGGGTGTCCTGAAGTTGGGTATGGGCCTCCTTAAGGTAGTCACTACGTCGCCAACAGACTAAACTTCCTCCCTTATCGGCTACCTTGAAAATCATATGGGGGTGTTGGCCCAAAAATCGGAGCCTTTTGATATCAGCACCTGAAAGATTAGGGTGAAATCTGTCGGTTTTCTGATTGATGGCCTCCACCTGCTGTAGGACAGTTTGTTCAAATAGTTTAATTTTTTCAGACACTACAGGGGGAGTAAAGGTGCTTTTTACACGACATTTAGTAGGGACATCCTCATTATAACGAGAAGAGGAGGGGTGCAAAGAAAAATGTTCCTTGAGTCTAATGGAGCGAAACAAAGTAGCTAAATCTTTTCTAACATTTATTTGGGAACATTCAGGAGTAAATACAAAGGAAGGCCCTTTATTCAAAATAACATAATCATGGTCAGTTAATGGAAAATCAGATAGGTTGATCACTAAGTTGCTTTCTTTTTGTCCTTGCCCCTGTGAAAATTTTTAGGTATGTCATCTTCTGGAGAAATCCTGGAAAGGTCTGCTAAGCAAAGTGGCTTGATTCCCAAAGTCCCTGAGAAAGGGGACGGAACAAACTTAATTGGGCTCTGTAAACAATGATTGACAGGTACAAAGAACCAATCAATGCAACCAAATCTTTAACAAACAGAGCAAGCTGCAGAAACACAATACTACAGTGCAACCTTTTTGGAACTTAAAGTTTTTCATACAAGTGGGGAGGGATCATAGTATAAAATGATGAATTATGAGAATTTGCAAAGTTACATTTAGAAGGCGTGAATAAAAGGGTGTGACTGAAGACAATCACAACACTCAGTTTTGGATGACACCACTGCGTCATTATATGGATTCATCTAAAAAGTAACTTTCCAAGCTTGAACCATTATTAAGGGTGAAGGAACATTCTCTTATTTAGCATCCAGCAACCTAGCCTTTTTCTTTGGACAAGCATAACAATATAATCAAACCAGTAAATTTTACTCTGCTGTAGCAAAGCAAAACATTTTCTGATCTATCTGTTTATCTAATCTCTCTAATGAGATATACTTTCCCATGAATCACACTAATATGGGCTGAAGCTCAAAACCTCTAGAGATCCATCTTTTTGCAAATTAGATTAATCAAAATCGAATAATTGTGGGAAAGAGGCAAAGGGTGCTCTATACTAACTAATTCAAAAGCTTGATTCTGTTCTCTTTACTTAGGCCCTTCTACACTGCCATATATTCTAGATTATCAAAGCACATTATCTGCCTTGAACTGGATTATATGAGTCTACACTACCACATAATCCTGTTCAAAGCAGATAATCTGGGTTTTATACTCCTGTGTAGTAAAGGTAAAAGTTTTCTCCTGACATTTAATCTAGTCATGTCTGACTCTGGGGGTTGGTGCTCCTCTCCATTTCTAAGCCAAAGAGCTGGCATTGTCAGTAGTCAACTCCAAGGTCATGTGGCCGACATGACTGCATGGAGTGCCGTTACCTTCCCGCTGATGTGGTACCTATTGATCTACTCACATTTGCATGTTTTTGTACTGCTAAGTTGGCAGAAGCTGGGTCTAACCGCAGGAGCTCACTTCACTCCCTGGATTCAAACCACCAACCGAAAGGTCAGCAAGTTCAGCAGCTCAGTTTAACCTACTGCACCACGGGGGGCTCCATATTTCAGTGTAGAAGGGGGCTTAGATATATCTTACTAATCTCAGTGGTATTCTTCCTCAAGTAAATATACATAGGATCATAGTCTTATAATCCTTTCTAGTACATGAACCAAAAAAGCCTGTCCTGAATGCCATCATATGAGATAATCACTGTGGCATCTCCAGTATCTCTCTCTTTTGGGGGGAACATTCTAGACTATATTGTAGTTCCCCAGCTCCAGGAGTTATTGTATTAAATGGATTTTTAAACATATATTTCAGTCTGGCCTCAGGCCTGGGTATGGGATGGAGGCAGCTTTGGTTGCTTTAACTCAGGGGTCCTCAAACTTTTTAAACAGAGGGCCAGGTCACAGACCCTCAAACTGTTGGAGAGTCGGATTATAATTTGAAAAAAATATGAATGAATTAGTATGCACACTGCACATATCTTATTTATTTTGCAAAAAACCCACAACACTTTAAATCAATACAATAATTAAAATAATTAAAATGAAGAACAATTTTAACAAATATAAACTTATTAGTATCTCAATGTGCGGATCTGCTTTTGGCTGATGAGATAGGGTTGTTGTTGTTGTTGTTGTTGTTGTGTGCTTTCAAGTCATTTCAGACTTAGGCTGACCCCGAGTGAGGGCCGGGTAAGGCCGGGTAAATGACCTTGGAGGGCGTTTTCCGGCCCCTGGCCCTTAGTTTGGGGACCCCTGCCTTAACGAATGATGTATGCCAGGTACTGAACAGGGTAAGAGTGTTGTCCTTGGTTTTGTGATGGCTCTCACTGTCTTTTGATACTGTCAGCCTTAAAGGTTAAACCAAAGTAAGGCCCCTTCCACACAGCCGTAGAAAATCCACATTAAACTGGATTATACGGCAATGTGGACTTGGATAACCCAGTTCAAAGCAGATATTGTGGGTATCTGCCTTGATATTGTGAGTTATATGGCTGTGTGGAAGGGCCCTAGATTATACTCCTACTGAAATTTGGATTATTTTATTGCATTTTTTTCCAGCGGAATATAAGAGGAACGAATAACTCAATTAAATATCATTAGTGTGAGCCAGCTGCTTCCAGAAAGGGTTTTGATCTACCTTGGTAGATCAGGCCATTCCAGAAAAGGAAACTTATTAGATCTGTTTCTGTCAAATAATGTTATGCAGAACTGAAAAGGTGATTCATGGCTCCTTTGAACACCAAAGTTGCAAATTCATTCATCATTCTAAGTTTGTATTATAGACTTTTTTCACCTAAGGACATAAAACATCTGTTCATATTGGATCAGTTATTGTTGCTGTTAAACACTCTGTTATATGGTTTGCTGCAAGAAGAAAACCCAAGAGGTCTAAAATCGTTCATCTATGGAGCATGCACAGATCTACTTTCTATTCTTTTTAGCCTTTTGTGGCCAAAATAGGAACACTCTTCAACCTTTTTGGGGTAAAATAGTAACAGTGATTTCTCTGCCACAAATTATTGCTAATTCCTACTAAAGTACATGTACATAAACTACCCACTCATTATTTAGCAATTGATTGCATGGATATTCTTGTTGGGACAAGGAGTTGTATTTCAGCCTGTTTCTGAAGACATTTGTTCAATATCAAAACATGACTTTAAAAAATAATGGAATTAAAAAAAATTCCATCTAAAGTAACTATATTCAAGGACACAGCTATTTTCATCATGGTTGAAAGTTGCCCAGGAAGTTGCTGCAAATTGCGAGAGAATTAAGGTTGAACACTATGAAAGACACCCACTGTATGGCTATCAGCCTCCTCCCAATAGACTTCAATCAAGGAAAACTTTCATGAGAACCACCCATGACTGTAGTCAGAAAAAAAAATTGAACCCCCCCCCCCCGAGAAGTAGTTCTATAAAACAAAATAATTTAAATAGTATGATTCATTCTATATTTTATATAGTCTTAATTAAATCAGTTTTCTTGTCTCCTTCATGAGGGAGGGGGGCATCAAATCCCTCCCATGCCTTAGGGCTTTGCCTACCAGTTATGGGTGGGCCAACTTGGTTGCTTCCATTATATCAGCTATTGCTGCAAGTAATGAGTGTGACTAAATTGTCAAAATGTGCTTGAGATAGTGCTTGAGGTTCTGGAGGGACTTGTTTAATTTTTGCTTCTCATAGACTTAGCAGGGACATTTGGTTAACCAGTTAAAATTCATGAGTAAATCAGGTTTTTTAAAAACTGAAAATGTGGGGGCGGGGTGCGGGGTTGAACCCCTAACCACTCCCCCTTGGTTACAGCCCTGGAACCACCACTCGTCTAAATGTTCCTCCAGCAATAGCTAGAATATCCCTCTGGGCAGAAAAATCAGGCAATTCTAAGTGGATGGCCCCCCAGGAGCAAATCAAGAATGGACAACTTGGAAGTCCCTGAACAGACTCAGAACTGGAGTTGGCAGATCAATAGACAACCTGGCTCTTTGAGCAAGCATTTGCAAATATTATTTATTTATTTATTAATCAGATTTCTAGGCCGCCACTCCCGGGTGGCTCGGGGCGGCTCACAGCAAGTCAAAATACAACAAAACACAGTTAAAAACACATTACACACTCTAAAAGCATGCTGTGCGGAGAACAAGTGCGCAGCATAATACAACATACGCAGCAAGTCAACAAGCAGGCTGAAACGTTGGTGGCGTTTATGGGCCGAAGGCTTGCCAAAAAAGAAATGTCTACATGACCGCCTAAAAGACAGGAGGTCTTGGAGGGCTCGCGTCTCGGCTGGGAGAGCATTCCACAGCGTGTAACAGACTAATTGAGACCCACGGAACAATTGGACAATGCGACGGAAAATGATTTTAGTGACAAGACGCTGAGGACTTGTGTTTTATTGCTTTTATATGGTTTATATTATATGTTAAAGTCTGTAATTGTATTTTATGTTGTTGGTGGCATTGTTTGCCGACTGTAAACCGCCTCAAGTCACCTTAGGGTTGAGAGAGGCAATATAGAAATATGGTAAATAAATAAATAAATAAACCTGGCAAAATGGCACTACCTAAAAGAATCATCCATCTTGTGTGATTGTGGAGCAGAACACACAACTCAGCATCAGTATGCTTGCCCACAATACTCTGCCTCATTCACAGAGGAAGAACTGTTTAAAGATACAGACAATGCGGTTGCTGTTGCCCATTTTTGGTCTAAAATTATTTAGCTGCCTGTGCTTCCTTTATTTTATCAGTTTTGTACTTAATTATTTATGCAATGCTTTTGGCACAAAATAAATAAAAAGTATGGTGAGGACTGTTTGTACCCAACAAGCCCATGACAACTGACTGAAAGAAGAATAATTCAGTCCCATTGATATGGTTGAACACATATACATCTGAAGCCAGATCTTAAGAATTCAGTATGCAAAGCCCCTCCCCCCATAGAGTTCTCATATACACAGGTTTTTTAAAATAAAAAAAATCTATCTATCATGATTATGAAGAGCTTAGAAAAATGGGAAAAATTCTTATAAAAAAACCAAATGAGAAAATATTGTCATTTCTGTCTATTTGGTGTTAAGTATATTTGCCAACAGGCAATTTTGATCCAGTCTTTATACACTGCCTGCTTCTAGGATGTCATTAAAGTGGATGCCTAGCACTGCTTAAAGTCTTTAGCCTTTTGATAGCCTTAAAAGCATTTTACATTCCCTCTGTGTGTAAGAGTGGTGTGCGGTTCACATTTGCTCTGGAAGTCCTACCTGTGCTCCAGGCTGACCTTCTTTTACTTGCAAGCTTTATTGGACTACTAGAAATGGCAAAGAAACACACATAAATGCTTTGCGTAGATTACTAGGTCATTATTTGGCCTCTTTGCTCTCAAAGATGAAACCTCCTTGATCCTAGACTATAAAATTCTATTGCACTTCTCTTTGATTTCTGTCTGTAAGTTTTCCCATTTTCTCACAGTGTCCAAGTTCTGTGTTCAATTAAGGATCACTCCTATTTATTTATTTAGGTGCCATTTAAAGGTTCATTTCTAAATTGTCTTGTAAGTTTTTTAAAACGTCCAATAGAGCAGTGTTTTTCAACCTTTTTTGAGCCGCGGCACATTTTTTACATTTATTTTATTTATTTATTTATTTATTCGGTTTCTATCCCGGTGGGCTCGGGGCAGCTCACAGCACCAACAAGATAAAAACAACAATACATAATAAAACAGGGGTTACATAGCATTAAAATGGCATTAAAATAGCAATGTACAACATTTTAAAACGACCAAGTCAGAACTCAGTTCCACAGGGGGGTGTGACCCGTGAGGCTTACACCTGGAAGGCCAGCTTGAAAAGGTGGGTCTTGCACGCCCGCCTGAAGGGGAGCAGGTCGTGGATGGCGCACGTATCCGCTTGAAGGGCATTCCAAAGAGTCGGTGCAATCACCGAAAAGGCCCTTCGGCGGGTGGCTGTCAATTTGGCTGTTTTTGCGGAGGGGACGGCCAAGAGGTTGGTGTCCTCCGAGCGGAGGGATCTCATAGGGCAATATGGGGTGAGACGGTCCCTCAGATAGAGGTAGGGGGCCAGCCTCCTTGCCTGTCTCAGGTGGGAAAAGGCAATCTTGCTGACCGCAGAGACCTGGGTCTCCATGGTCAGCTGGGAGTCCAGGTGGACCCCCAGGCTCTTTACGGATGACGATGGGCATAACGCCGCACCGTCCAGGGTCGGAAGCTGGACATCCCCACCACCCGGGTGGCCCAGCCACAAGATCTCCATCTTCGCCGGATTCACCCTCAACCTACTGGCTCGCAGCCATCCAGTAACGGCTTCGAGGCAACGTTGGAAATTATCGGGGATGGATCCGGGCCTGTCCTCCATCCTCAGAATGAGCTGGGTGTCGTCAGCGTACTGGTGGCACTCCAGCCCATAACTCCGCACCAGCTGTGCAAGCGGCTGCATGTAGATGTTAAATAACAGAGGGGGAGAGAATGGCCCCTGCGGAACTCCACAAACTAATGGGGAGCCCTCGGAGACCACCGCCCCTCCTCACACGCTGAGACCACTGGTGGAGGAAGGAGGTCAGCCATTTAAGGGCTGTCCCCCTCACTCCAGCCACGGCCAGGCGGTGGATCAAAAGATTGTGGTCGACCGTGTCAAACGCTGCCGTGAGGTCCAATAACACGAGTAGCGCAGACCCGCCTTGGTCGAGCTGGCAGCGGAGTTGGTCTGTGATGGAGACCAGGACCGTCTCCGTCCCATGCCCCGAACGGAAGCCGGACTGGAAGGGGTCAAGCCATGTTGCATCATCTAAGAAGGACTGCAACTGCTTCATTACTGCCCTCTCAACTACCTTCCCCAGGTATGAGAGGTTCGACACTGGTCGGTAGTTGGAGGGAACCGCCGGATCTAAAGACAGTTTCTTCAGTAATGGAGCTACCACCGCCTCTTTTAAGCACTCTGGAAAGACTCCTTGCTCAAGGGAGCTGTTTACGATGTTCAACAGAGGCCCACGTAACCCCTCCAGGCAGGATCTAACAAGCCAGGAGGGGCACGGGTCGAGGGAGCAGGTGGTAGGCCTAGCTGCAGCCACAATCTTATCAACAACATCTGCGTCCAGTGGCCGAAACCGGTCGAGGGTGGGCCCGGCGGAGGGCCACGGGGTCTCAAGCTCCCTTACTGTATCAACCGTGGCTGGAAGATCCCGGCGGAGGCTCAGTATCTTGTCTGCAAAGAAGCTCTGAAAAGCACCGGCGGTAAGGGCCTGATCACTATTTTTTGGGACAGTAGGGACCGTCGTCAAGGACCGAATTACTTTGACAGTTGGGCCGGGCGTGAGCTGGCAGACGCTATCGAGGCGGAGAAATAAACACTTTTGGCCTCCTTGACAGCGCGCTCATAAGCTTTTTAAAATAGCTTATAAGCTGATAATGAGGCTCCGTCATGGAGTTCCCTCCACACGCTCTCTAGCCGTCTCTTTTCCCGCTTCATCGACCTAAGATCTTCTGTGTACCAGGGGGATCAATGTTTGTGGGGTTGGAGAGGGCGCCTAGGGGCAATCTCATCGAGAGCTCTGGCTAATGAGGTGTTCCAGGTTTGGACCTGTTCATCGTCTGAGACGCTGCTAGACTCCAGATCCCTCAGAGCATTCAGGAACCTTTCGGGTTCCATAAGTCTCCTCGGGCGAACCAAAATCCGTTCGGCGCCCTTGCATGGGGGAGGCGGTTGCTCAACCCGGATCCTTAGAGCACAGTGGTCTGACCATGGAACCTCTATTACGGAGGCTAGGTCCACTTGAACCCTCCCGCTAAAAACCAGGTCGAGAGTGTGCCCAGCCGAGTGTGTGGGTCCCGAGCTACAAAGGGAGAGGCTGCAGATGGAACGGAGGCTGCATCGGTGTGGACATTGAAGTCCCCCAGGACAATAAGCCTGGGAAACCTCAATGCCCACTCCGACACAGTCTCCAGCAGCCGCGCCAAGCTTTCTGCCGGTGCGCTAGGCGCTCGGTACACCAGCAGGACAGCGAGGCTCTCCTGGGACTCCCACACCAGGCCAACACTTTCAAGTCCCGAGGTGGTGAGCGCGGGGATCGCTTTAAGGTGTAATCCATCACGGAAGAGTATTGCCACCCCCCCGTCCCCCGTTCCTATTCTGGTGCATGGCAACGTAGTCAGGGGGAACCATTTCCTGGAGACATATGTCTGACTGACTGACTGACTGACTGACTTTATTATTTCTAAGTCGCCCTCCACGTTAGTCCGGGCGAACCAAATTCCTGTATTTAAAACTAGATTAAAAGAGTGTTAAATGTCACTCTCCTGGAGCCAAGTCTCCGTTACACAGAAAAGGTCTGCTTTAGTATCTTCGCAAAACTCCCTGATGGTGGCGGTCTTATTCCGGATGGATCGGGCGTTAACCAGCACCAGAGTGGAAGGGGACATAGCTGGATGTCTAGCAACAGCGTGTCTGTGGATAGGACGCAGGTCAGAGCCAGGCCGAGTCGTGCAATGACTCCACCTGGATCTTGCAGTTGGTCTCGCATTCGGCCTGCGCCTACCGTACTCACCCCGCCCCGAGATCACCGAGATGCTTAAGGGACCTGAATGGAAGAGGTCGGCTGAGGAGTTAGCTTCCGGCAGACCCCGTGAAAAGGGGAAGATAACATAGGACCCTGACCGGTTCTTGCCAGCTTTACCAGCCGCCCACCAGCCCTAGTCTTCCCAGAAACTTGGGGAGCCAGGGTGGGGGCTAACGGGCCTTGTTCGCCTGAGGGCGGTTCCTTCCCTCTATTGTTCCTAGCAGGTGGCCCATCTGAGCGTCCTTTCCCTTCCTTATAGAAGCTCTTAGCGCTGCCATCAAAAGCTGGTCCTGGCGAGCTTTCATTCCGGCCAAAGCCCACCCCCCAGAAAGTCTGTGGTCCAAAACGCCTCCTCCGGTGCTTACTGGTTTTCCCTCTTCCTCGAGGGGGTTGCCTCGGAGCACCAGGTGGTGGTCTGTGGGTGCTTGGCACAACCGATGTTGATGGAGGGGAACCAGAGCATTGGAGGGCAGAGTTGGCCTCAGATCTTTCAATGGTAGTCATATTACCGGGCCCAGGGCTGCTGGTGTTAACAGGCGCTCCTAGTTGGGTAGTTTTTGAGGGGAGTGGTTGATGGCAAATCCAGCCCTTCAACTGGCAGTTCATCCCTTGCCGTTTACGCCTTGTCTGACCGGGCCTATTCTTCCTCCTCCGGTCGTTCTTAGCTGGAGCAGGGCGTTGAAGGGTAGTCAAAGGTAGAGGGGTCTGGAGCAGTTGGCAAGCCCGGCGTCGGGGCCGCTCCCCAGGGACCCTGGTCAATACCTGGGAGATGCTCAGCACCTCTAGCGGGGGTCCTGCCACAAGCAGTTGCTCCAGCCTGCAGTCAGGCTGCAGCCTGCAGTCAGAGAGGGGTGTGTCCAAGGTTCCTGGATTTACAAAATCCTGGGGCACACTACCAACCAAAATGACACAAAATGACACTCTAACACAGTAATACATATAGTTAATATGTTTTTAAATGTATTTATACACTCACTTAGTGTGAAACCTTGGCCTGTTTCGATGAACACAAAATATATAGTTATATAGTATATTATTATTATTATATTGCATTACATTACAACATTATCAATATTATATGTATACACAATATACGTATATTACTATAATATCAAATACAACATACTATGTCATTGTCACAGTACAACAATTACATACCACTCAGTTGTTCTAACTCAAGGTCCGAGGCAGTTGAGTAGTTTAGCAGCTGTATTCATAACTCAGCAGCCCTTTTTAGCCAGCAGGGGGCTGGAAGGGCTCAGCTCCCCCCCCCCCCCCCAAATTCTCAGGGTGGTCCACAAGAAGGCATTACTGGTACATTATTTAAACTGTTATGTGTATTCATATCATGATCTGATCACTGTTTTCAATATATCCCATATGCATGTGGGTATTGGGATAATGATTGTAAAGGCCTGTCTTACTGCCACCATTTAATTTACGGAGCTTGGCTACCCACCAAGAAAGAGGTGTTTCAAGGCTTGTGGGAGAAAGGATCACCAGAATAAATGTTTTTTCAAAGAACTATCAAGTTTATTTAAACAGTGTTTCGTTTGAAGGTTTCAAGCGAAACACTCCAAATAATTATAACAATTATATCGCAATATCAGTTGAAGTCCAAAACACCTGGAGGAAGGCCCAGGTTTGACCATATCTAGTCTAAACCTTCTTCCAAGCCCTTAATAAAGATGCTGCCTGCCTTAATGTATAGCTCCATGCCCATCTGTCGGGCTTGGGTGGTGCCTTCCTGCTTGGTCTTTGGGGGACTCATATTTCTCCCACGAGTTCCCTTTCCTCCTTTCCCCCATTAGCTGGCTGACTCCCTGCCTGCCTGCCTACCTGCCCCTCCGGCTGCTTGCCTACCTGCCTGCCTTCAGCGCTCGGGCTCCGCGGCTCTCTGACTCAAACCTCACATAGCACCAACAGGGCTGGGCTGGACTGGATCGGAAGTGCTCCCCGCCGGAGCAGAATGGAAGGGAACGGGCCCAAACAGGTCCCTACTGCGTGGCCCTCCCGGAAACAGGGACTGCTGAGGTTCTGGAGACAGAGTAGCAAACTATATATATGACATCAGATAGTTCATTTTGAACTGTCTCATCATAAGATTTTCAGGTAGAAGGCTTCAGGAGTGGTTTACCATTTCCTTCTTCTATACAGTACTTACAGGCATTAGCTATGATGTGTCTGCCATTTTCTCAAGATGGCAGTGTCAATACCCATTATTGCTGCTACCCAGTAGTTGTTTGGTATATTTAATGTGGCTCTTCAGTAAACCCAATTTGATATTGAGCACTCTACCAGCAGAACTGCTACAATCAGCATAGCCTCTGACCTCATAGGAACATACAATCTTACCACCTCCGATAGGTAGTGCCAAGGTAGCATCAATTACTGGGAATGTCTCAATAATTATTGTCGATTATTGAGTGACTTTCAGTTTGATTATCCGCTGATTTTCATATTTACCAAATGCTTTGTCTCAGCTCAAAATGAAAAATGGGGAATCAAAATCCTCCTACTATGCACATTTGTCAGAGAACAACTGTATTTTCATGATGTTACTCCCCACCAGCATCACCACCAAGCAAATAATGCATAAATGACAAACACATGTGAGTGACACAAACGGAAATGAATGATTATCAGTCCCTACTTAGGAATAATGTTTATTTTTTCAAACTTAGATTTTATATTCTGTTTGTAAGTATAAAATACAAAAAAAATACGTACATAGATGTTAGATACACACCATAAAATTAAATTGCATTGTTTTCAGGGAAGAAAAGAGATGTTTATATGGATATCAGTGATGCCAATATTGAATTGACACATGGTTAGCATTAACACCACAAATAATAAAGCACCGGTGATATCTGGACTGTGTTAAATGAGGGCTTAAAATAATGCAGATTATTTCCCCCCTTTAAATGTTTCTGGTTAGGTAGTAAAATTTATCTTAATTTAACGTGTCAGATAGCATTAGCAGAACAGAAACCCAATTACAGAATGCACCAATGGGATTTAAGCTGACATGCATCTCATGTAACAATGACATGTCTTTACAAGTAGCTGAGTCATTCATACTACTTTTTAAATGTGGCTTCCATGGGGTTTTTGCTTCTTCCCAAGTGTTGTGCATTTATTTCCAAACACATTTCAGAAATTACACAAAGTGGCTTGTAGTGTTGCACAGGAGAGGTATTGGCTAGATCAGGGGTGCTCATTACGGGGTTCGCGATCGACTGGTCAATCTTCGGCCCTCATCCAGGTGATCTTCGGGCCTCACCTCCCATGCGCGCGCTCCCGTGTACTCTCGTTGCCGCACTTCTCTTGCCTCCGCCGGCGCAGTGCCTCCTTCACCCGTGGGGCACTGCAGGAAGGAGGAAGTGGCAGCAGAGGCTGCGCAGCTGCCCCTGGAGGAGAGAGGAAAGGTGCTCCCTCCAAAGGCTCCGCCCCACGCTCCCTCCTTCCCGCAATGCCTTGCTGGCGGAAGAAGCGCCGCCCGGGCGGAAGGCGCGCTCCTACTCCTGTTTTCCACCCGGATTGGCGTGGTGGGGATCTGGCAGCAATGGAGAAGCCTGCAGGGGAAGTGAGGCCTGGCGCAGCTGCCTTTCCGATACGGGCAGCGGTGGAAGGGAGCCGCGCCAGGCCTCCCCCCCCGTAGGCCTCTCCATTGCTGCCAGAGCTCCGCCCGGATCGGTGTGTCTCCGGCAGCGATGGAGAGGCCTACGGGAGGGGGGGGCAAGGCCTGGCGTGGCTCCCTTTCCAATCCGGGTGGCGGGGGAAGGGAGCCATGCCAGGCCTCCCCCCCCCGGCAGGCCTCTCCATTGCTGCTGGAGCTGCGCCGATCCGGGCGGGGCTCCGGCGGCGATGGAGAGGCCTGCAGGGAAGGCAAGGTGCTCCTCCCATCTCTCTCTCACCCGGATCCACCATGGAGCCGGGTGAAAGAGGGGCGGGTGAAGAAGAAAGCTGGGCCCGTGGAGGAAGGTGCGTGCGCATGCACGCTCGCGCAAGGTGTATTGTGCAGAAGCCATGCGCACGCGCAAAGCGCGCACGCATAATGTAGGTGATCTTTTTGACTTCGTTAATTGAAAGTAGCTCGCATGCTGGAAAAGTGTGAGCACCCCTGGGCTAGATCATTGAAAGTCCAAAATTGCAGACTAGTGTATTCAGAACTTTTAAAAACAAATCAACAAATTTTCACAATTTTCATCTCCATCAGGAGCAGTCGTTTTGTAAGCTATGGGATAATGAGAGAGAGAATTTAAAATTATCCTGAGTATCAGCTTATGTTGTGGACCCTCTGGTCTTGTCATACTATGGAGTTGATGGCTTGGGGGAGTCATATCAACATTGAAACAGGATTAGCACACCATGCGAATCCCACTGTCAATTTGTCTCGTCCCCATGTTTAACTGGCTCCCACTCCAACAGCAACTTACAGTGAATGTATGGATTTAAGAGATGGGGAGGTAAAGCTGGCATTGGCAGGATAGGACGTGATTTAATAGACTCTGGTATGTTTGTTTTTCTTACTCCTTCTCCTTGAAATGGAAAACAGAAAACCCAATCGGACTAACCCTGAGTCAACAACACACCATAAGGCTTCTAAACAATTGAAAATTGATGAATTATTCGGAGAAGGAACTGTGACTGTGAATTTATGGGACTTAAGAATGGATGTCAGTAAATGTGTTTAATGCAGGTTTTCAGTCTCAGTTAACATGAATACAGCTCAGTGGCTAGAGTAGGCATGGGCAAACTTTTTATCTATGGGGCCACATGGTATGCCAGAGTTGGGTGGGTGGGTTGGAAGGGAGTGGGTTCTCCCCAAGTCCCCTCTCTACCCTTTCCTCTCCTCCCCCTTCTTTTTTGGAGGCAGAAAGTGAAGGAAAGACAGGAAATGTTTGGATCCCAAAATCCTTGGTCAGGATGAAATGGTGGACGGGAGAGAAAAGTCTATCCATGAGACCCCATGTTGCCTACTCCTGATATAGAATCCTAGAATCCTAGAGCTGGAAGAGACCCCCAAGGGTCATCTAGCCCACCCCCTGCCATGCAAGAAGGCACAATCAAAGCACTCCCAATAGACAGCCTCTGCGAAAAAGCCTCCAGAGGAGGAGACTCCACCACACTCCAAGGCAGCCTACGGATTGCAAGCTGTTCTTGCAATCAGAAGGTTGTATGTTCAATTCCCGGGTTGGTCTGGACACCCAGCTGTGAGCCCTGTCCACTGTTCACCCAACAGTTCGAAAACAGCCCAGCTGTGAATAGATGAACTGGGAACCGCCAAGCGGGGAAGGATTTTTACAAGAAAGGACTTTACAACACCTGAATAAAAGGAAAGATTGGCTGTCCGAAGGTGGAATGCGGAAACAGAGGCTCTACGTCATGAGGATGAAGCAACAGCACCTCCTTGTGACATAATGATGTATTGATGTAATGGAGCAATCGCACCCTGTGACGCAGCCAGAAGAAAAAATCCTTCTAAATTGTACTTGTTGTATGTAATTGTATGTAAACCAGCAGGGATTTTCTGCCGTATGTGTAATGTAGTCCGCTCGGAGTCCCCTTTGGGGTGAGAAGAGCGGAATATAAATAAAGTGTATTATTATTATGCCACTCTCCAATAGCTCAGAAAGTTCTTCCTAATCTTTTCAGTCGAATTTCTTTAGCTGCCATTTGAAACCATTGCTTCCTTGTGCCCTGGTTTCTAGAGCAGCCAAAAATCACCCCCCCCCACACACACCTCAATAGGACACTCTTTAAAATCTTGAAACATGGTTCTCATGTTCCCTCACTACCTTCTCTTCTCCCAGCTAAACTTCCCAGGAGGAAAGGAAGAAGGTAAAAGAGAAGGAAGGATGGAAGGGAAGAAAAGAAGGGCGGAAGGGAGAAAGAGGGAGGGAAGGTAGGAAGGAAAGAAAAGAGCAAAGGAAGGGAGGCTAGGATGGTGTGAGAGAAGAGGGCCTGAGAAAAGAGCCCAAGGGGCTGCATTTGGCCCCCCGGACCTGGGTTTGCCCATGCCCATGCATAGTCTGGTACTTAGAGCAGTGTTTCCCAACCTTTTTTGAGCAGCAGCACATTTTTTACATTTACAAAATCCTGGGGCACACCACCAACCAAAATGACACAAAATGACACTCTAACATGTTTTAATCTGTTGTGATGTGTAATATGTTTTTAACTGCTTAATTGTTTTATTTCTCGGTGTTTTTGCTTCTTTGTAAACCGCTCTGAGCTCCGGAGTGAGCGGTATACTAAATCGAAGTTACTAAATAAATAAATAAATAAATAACACAGTAATACATATAGTTAATATGTTTTAAAACATCTCAGCCCGAAGGTGACTCGAGGGATATATACCACATGTTTATAACCCAGCTTCTGTACGTGTATAAATAATCTCAATTGTCAAAGCAATCCTTGGTGGAGAAAAACATAATATTTGAAAATGTAAATTCATAATATGCCTGAAGATGTAAGGTGACAATATTAAAATATTCAAGAGTCCGCCTCCCTTAATTCTGGTCACTATGTAGTGTTTTTAATTATATTCTGTGTCCTTTGAAAAACACTTGCTTTTCTCTTTTTTTGCTATGTGATATTTTAATGTTGGAAATAAAATGTATATTAAAATCTCTCAAATTCTGTGTATTAGCATGAATTGATCAACAGGGATTAAATGACCCCAAAAACAAGGGAAAGGAAGAAAGCTCTATTTTCAAGGCTGAGTGTGGCTGCGGATTGGATTTGCTTTGTTTATGGCTCCCAAGAGATCGTTTAAGGGTTTTATGACTTAATATTGACCTTGGAAACATCCACAGACCTCTACTTCTGACTTAGAGTTGTCATTGATATTTCCGTGTACATCTAAAACAGAAGTTGGACTTACTCAGATTGCTTAATGATAATCTAATTAATTTACTTATCCATTAGAAGGACCACTGTAAGGTCTGAAGGAGTGAAAAGAGAAAATATGATATTTGAAGTGGCAAAACAGCCTGCTTCCCACCTCTGAATGTAAGAAACCAGCGATTAATCAAGTCAGAAGAGAGGCAAGAACAGTTTTGTTGTAGCTACAGTACAACATCATTTTCATAACAGCTGGGAAATTACTCATTGGCCCTTGCAATTCATTCCATTTTCAATAACTATGGTATTTAGTTATATTAAATCTGCAATGTAAAGAAGTGATAACACGTATTTTGTAGTGTAATGCTGTTTTCATTCCTATTATAGTTGTATGCTCTCACAAAAAAGGGACTTGAAAAACTGCAAGAATTGGCTGTCTGCAAAGAAATTGCCGAGGGGACGCCCAGATATTTTACCATCCTGTTGAAGGCTTCTCTCATGTTTCCACATGAGAAGCTGGAGCTGACAGACGGGAGCTCACCCTGCTTCCCAGATTTGAACCACCAACCTTTTGGGCACCAGTCCTACTTTTGGGCATCGGGGGCTCCTATCTCTATCCATATGATACTGCCTGGAAATTAAGATCTTTAGTGGAAATCCTGTTGTGTGTCCCACGCTTTCATGAGGTTAGTTTGGTATGCATATATATTTCTTTGAAGCAGCACCTCCACTGTGGATTTCCCTGCCAGGAGAGGTTTGGCTGGATTTATCTCTTCTGAGGTTATAGGAATTAATGCAGTTTAACACCACTTTAAGTGCTATGGTCCAATGCTATGGAATCATGGGAGTGGAAGCTTTACAGGGTCTATATATAGCTTTCCCTGCCAAAGAAGGCTGGTGCCTCACCAAACAACAACTTCTATAGCATGGAGCCATAGCAGCTCATGCACTTTGCTACTCTGCTGAATACACTTGCCCAGTGTGGAATGCATCTCACATTAAAACAGTGAATGTGGCTCTTAATGAGACATGTCGCATTACCATAGGACGCCTACACTTTACAACACTGGAAAAATTATACCGTTTAGCTGGTAAAGCAGAATTGGCGCTTTTAGCAGAAGTACAGTCAGAGGAGAGTGATGCACAAGCACAGGCCTTAGTATAGCGAAGTGGCTTGCCAGAAATCATGCTAAAAACCATTCCGAGAATAATGCACTCTGATTGGTACGTAAGGCACATGCAGTGATTTGCCAGGGAACATCATGTGCCTTTCCTGATAACACAAGCCGTGATTGGCCTAGCTAGCACCCAGCGTGTATTTGTTTACATTGTTACTGATTGGTAGAAACTGCGCATGGGCAAATGAAACCGTTCCTCCTTGCTGGCATAGAGGGACGACTTAGAAATGTTGCGAATTCAGTACATGTTGCCCATCTGGCAGATAACATAATGTGGGAATGAAGAATTAATACTGCGTAGTGCTGTTTAACAAATAAGAATGCTAATAGAGTGCAATGCCAAATAATGTGATGTGTAATTGGATAATAGAAATGTGTTAATGCTGTGAACCAATGAAAATGATGAAGAAAGGAGGAGACGGGACCTGCCGCCATAGTGTGTATATAAGGGAAAGTTAGAGATTGCTCGGGGTTCTTGCCCTGAGGCAGCTAGTTCTGTGGGCAGGTCCCGTCAGCTGACGTTGTGCAAATAAACTTTGGCTTCATTGTACCTGCAGTACGGTTGTTGCGTTTTCTCTCGTTCCTGTGCTTGCACGTTTGCGCAACCTGTAAGTAAAAAGTTAACACCTGGGAGTTTTGGGACTCCAGATTTGCTGCTACACTGGTATTGCATCACCTGATATCTGTCGGGAAGTAGCAGCCAGTAATGAAAGGACCAAGGCATTGACATCTCTGGCTCATCCCCTGTTTGGATATCAGCCAGCATGCTATGAGGACTCACCCATTGTAATGCTGGGCCGAGACCAGCATAGCAGTTTGGCATCCAGGAAATGGGAAAGCCAGGAAAAAGGGGAGTGGCTTGGAGCCTTCTCTGGGAGGGAGTTAGAGAGAGAGCTGCCTGTGAGGAGCTCAGAGCTGAGGGGAGGAGCCGAGCTACTTGAGTGGGAAAGAGTGTAACTTTTTAGTCAGTGTCTGGTTAACACTCAAAGAGAGAAGTCTCTTGTCAGGACTCAAAGAGTGAAGAGCTTTTTGTCAGAGCTCTGAGAGAGAGAGAGAGAGAGAGAGAGAGCAGTTTGTGGTCAGAGCTGTGAGTCTAAAGCAATCTCTTGACACAGCTGTGTGAGCTATCAGGGAAGGCTCTGTGTGATAGCTCAGGGCTGTCCAACTTCTACTGGCCCAGGGGCCTGAATTCCGGTCACTGATGACCTGGGGGGGCTAAGGGTCTGCCTCTGCCCCCGGCTCTGCCCCATCCCCGCCCCCGGCTCTGCCCTTTCCCTGGCTCCGCCCCCGCCCCTCCCCCTTATTTTTATTTAATATTAAATATATTTAATTCCATCCTCCTCCCCTTATTTTAATGTATCCCATCTCCCCTTATTTCATCTTTAAATATATTTAATTTTAGATTTAATACATGAGGGGAGATAGCAAAGCAGAATTGGCACTTTTAGCAGAAGTACAGTCAGGAGAGAGTGATGCACAAGCACAGAACTTAGAATAGCGAGATAGCTTGCCAAAAATAATGCTAAATGCCATTACGAGAATAATGCACTTTGATTGGTGGGTCAGGCACAAGCTGTGATTTGTTAGGGAACATCATGTGCCTTCCCTGATAATACCGGCCGTGATTGGCCTAGCTAGCTCCAACGTGCGTTTGTTTACATTGTATCTGATTGGTAGAAACTGCGCATGGGCAAATGAAACTGTTCCTCCTTGCTGGCATAGAGGGACGACTTAGAAATGTTGCAAATCCAGTACATGGTGCCCATCCGGCAGATAACATACTGTGGGAATGAAGAATAATAACTGCGTAGTGCTGTTTAACAAATAAGAATGCAAGTAGAGTGTACTGCCAAATAATATGATGTTTAATTGGATAATAAAAATGTGTTGATGATGTGAACCAATGAAAATGATGAAGAAAGGAGGAGAGACGGGACCTGCCGCCATAGCATGTATATAAGGGAAAGTTAGAGAATGTTGAGGGCTCTTGCCCTGAGGCAGCTAGTTCTGTGGGCAGGTCCCGTAAGCTGACGTGTGCAAAATAAACTTTGGCTTCATTGCATACAGTACGGTTGTTACGTTTTCTCTCGTTCCTGTGCTCGCGCGTCCACGCAACCTGTGAACAAAAAGGTAAAACCTAGGGAGTTTTGGGACTCCAGATTTGCTGCTACAATAGGGGGAGGGAATGAGGAGCCCCCTGAGGAGCCCCCTGCTTCGGCCTACCTTTTCCAAACGCGCAGGATCCAGGAGTACCCGGACGACGAGAGGCGACGACCGATTGAGTCGAAGAAGGTCCCTAATCGCGTCTGTGGGCCTCAGCGATCCAGTAGTAGAGTAGCCGAAGAGTATCGCGATCATACGCAATCCACACGGGATTTCGCTGTCAACGCCGGCGTGATCTCGCGTTGACAGCGAAATCCCGTGTGGATTGCGTATTCTCGCGGAAGTAGGTATTTTTTTTTAAAAAATTATTATTTCTTTTATTTTTTATTTTTTATTAAAAAACTTAGGAGGCCGGAGGGAAGGGGCTGGGGGGCTGTATACGGCCCCCAGGCCGCCAGTTGGACAGCCCTGTGATAGCTGGCAGGTAGTCAGTCACAGGCTTTCAGAAATCCCTAGGGTTTAGGGATTAGCTCATCTCTCTGAAGAAGCCAGCTATAGGAAAGCTCTAAGAGACAGAGTTATAGCTAGGGTGCTTCTAGTAGACAGAGGGTTATCTCAGTGAGCTAACTAGGATAGTTAGTTTGTAGACTGCTCACCACTAGTTTAATTATTAGTGTGAGGGAGTTCTAGTTAGACAAGTTTGTACACTGTCTTTTTTAAGATCTAAGAATTCATCTTAAGTAACCAACACGCTGTTGAACCTTGATTGATAACCGTTAAGCATTTGTGCCTCTCAAAGCTGCTTGTTAGTTTAATAAATATTCATTGTTATTAACTTTTCAAGACAGTTTAAGTGTGCCTCATTTCCATCAGTGTGTGCCAGTTCCAGCAATCTCACATTCCCAAATCTGGAAGAAGATTTTACCTCAGAATCCTCTCAGTTTATTTTTGTGATTATAATTGTAGCCTAGATTAACTGTTATTTTTATCCTAGAATTAATATTTTAGGTTGGTGGCAGCAATCAAAGCGTCCAAGAGTTTTAAAATCCTCCAAAGTTCTTTAGCCAAGTCGTCACACATGCCAATGCCTTAAATCAAGAAATTGCTTTCTAAGATCTACAGAGATACTAGCAGGAACACCTCAGCAAGTGAGAGTCCAAAAGTGGTAGGCTAAAATCTGGAACCTCAGTCAGTGGCTGATACCAGATGAGAAACTCCCTCCTGGGCACACAGAAGACTGGGAGGCCTGGAAGGTGCTGAACAAACTGTGCTCTGGCACCACGAGATGCAGAGCTAACCTTAAGAAATGGGGCTACAAAGTGGAGTCCACGGCATTTGAGTGTGGAGGAGAAAAAAACCACAGACCACTTACTAGAATGTGGTCTGAGCCCTGCCAGATGCACAGCGGAAGACCTTTTTACAGGGACACCAAAGGCACTCCAAGTGGCCAGCTTCTGGTCAAAGGAAATTTAGTATTACACCAAGTTTTTAAACTTCGTTGGTGGTTGTTTTTTAAAAATACATTATAACTGTATTCTCAATTTGCTTCTGACACAATAATCAAATAAACATCTTTTTAAATTCTGTGTACTTTGTAATACTTTCATTTGTTGTCCTTAGCCCAAGGAGCCTTTTGCAGATCAAATTTAGCTACAATGGAATGCAATGCAATACAATATATATAATTTGTGGCAGAATTAAAATAATGCATACTTCACATCTTTACCAATCCATGCACTGTCTTGCTAGAGAAAAGACACGCCACACAAATGATCAGCAAAGAACAAGGTGTTTACTCTTTGTTATGCAGAACAACATATATGCAGTCATGTGAACAGTTGCATTGACTCACACTATGTCATTTGAGAGATATTCAAATTGTCCTTAGGTGTCCATGTGAGAGATCTTCATCCAGTACCAAAAATACTAACTTGTCTTGGTAAACTCCTGCACAGGAAACCTAAAAAAACCCTCCCAGGCTCAGCTAGCTTCTCAGGCATAGCTCAACCAATCAGCTTCGTGCTTTGCATTTCCCCCCAGTTAACACGCTCACAAGCTTATTTTTACATGCTCCAACACAATTTTTATTTGCTTGATTTACCTTATTTAGTCTGCATTAATGCAAAGCAATACTATGGAATCCTGGGATTTGTAGTTTGGTGAGACATTAACCAAGGCTAAAACTACTTTGTAAAACTCCAACTTTTCTGATTCATTGCATTTAGCTATGGCAGTTAAAGTGATGTCGAACTGTATTGATTTTTCAGTGTAAATGCACCCAAAGTCACAGTTTCTCATGTGAAATTATGGTAATGATATAATTAGATGTCAGCCTTTAGTGCCCAAATATTTTTCAATTCACTGCGATTCACTTATTATTTAAAGTTTGATTATAGTTTGAAATGTGTGACCACGTTTACAGACCAAGTTGAATTTGTGTTAAATGGCAATGTGATTTGTAAGTATGTATTTTGGTGTTTTACGCTTTTAATATGTTGTTGTAACAGGTTTTAAAATTGTATAGCATTGAATTTTGCTGTAAGCCGGTCTGAGTCCCTCTACAGAGGTGAGAAGGTCAGGGTACAAAAAATTTAAATAAATAAATAAATAAATAAAGTACGCTTTGTCCTTAAAACTACATTATATTAAATGCAGGAGTCTTTTTATTTTAGACATAGGAGTCTTATGCGTTGTTTCCTTAAGAAATTAGTCAGATATTAATGGATTTAACATAGTCAGGAAAATATATTCATTTCAATGAAGAATATTTTTTTTTAATTTTCTGTAAATTCTAGTTCTGCAAGGATTAGAGAAATAGTGTTGATTCAAACAGAGTCTGCCTTGCCACTGTACCTACGTACACCTCTCCATCTGTGTTTTGTATCTCTGAACACAATCTCCCACAAGCATGAATCATCTAGGATTTCCATTAAGCATATACATGTTTTCAGAGCAGGTTAATCTTACCCAGTTTGAATTAGATAATTACATGTTAACTTTAACCTGAATAGCCCATTTCCTACAAAGTCTCCAGCAAGCTACATTTCCATATACATGCTGACTTTGCAGCTGTCATCTCTCCCAGCCTTCAGCCAATGAAGGCATCTTTTGTTCTACTGATAAGCGGCACATTGTTCGCCACTCAGGTGCCCAGAACAAAATGTAGAAGAGGAACACAATGAGCTTCTCTCCAGTCAGAAAAAGAAAATCTTGCGTGAGAAATTTTGTTTTGAATGACATTTACCCCAGATCGATCTTAATTTGTCTTTCTTTAGCTCATTCCCATTCATTGTGAACTCAGGAGGTTGAGTTTCCATCAGTTTGGGAATGTAATGCTACCACCCAAAGATGATTCCTATGTACCCGAGGGACTCTCTACATATGCAGAAGCAGAGATGATTGCACACTGAAATAGTTGTTTTTGTTAAGGTCCCCCCCCCCAAACTGCCTGAGAAACACCTATGAGTTTACACTTAAAATCCCTAAAAATAAAAAAAATAAAAAGGAGGGTGTGTGTGTGTGTGTGTGTGTGTGTGTGTGTGTAGGTTTAAATAAATCAGAAATCTATATGAATATATTCTGTATTCTAAAACCACACACACACACACACACACACACACACACACGCACGCATGCATACTAGGCCTGGGCAATCATGGTTCTAAATGGTTCTAAAGTACTTACAAAACTAAAGTTCTGGTGGTGAAAACTAGGTGGCGCTGCTGCTTTGCTTCTACACTGTTGCTAAAATTCTGGTGGTGAACATTTCAGAACTCTAACAAAACTTTCTAAACTTCATTATTATTTCATTACTGGCGATTTTTTAAGACAGAACCAATTAGGAAATGCCATTTATAACAAAATTTTGAAAGTTTTGTTAGAGTTCTGAAATGTTATCAAGCTACCTGAACGTGCGGGTACAAGGATGAGGGAAAACTCACGACAACTGTGAAGTAGGTGAAAAATCAAACAGGTTTATTTCTGGCACCAGCTGGTGGGCTTCTGCCAGCAGAACACGCTGCAATCAGGGGCAAAAGACCCCGTCACTTTCAATACAAAGACATTTATACCCCAATGGAGGCATTTCAGTTAAGCCCACCCCTTCTTCATGGATAAAAACAATCATAATTGGCTGGTGATTACTGTTGATTACATGACATCTCATTAATCCAATAAACATTGCATTTCCATTTGCATCACATCTCAAAGTTACACCTCTGAATCAGAACAATAGTCATTTCTTGTTAGTTCTTTCTCACAGTACAACTATCAATGCTAAGTCTCGGATGTTCCCAGGTTGAAACATTGACTTCCAGGCTCCGTGCCAGCAACGGAGGGTCAGTCTCTCTGTCATGCGCAGTGCTTTCTCAATTCGCATTAAGTTTTTCCCATAGCACAACCTGTACTGTTCCATCCATTCTAAGCCTATGTTATCTTCCGTTAGGCACAGCGTGCCTCAAAAGCATGAATCACAGTGTTAT
>JARBWK010000012.1:28326228-28438277 GCA_030556195.1 Anolis apletophallus | reverse complement strand
TATCTAAACATTAAAATAAAATAAATTTTATAAGACAGTACATCTTCATGATTATTATGTCAATAGTTAATGGTATAGTATAGTATGGGATACACAGCTAGGCCTATTTTAAGAGTAACTCTCAAGCAACCAGAAACTATCTTTATCCAACATGATCCAACATTCCCCTTGGGTAATGGTTAATTAGTCTACTGTACTTTGAAAAACTCCTGTATCTCCTCTTCCTTCCAATGGGGATGCATTGCCGTGGAAACCGCAGCGCGCACCTTCCTCTGGTCAACCCCACCCAGTCCTGTCCTGGTAGTCAAAAATAAGGGACAGGGCCTGAAAATAAGGGACACAAATTTTAGGGCCAAAATAAGGGACGTCCCTTAGAATAAGGGACATATGGCAACCCTAGTCATGAGAAGCAAATTGGTCTGACAGGGTTTCTTTTTCTGAGAAAACACACTTGTGTTCTCTCAGGTTTTGCTTTCCCCCTTGTCGCATTGTCAGAAAAAAGCAAAAAGATGCTGGTGGTTGGCACTCCTGGTTTCCAGGATGGGGTTCAAGTCCCTGCGGTGTCCTCGCTGATCTCCCAATGCGACTGAGAATCCCCCAAATCTCCTGGATATCCAATATCAAGGTGTTGGTTAGCCTGCTCTAGCATTTTATTCAAACTTGGAAGTTCTTCTAGATGCTGGACCTAGTTTTAGAATAGGATTAAGCAGTCTGGATCTCACAGGTTATTTGAAGTACTACTAGAGACTTTTATTTTCCATTCCCATGATGGTATTACTTTTTTATTTTCTCATTTTAATTATTTTCTTTATTTTGTAGAAACAGAAATATTTTATGCCCAGAAGAAATCAATGAACAAAGTACTACAATTAAAAGCAAGAGGACTGAATCTGTTATCCGAAATCTGTTATCTGAAATCTTGAGATTCAGTCTGGTGTGCCAAGCTCTGATTGATCCAATAGAGACACACTCTGTTTGAGGACAGAGTCAGTGATTACTTTATTGCTGTATGGTCAAAGAAAAGTGTCAGGTGAATTATCCCAGATCTGACATGTTTTATGTTCACAGACATGGACATTTCATAGAGATTTGTAAACATTTGTAAACAACAGATATTTATTTGACTGGCCCAAATTACAACCTGCAAATTCATTGGTTCAGACTACATTCATTGTTGTCATGTTTACATTTTGTGATTGGTGTATAGTGTGGTGAGAAATTCAATAAAGGTCTTTTATTGGAGAAACTCTGGAGTCTGATTTTTGTATCTGCATCACCACTTTGCACCAGTGGGATCTTGTTATTTCATTTCTTTTCAGGGTAATCAATGTTTGCTGACTGATATCAGGGCTGTGAAGGGGAAGATTCCTTGACTGAACAGGAGTTCATTGAGTTCATTGTGTCTTCATGGGATTGGAAGATCTCTGCATTCCGATCGCTGTCCTTAACCCAAGACTTGACTGTGTATGGGGAAAGGAAAAGGAGAAGCTGTCAGAAACACTCAGCTGGGGGTTATATTCCGGCATCCAAACAATAAATCATTCCTGAACCTCAACCTTTTTGAGGTTCTGGGCTTCAGACAAAAGAAATTCTTATAGGTTTTGAGTTAATTTAAAATAATAATAATAATAACATCTCCACAGTTCTCTTCACCCAAAGATGAGGATTTTCACCCCACAATGGCCCAGAATGTATTTGCTTCCAACCCAAGTCCTGTGGGGGAAATGCCCAAAAGTACGCATTGTTTTGGCTATACATTTAGCCCTCCTCATTTGTTAGAGTTAGTGGTGGATGGCTGCTTCCATAGTAGGAAAAACCACACATCACACACACACAAAGTAGTCAGAATCTTTTAAAAAGAAAAGTCATCCTGAAGTGTAAAGAGACACTCCTGGTCAGTCGAAAGGCCGAAGAGGGCATAGGGTTACACCCTGTGTTAGATGGGGTTACACTCCCCCTGAAGACGTAGGTTTGCAGTTTGGGTGTGATCCTGGACTCATCACTGAGCCTGGAACCCCAGGTTTCGGCAGTGACCAGGGGAGCATTTGCACAGTTAAAACTTGTGCATCAGCTGCGCCTGTACCTTGGGAAGTCTGACTTGGCCACGGTAGTCCATGCTCTTGTTACATCCCGTATAGATTACTGCAATGCTCTCTACGGGGTTGCCTTTGAAGACTGTTCAGAAGCTGCAACTAGTCCAACGGACAGCAGCCAGGTTGATAACAGGAGCGGCATTCAGAGAGCGTACAACTCCCCTGTTGTGCCAGCTCCACTGGCTGCCAGTTTGCTACCGGGCACAATTCAAAGTGCTGGCTTTAGCCTTTAAAGCCCTAACGGTTCTGGTCCAACTTACCTGTCTGAACGCATCTCTCCCTATGAACCATCGAGATGTTTAAGATCATCCGGAGAGGCTCTGCTCTCGGTCCCGCCTTCTTCGCAGGCACGATTGGCGGGGATGAGAGACAGGGCCTTTTCAGTGGTGGCTCCTCGGCTTTGGAACACCCTCCCTAGAGACATCAGATCGGCCCCCTCCCTCCTGACATTTCACAAGAAAGTCAAGACCTGGCTGTTTGAGCAGGCATTTGCTGATGAAATATAACGGTTTAATTAGATATATGGAATGACGACGATGTGATGGAAAGTGATTTCAGTGTGACGCTGAGACTGTCATTGTATGTTTTAATTGCTAATTGTTGTTATATGGTCATTGTTTTGTTACTCGTGTTTTTGATTGAAGGGCAGAGACTGCCTTGTGTAAACCGTCCTGAGTCGCCCTCAGGTTGAGAGGGGCGGTATAGAAATATGACAAATAATAATCATGGAATACCAAAGTCAAGATTGCCCATACCATTATGTTTCCATTGTCAATGTGTGGTAATGAAAGCTGGACAGGGATGAAAGTTGCTAGGAAGAGAATTCACTTATTTGACATTACAGCACCAAGAGATAGAAGGAGACTCATGGGCTATACAACACCTGTTCAAGGCAGGATTTCCAGTTAAAGCAACCACAGGATTTCCAGTTAAGGCAACCGAAAGAATACAACTCAATATTGTTCCAAGACTGCAGTTTTGAATATATTTCCCTGGGGGAAATGTCTTCTAAAATCAATAGGGATTTCTTGCAAGAAGGCACTTTTGTTTCCTTTGCTAGCATCCTGAAATAGAACTGCTGCTCTTGACGCAGGCTGGGAAAAATATTGGACTTCAAGTTACCTGCCACAAAAACAAAGTCTCTGACTTCCCTCTTTCCAGATTTAGGAAGGGAAGGGCCCTCTGCATATATCAAAGGAATTTATTTTGACACAGGCTGAAAAAGGTTTGAGTCCTATCTGGAGTGGGAGGAGAAAAGCCCAGATCCAAGTTCTGAATCCAACTTAGTTTAGCTGCCCCCACTTTCCTGATTTAGACTAATCTGAAAAATGTTTAAATGACAAATGGGAAGATCCAAAAGTGAATTAAATCTGAGCTCTCCCTAGAAAACAAAATGACTCAACTGAGACTTTGACATATCAGAGACATTACAAAAGACAATGATTCTTGGGAAGGTGGAAGGCAGCAGGAAAATAGGGAGAGTGCATTACATGTGAATTGATTTGATCACAGAAATCATTGCTGTTCTAAGTCTGCAAGACTTGAGCAGCAATATTGCGAACAGGGGGACTTGGAGGTCTGTTATTCCCAGGATGGACATAAGTCTAAGTCTATTTAACAGCTGTTAATAACAACTAAATATTTGTTCTTGTTGTTGTGTGCCTTCAAGTTGTTTCTGAAATATGATGGCACTGAGACTTGATCTACACTTCCCTATATCCCAGGATCTGATCCCAGATTATCTGGCAGTGCTGACTAATATAATCCAGTTCAAATCAGATAATCTGGGATCAGATCCTGGGATATAAGGCAGTGTGTATCCAGCCTAAAGTGAACCTATCCCAGAGGGGGTTTTTTTTGGATCTGAGAGTGTGTAACTTGCCTAAGGTCACTCAGTGGGTTTCTAAGCCTGAATGGTGAATTAAACTCTAATCTCCAGCAGGGGTGGTCTAAGGTAATTTTATATGGTAAGTGAACATTATTTTGGCCCCCCCAACATTATTTTGGCACCCCCATGTAAAACAAATATACAATTATAATATCACAATACCATTAGTAATATTTATATTGTATCAATGTATATACCATATATTATAGTACATACTCATACTATATTATATCATAATTATATTATACTACATTACAATATAATTATATTATAATATATTGACATTATAATATAATATAACATAACATTATATTATATTATAATTATAAAATAATAAATAAAATTATTTATTTAAATAAAATTATCCTCTACTAAATATTTTCATGACTCCTATAAAACTCAAATAACCCAAAATAAAGTAAAATAAAATATTATATATTACTATTTGCCTGTGCAGTTGCGCCTGTCTCTCCTTGATGCTCCCGGCCGGCGCGCGCGCGCGGGGAGATGAGCGGGTGTGGTAGGGTTCACATGTGATTGGCCCTCTCCCTTTGTCTCTGCCACCTGCCTGCCCAATTGGGTCACCGTATTTGGCGGCAGGGCGGAGACAAAGGGAGAGGGGAAGCACTCCCTGCCAGCCCGATAGGGAGGGCTTGCTTACAGGCTTCTGCGCACAGGAGCTACTGGGCATGCACGGAGGTTATCGCGCATGCGCAGTTGTTCCTGCGCTCAACTTCAGCTCCGGAGCAACTGTGCCTGCGCAAAAACCTCTGCGCATGCCCAGAAGTGGTGTCAGAGTGCACAAGGCCAGGTACCAAAAGCAGGCAGCTGCGGCGCTGCCTGAGGAACATCGGCAGGGCCAGGATGCTGTCTGGCGGCGGTGCCGGCGGGCGGGGGAATTCGCCCCTTCCCAGATGGCGCCCCATGCGGCTGCTTCCTTGGCCTACCTGTAGGACCGCCCCTGGTCTCCAGCCCACTGCTTAAAACACCTCATGGATAGAGATAAAAGATTTAAGGCAGTATTCTGCAGAACCCTAGGATTCCCCAAAAGCATTGTAGGGATTCTGCAAAAAATCTCAAAAATACAATTCAAAACAGCTTTTAAAATACAACAACATGAGCCCAACTATTTGTTTTACAGTTGCTGTCAAAATGTGGGAGGGCCCAGCAATATTACAGGGATGGTTTAAGGATGTGATATATCATATCCTTTAACATAGTATTTCAACTACAAACTATAGTTTCTTGAGGAATGCCCTTCATTTTAATTTTTAATGCTAACAAATGTGAAATGAAGTTTTCCAAGCTCAGCATTAAAAAAATAGTGTTCCAAGTTCGGTTTCTAACATTGTTCTGTTGTTAATGTTGCTTTTAACAACGCATTGGAGTTGAACTTAAACACGTTGATGATTTCTTTTGAACAGAAACACCTAAAAATTGAAGTATTTCATGGCTTATTAGTAATCTATACGGGATGTAACCAGAGTGTGGTTACATCCCGTATAGATTACTGCAACACACTCTACAAGGGGGTTGCCTCTGAAGACTGTTCAGAAGCTTCAAATGGTTCAGCGGGTGGCAGCCAGGTTACTAACAGGAGCAGCGCTCAGGGAGCACACAACTCCTCTGTTGTGCCAATTCCACTGACTTCCAGTTTGCTACCGGGTATAATTCAAAGTGCTGGTTTTAGCCTATAAAGTCCTAAACGGTTCCGGCCAGCTTACCTCTCCAAACGTATCTCTCCTTATGAACCATCTAAGAACTTAAGATTGTCTGTGTCGCACACCAGCGTAGAAACCTGAGCCCTTACAATCCAAACACACAACTCCAGCTGAAGAAAATAGTCTTTTATTGAAGAAAAACAGCAAGCAATAAAGCAATAGAAAATATATAAAAGAAATGAGAGTTCAATCAATAATCCAAGGAAATGTTCCAAATGCCATAGGCTGAATAATGCTGCAAAGTTCCTTAGGGATCCAAACAGGCTAGTTTCAGGAATTGATAAGTCCAAAATATGTCCAGGAAAGATCAAAGTCCAGACTTGAGTACTTGAGCTCAAAAACACAAGAGATCGGGAACATGGGAGCCTAAATGCAGGAGCAGAAGTTCATGAAGCTTAATTGCAAAAGTTGTCCTGAATCTGAAGATTCCAACTGCAAGGCATGGCTATATCAGAAACTAGATTTCCCTCACTCCCCTCCCATACTCCTACAAAACAAAACCACTGCTTGGAGGAAGGGCCTTGAGCTGCCCATTAGCACATTCCTTCTTGCTATCCAAAGTTGCACAGGCAGGTGCGTTATCTGTCTGATTCCCAAGAGAACCAGACTCCCTAACAGCGTTTCCCAAACACTGTCTCTGCAAAACAAATACAAAAGCTTCATCTCTCTCGTGAACTGTGGCTGCCCCAACTGAGGACATAGGCCCAACAGTCAGAGGAGGCTCTGCTCTCGATTCCGCCTTCTTTGCAGGTGTGCCTGGCGGGGACGAGAGGCAGGACCTTCTCAGTGGTAGCCTCTTGACTGTGGAACCCCCTCCCTAGGGATATTAGATCAGCCCCCTCCCACCTGACTTTCCAAAAAAACCCCCCCAAACAACCATGGCTCTTTGAACAAGTTTTTGGAAATGTAGCGTAATAGATAAACATGGAACTCCGAAAGACTGAACATGGAACGGCTAGACGATGCTACTGGAAAAATGAGTTTAACTGGAAGACACTGGTGATTATATGTTTTAAAGTTTTTTTGTATGGATTTTTATAATGTTGTGCTAAGTGTTTTTAATTGTATTTTATGACTGTTATGGCATCAAATTGCTGCCAATTTGTAAGCCACCTCGAGTCACCTTCTGGCTGAGAAAGGCGGGATAGAAATATCACAAATAATATTAGCACAACTGCACAAAAACACACTACTACTGGAGAAATAGTTGTATTTCCTGATTGTACATTTTAAAGTGCGGTAGTTATGGTCTTGATATGCATACACTATGTTCTGAAGCATGTGTTTCCGGTCCAGAGAGGATATGTCAAAGTCACATCGGCTACATTTTGAATGGTTTGCCTGTCTTTACTTCAACATTAACAATGAAAAAAATGTTGGGGTTTCTTGAGGCACAAAATGCAGGGTTTCTCAGCAGATGTGCAGGTGTCCTTTGGTGGCTTGATCAATGTGGAAATAGTTTCTGAAAAACAGGACATTTGAAAACCATTAATGTCTTTCAGTATTTCTGCTGTCCATAACAAATGTCCTTTTGAGTACAAGAGAAATTCCCCAAAGGGTAAGCCAGGGAATTACTTTTCAGGTTTGGACCACCTTGTAAGCTGGCTTGTTCTCTGGAAAGTAATAGATATGGATTTGTAGAAGACTTACAACTGTCAATAGAGATTGTCCACAGTTAATGACTTTGTAATTTTATCAGTTTGGTAATTTGCTTCCACCAGCAGGTGAATTTTGTGCATCTAAAACAGCTGCTAGCTGAGCTTAAGCATAAGCTCCCACGGTTTCGAAGGGACTGAGACAGAGCCTCCAATCTTTGATCATTCTACAAGTCTGTCAGGGAAATGTAATGGTAAATCCCTGCATTTCAGTAATGTCAGTTAAATTTCAGAATAACCATACAGGTCACTGTCCAGCTTCATCTCCTATTTGTTCTTTAAAAATGTTTTCAGAAAAACAATAACATAGCCAGAGTGAAAGGTCAGCTTTGGGTGCGGGAGGCTTGGAAGAAAAATTCAATTTCCACGATCACTGGTGTAATTTAACACTTGAAAGAAAGGAAATAGTATTTCTGGTAGTAAAGCTTTAGAGCATGCACAAAAATACAGCCTTGTGTGTCTAAAGCTCCAGGTAGTATATTATGTTGCAAACAGTTTCCTTGTGAGGAGAGCTAATGCTGCAATCTTATCCTTCGGTTACTCTAGCTGGGTAAAGTCAGGAATGCAACTGAAGCTGAAGTTTGATACTCGCTTCTTGTAAATATGTATTAAATGCTTGCAGTCTGAATCTCCACAACAATGTGAACCCAAACTATGACTGACAGATATTAGATTAGTGATCTTGTCATATGTGTCGCTGGAATGAAGATCTCTTGACGCGTCCTGGTGATGCACGCTCAGGGGGCATCGGGACCTGTTGCCCCATGTCCCGCTCTGTAATGGCTTCCACTTATTACATGGGAGAAGCCTGTTTTAGGCGGCTCAACCCATTTTTTCTAATGGAAAGATCGGGAGCTGCCATTGTGTGTTTGACACAATTTTTTCAGTTTACACAGAACTGCCCCAGAAGTAGTTCTCTGGGATGTTATGGGAGCCACTTGGCTCCATGGCTGAAGAAGAAAAATCCTGTTGCACCTCATAGAGTGAAAGTGATATTGTTGCGTCCACATGAAGAAGGACTCATCAAATTTATTTACTTACTATATTTATACCCTGCCCTTCTCACTCTGAAGGTATTCTCATTGAGATCCAAAGACAGGCAATAGTGGAGGGATTCACTAGGCAGCATGATGAATCCAAAGGGAGGAAACAGTTGCCCCACACCCCACAGTGCCCCTTTACCCATCCCATGGGGGAAGTGTTGCTGCCCAGCCTCCCATCACCACTCTCCCCATTCTTGTTTATGAGAACACGGGAAACCTCCTGTGTTCTCTGGGTAGCATCCTATTTTCGGTGTTGAGTATTTATGGCGCAGCGGATAGGCAACAGAAATATAGAAGTTTAATTCCCCATCGGCACAAAAACTCCAGTCTCTGTTCGAGTGAATAATGAAACTCTCATTCAATTCACAAGGTAAATATATATCTTTGTATTGAATTGTATTTAACAATAACTGGCAAAACATCGAAAAACAACAGCCATCACAGCTACCTTTCTAAACATCCTTTCCTCACAGATATTAAATCCCAACTGTCACTTTGTAACTGACATTCCTCAAGGTTCCATTTAGCAGTCTTGAGACAGCGCCATCTGGTGTCAAACATGTCACACTGCAGGTCATCTCAAACTGCGACAATATATCTTGTGCTGACTCATGAATTGCTATTCAAAATGCAATAATCTGACATCCTAGGATGCTGGAAGCACGGATCCCTGCCGGAAGTAGCTCCAAGCTGCCTGATGGGCGCCAACAGACTTCAGCCTCCCTAGAAGCATTTTAGGATGCTGAAATTTGCTAATGTGATGTGGTCCTATGTCAATGAAATCAAAAGATGTCCTAAAGCAGTTGTCAACCTGTGAATATTTACAATCACAAATATTACCTCCCAACCATTGGCAATGTTGGCTAGGTCTAACGCAATTGTAGTCATCCCAGCAAGGTAGATTCTTTGTGATGGCAGAAATTTGAGTATTTTGGCTAAATAACTCCTCCAGATAGTGGAGTGTGTGTATGCAGATCATAGCTTGTTGCTGGGAGCACCAGCCTGAGTGAGTTCTCAGGAGCTGAATGTCCTCCAGATTTTACTGCTGTGCTGTTCTAGGCCTGCAAGTCATTTCTGATTTATGGTGACTTGAGGTAACCTTATTATTGGGTTTTCTTGGCAAGATTTGATCACATAGGGTTTGTCTTTGACTTCCTCTGAGGCTGAGAAGCGTGATTAGTGGGTTTCCATGACTGAGTGAGATTTGGAACCCTAGTCTCTAAGGTTATAGTGCAACTTTGGAATCATTATACTGCACTAGCTTTTAAAAAATGTTGCTGCGACAGTAACTCTGGAAGTTGGGTAGAATGGAAGGCTGGGAAATAATATGGTGACCTGTGTGGCAATAGTCACAGTTAACAATGCTTTATATGGTGCAAGGGCGGTCAAACCGTTAGATAAAATTGAAAATATATATACTGAATCATGTTTAGATTACTCAGAGTTTATTCAGTAGCATTTTTTAAATCTGTCTGTCAGTTTTTTTCATTACTATTGCCTTATTTTTTATATTTGTCCTTTATCCCAGGCTTTCCCCTTCAGGTTTTGTCTCTTCTACTCAGGACCGGACTAAGGTAATTAAAAATGGTAAGCGAACATTATTTTGGTGCCCCTCACTCTCTGGCCTTGTGGAGGGTGCGCATGCGCGCTGGGTGCGTATGCACAGAGCCAGCTAGGTCCGTGCATGTGCCATTGCTGCGGTTTGACTCCAGCTGGATCGAGACACCAATCACTTTAAGTGAGGCCGAAAAGGAGGAACTTTTTGCAGCTGGGGTGGAGCCTCCTGCCTCCGGCTGCAAAAAGTTCCTCCTTTTCAGCCTCGCTTAGGGTGATTGGCGTCTCGGTCCAGCTGGAGTCCCGCTACACCAATGGCGCATGCACGGAACCTGGCGGCCGGATGTGCCCCTTACCACATGGCGCCCTAAGCGGGCACTTACTTTCCTTACCGTTACATCCGCCCCTGCTTCTACTGCACTTTCAAACATAACCTGGTTCTTCCCTGGGAAATTTTAGCCAGTGCTTGAATCTGTGATTACATGGATGTTAGGTTTTTGCTGTTCTCCTGCTCGAAGACTCCACATAGGATGCCTTCAGTCTTGCAGTCCCTGATTTTGCTGCAAAGTGATTGTAGGTGGTAACCAATAAAATTTTGTATGGGAATTCTTTTCAATATTTCACCTTTCATTTGTTCCTATAATGGTGTGCTTGCTTATTGGAGTAGGAGTTATGGAGATCTCTTGTTCCCTGTCTTCCTTCTCATCTATAATAATACTTTCAACCAAAATCCCCCCAAAAAGAGCTTTTCTTAGGGATGGTCAGATTTGTAAAATCTTTTCCTATGTACTTCCTCTTTTTCCAACCCCCCAAGGACATTCTAGATAAGATTTATGTAGTTTGTGTTTTGTAACATGAAAATGGCAGCAAAATAAATCGATATAAATTTTTTGCATGCATTTTTCAAAATGGACCACTAAGGGATCTATTGTGACCACTCCTTAGAAACATTTGTGGCCTTACCAAGCATTTTTCAAATGTATGCATTTTGGTAAAATACCTTCCTTTCATTTTGTGCAACATATTAGAATTCTGGAAGCATATCAATTTACAACCATAAAACAATGTCCATTTCCATGATCAGTCCAGGAGGCGAAGATCAAGTAAACCCATGAACACACAGAATCTTGGCAGAATTACTTTCTAATATATCATTGTTTTTCACTTTGTTGGAACCTTTTCTCATTGAAAGACCAGACTGATATTTGGAGGAAAGTAACAACCAGATTATTTGGCTCTTTTGGTTGTAGGGACAGGTTGCTTCCCTTCTGGTCAACAGGCTGTATTCACTGAGTGGGGGAAGCATTTGTGGGCTCTTCCTGGCCATCTGCTTGGATATTATCCTGGAAAGGAATGCTGCCTGGACATCATCATCATCATATTCCTGCCATTGCCTTACTGATCCATGCCTGCCCTGCACAGTTAATGTGGAGCATGGTTAGTGAGAGAAAGGGAGCTGTAGCACTTGATTAAAGAGCAAATTTATTCAACAAACTGAATTGAAATGCGCTTTATTTTTGCTTATGGACAGCAATGCTGGTGCTAAAATAGAATATACTTTAAAGTATATATTTTCTTACTAAGAATATTTTCCTTTACGAGAAGAGGCAACCCTTCTGCCATCAATAGCTTTTATTGGTTTCTGTACTAAAAAGAATACATGAAAAAATTCGACTTAATAAAAATACTCATTTCACAAATATTACAGAGCACACCCATTTATTAATTTATTTATTAATTTATGACATTTATATGCCGCCCTTCTCACCCCAAAGGGTACTCAGAGCAGCTTATGAGTAAAATTTATTTATTTATTTATTTATTTATTATTTTTTGCTTGTGAGTCGCCACTCCCGGTGTGGCTCGGGGCGACTTACAAAATGCATATACAGATAACAAATACCAAAATGCCCTAAAAACAGGATAAAAACACAATAAATTCACAAAAGCACAATAAAATGGGTATCGCTAATTAAGCGACCCAAAACAGTTATGCACAAAATGGCGGGACCACTAGGGGGCTATCTGCCATCTTATTCACCAAAAGCGTGTCAGAAGAGAAGCGTTTCGCACGCCTTCCGGAATGTCATGAGGTCGGAGATGGCCCGGACGTCCGGAGGCAACGCATTCCAGAGGCTAGGGACCCTCCTCCTTGTGGACGTAAGATGGAATCTCTTGAAGGAGGGAACCTCCAAAAGGTGTTCAGTCTCTGACCGCAGTGGTCTAGTGGGACAGTATGGGATGAGGCGGTCCCTAAGGTACACTGCCCCCAGACCGCGGGCAAGAGAAAGAGACTGAGCAAGCTCCCTTCCCGGCCTGGCTTCCTCCCCATCCTCCGTCCCCCCCACCGCCCCCTTCTTCCCCCTTTCCCCGGCTCACGCTGGGCATGCAAACTCCACTGACATCTTCACATGCCCGGCCCGGCGCAGGGGTGGTCCGGCGTGCCCGCTCGGCGGGGCCCTGGCACCCGCCACCCTGGGAAAGACCCCCACCCAAGCAGTAGCAGCAGCAAGGCCGACGACGCTGCTGCTGCTGCTGCGGTGGCTGACTCCCCTGATCGCCTCCCCCGCCGGGAAAAAGAAACGCAGGAGGAGGCGCAGCAACAACGGCGGAGCAACCCGATTCTTCTCCTTCTCCTTCTCTCCCTTTTTGCTCAGGGTTGGGCTAAAGGAGCAGCTCGGTGCATGTGCGTGTGCGTGTGTATGACTCCGAGCCGGCCTCTTTTTTCCAGCACCAGCCAGAGGACAGGTCAGGAGGAGCGAAAAATAAGGGACAGCAATATGGGACACCCAAAAAAGGGCCAAAATAAGGGACATTCCATATAATACGTGACATATGGGAACCCTAGACTGGACCTGGGGGGCACCAGCCTAAAGGCGAGCTGCCGCATTCTGGACCAGCTTCAATTTCTGGATCACTGTCAAAGGAAGGCCAACGTAGAGAGCATTACAGTAGTCCAATCTCGAGATGACCGTGGCTTGGACCACTGTGGCTAGGTCGCGACGGGAAAGATAGGGAGCCAGCTTCCTCGCCTGCCGGAGGTGGAAAAAGGCTACTCTGCTGACGGCAGAGATATGACTCTCCATCGTCAGCTGAGAGTCCAGAATGACACCAAGACTCTTAACTGCCGACGACGGACTTAGTGTCACGCCGTCCAGGGTAGGAAGCCGGGTCTCAACCCCCCCCCCCCGGGCGGCCCAGCCACAGGATTTCTGTCTTAGCTGGATTCACCCTCAACCTACTGGCTCACAGCCATCCAGTGATGGCCTCAAGGCATTGATGGAAATTATCGGGCACGGATTCGGGCCGGCCCTCCATCCCCAGAACAAGCTGAGTGTCATCTGCATATTGGTGGCACTCCAGCCCGAAGCTATGCACCAGCTGAGCTAGTGGTCGGACATAGATGTTAAATAATAGGGGGGAGAGGATTGCCCCCTGAGGCACCCCACAAAGAAAATGTAAATTCAATATATTATATTATTGCCATAGCACGCCTACATTTATTCCAATGATTTCAATAGGACTTACATCCAGGTAAAGTATGTATAGGATTGCAACCTCAGTCTGATTCATTGATTAAGAGTGTGCCTATAGACATGCTGTAAGGACTTACCTGCCTTAAGCAGGGCCGAGGCCTGCTTAGAAGTTTTGAAATTCCTGTTTTGGTAGTGCTGGCATCCATTTTAGTGAGGTGGTTGCAGTCAGCAGCCATCAGGGGAAGGGAAAGCCAGAGCAAGGGGGCGTGGCCTTGCAGGCCACTGCTCAGTTACAGGGAGACGGCTGTGATTGGCTAGAGTGAAGAGGGGAGGAGTGGAGCTGACAAAAGGAGGGAATCCAGTCAGAAAGTTTCAGTCTGGAGCAGGGCTGTGAAGAAGCAACATCTCCAGCCTCTGCTGTCTTGTGTCAGGCTGTAGATTAGATATCTTAGCCTGAGGAGTCTTGAGCAGGGTTTTTGGGGGAGTATCTCCAGAGCCTTCGCAATAGAGACTGACAGTCTGTCTTTAGCAACCACCACGTAAGAATAGGCTGGACTAAGGGGGTCACGACTCAGATCTGACAGCTCTTAGGGCCAGTAGAGATTCTAGTGGGGACGCTTTTAGAAGAGAGCCAATATAGAACTGACTTGGGTTAGTCAGTTGGGACACCTGGTCGTCTCTTGAGATAGGGAGACAGGTGGAGGGCCTCTTAGACTGTGGGTGCTAATAAAGTTTATTAGCACCCGGTGCTATCCAGACTCAGGGAACTGTCTATGTGATTAGAAGTTCCAGTTTGTTGTGACAGCTACCATCTAGTTTAATTATTAGTTGGGAGTTGGGAGACAAGTCTCAGTACTGTCTGTGAAACTGAACGTAACATCTTAAGAAGAAGTAATAGCCTTTTTAGTAAGAAACCTCTACGCTCCAGCACACATATTTATCTGTTGACCATCACGCCAGCATTAATCTGTTTATTACTGTAACCGTACGATATAGTTGCCTCTTAGAAGAACCAATACGATCTGTGCCTATTTGTTAGCCTCGTTGTCAGTTAATAAATCCTTTTGTTATTAACTTTAAGAAGCCTCCATCTTTCTGTCTCCTCAGTTTACTTCTTGGTGGGTGGTATGTTGTAAAAGCACTCCACAGACATCTTATTTGATAAAAAGAAATCCTAATTACCCATTAGGTTGGTGGCAGTTTACCAGGAGTGTTAATTGTTTGATTTTGGTGACCGAGATCGTCACACATGCATACTCATTTGTATGGTGTAATGGATTAGCCTACCTTACAAGGTTGATGTACAGGCAGAAACGGGCCTGGCTTGGAAAAGCTAAGGAGAGGAGAGATCAGACAGGTTCATTTATTTATTTATTTCATACATTTGTACCCCAGGGGGGAGGGGGAGAGAGTCACTCAGCTTCACAACAAGCACTCATTTGAGTGCTAACCACAATCACAAAACACATTTAAAATCAGTTCATTAAAATACATTACATTAAGAAACATTTGATTAAAATCACACCAGTTTAAAATCAGTGTCTGGGACAGACCATTGTCATACATATCACATTGAGTCTTATTCCCGATTGCTGCTGCTACTGTTCAAATGCTTGGTCCCATAACCAGGTTTTGAGTTTCTTTCTAAAGGACAGGAGGAAGGTAGTCAATCTGATGTCACTGGGGAGAGAGATCCACAGACCAGGGGCCACCACTGAAAAGGTCCTTCGGGGTGAGAAGGGCAAAATATAAATATTGCAAATGAATACATAAATAAATACTTTCATAGTGCAGTCTGATAGGCCAATGAAATTGGAAGGAGTTGCTTAGCAACCGGAGATGGGTAGAGCTAGATGGAAAGTAAGAGCTATGTACCAATAAATTGTGGCAGTAAAAGAAACCTGTGTGGAAGGGCCCGTAGTCAAGACATCCCCTGTTTTTGAAGGATAGGGATATCCATGCCAATTAATTATGATACCCCTCATTCCAAGTTGCTAGAGAATATGAGTGAGAAAGTGCTCTTGCATTCCTATCCCATGCGCAAATGGAATGCTGGATTAGATCTTTGGTCTGATACAGCTTAGCTCTTCTTGTGCTTTTAAAGAATTCAAAGAGAGATGTAACTGCGGGCCCTTCCATACAGCCCAGAATATCAAGGCAGGAAATCCCACATTATCTGAGTGTGGACTCAGATAATCCAGTTCAAAGCAGATATTGTGGAATTTTCTGCCTTGACATTCTGGGATATAGGGCTGTGTGGAAGGGCCCTGCATTGCCTGGACTAAGTATACAATCGTTTTCATTTTAATTAAACTGTTATGGAACAGAGACGTAAGCAGCCAAGTCCAGGAGTAAAAAAAAGGTAACAAAAGTTTATTAGCACAATAACTGGGAAGAGGACTAACAAGACAGTAGCCAAAATCCGGCTTTTAAACCCACAAAAATCCCAGGAATGCCCCAAAAGAAAATGCTGTGGAGAGAAATCAAAACAAACACAAGACATCCGTCTGCGTCGTTCATGAAGAGAAGTCCAAAAGCCGGTCCAGAAGTCATAAGGTAGGAGAAAGACAGATGGAAAAGGAGGAGACTTTCCAGGGTTGTCAGGAGCTGAGTATACAGAAAGCACATAAATCACAGCCCCCATTAAACACAGCGTCTACCTCCCTCCATGTAATACGATACCAACACTCTGCAGCAGGAACTCACAGTAGTCACAGCGAAGGTCAAGAAGTACACTGCAGCAATTAAACAGAGAAGCAGACATTGAATCCCAAACCCCCCCACCTATTCCCAACATCGGCTAGAGCTGCCACAGTAGCTCACCCAAGGAACAAAGTGGAGAAGTAACCCATAACTCATGAGTAACTGGAACCAGGATCAAAGGTATACGAAGTCAGGAACACAGGATCATGAACCAGAATAGCAACTCTTTGACCACCGTAAGAGCCAAGTCAAATGCCCACTTCTTTTATAACACTAAACATCAGAATCACCTGAAGACCCGCCCTGCTCCAGAGCAACAGCTGCTTCATTCCTTGCAGCTGCTGAACTATTCACAGACCTCCAAGCTGTCCAACAATCTTGCTGTCTTAAAGTGTCCCACTCAGCTTCTGAATGTGTAGAAGGCCAATCCTGGTCCGTGTCAAAACCCAGGAAAGTACTATCACCAGAGTCTGCATTACATACATCTCTCACTTCCTGAACTAATGACGGATCTAAGTCCGTATCACTCTCTTCTGACTGTAATTCTGCATCCCCAGGAAACCCTGGGTGTCTGAATCAGTAGGATCCCTAAGTATGTGCTGGATCTTTCTCCTCTGTTCACTGCCTTCCAGGCTTGAGTCACTAGCAGCTCTGTTATTCCCAGCTGCAAGAGCCTGATCATCCAGAGCAGGGGTGGGCAATTACCGGCCCTCCAGGTGTTTTGGACTTCAACTCCCAAAAATCCTAACAGCTGGTAAACTGGCGAGAATTTCTGGGAGTTGAAGTCCAAAACACCTGGAGGGCCAGTAATTGCCCACCCCTGATCCAGAGCCTCGCCCAAATCCATGCTACTGTTTTTTTTTTTTACAGCCATAGCTTCTTAAAGCAAACTTATTCAACCTGTCAGTGACAAAAAGAAGAGAAATCCCAATAGACATGTCGGATAGCTGCATTGTTTTGGTTTTACAAAATTTCAAGAGAGCTTTTCGTTAAGCGAACTAATGGGCTTGTGTTACTTCTGTACAAATATTTCCCTACTACTTCACTATTAACACTGTGCCAGGAATATCCCTAAGTTCCACTGGGCATTCTTGAAGACAGTAAATGCAATCTTTGCTCTGAACATCTGTTATGTAACTTTGGAAAATAAAAAAGGTAAAGGTTTTCCTGACATTAAGTCCAGTCGTGTCCGATCTGCGGGTTGGTGCTCATCTCCATTTCTAAGCCGAAGTGCCGGCGTTATCTGTAAACACCTCCAAGGTCATGTGGCTGGTATAACTGCATGGTGCGTATTGATCTACTCACATTTGCATGTTTTCCAACTGCTAGGTTGGCAGAAGCTGGGGCTAACAGCAGGAGCTCACAAAGCTCCCTGGATTCGAAACTGCAACCTTTCGATCAGCAAGTTCAACAGTTCAGCAGTTTAACCCACTGCACCACCGAAGGCTCCATATCAAGGCAGAAAATCCCACATTATCTGAGTGTGGACTCAGATAATCCAGTTCAAAGCAGATATTGTGGGATTTTCTGCCTTGATATTCTGGGATATAGGCCTGCGTGGAAGGGCTCCAAAGAGGTTGCTGGTTTTCAGATGTTACTATGCTCATAGCTTCTTTATGTCGTTTGCAGGATTACCAATCCTGATCTGTCCTAGTTCCTAATGTTCTTCTTGGCCAAAAAAAACCCACATGAAAATTGTTTCTGTCTAGCAAACTAACAACCTGTGTGTCGCCATCTTGTTTTACCTCCTGTGCCACATTGTTCCAATGTGTGGCGTATGTGCCTTTTATCTGATGTTTTAACTGTGGTTTTAATTTTTCCTGTGTTCTGCTGTTTTATGAATATGTTGTGAGCCGCCCCGAGCCATTGGGTAGGGCAGCAAACAAGTACGAATAAATAAATAAATAAATAAAATTGCCAAGATGGAGAGAAAAAATGATATTTTTTTCATGCATCTGGACATATTTGTAATACTTGAAACATCTGGCGGAGCAGAGTTGGAGAAACACTAATGTAGGGGGAAAGGTTAGTTCATCTCCTCATATAAAGTTAGTAAGTTCTGTGCGGCAGCACTTAAAATTCATTGGGTGATAACCAGTACCATGAGCTAACATTTTAACTTATTGGAAACTTGTAATTACAGTTATACGTTGGGAAGTCTGATCTGGCTACGGTCGTCCACGCTCTGGTCACATCCCGAATAGATTACTGCAACACACTCTACGTGGGGCTGCCTTTGAAATTACAACTAGTCCAACGGGCGGAAGTCAGATTACTAACTGGAGCTACATACAGGGAGCATACCACCCCCCTGTTTTGTCAGCTCCACTGTCCATTTCCGAGCTCAATTCAAAGTGCTGGTTTTGACCTTTAAAGCTCTGTTCTGGCCCAGCTTACTTGTCTGAACGCATCAGCCTCTATGTCCCACCTCGTAACTTCAGATAATCCGGGGAGGCCCTGCTCTCGCTCCCACCAACTTCTCAAATGCGGTTGGTGGGGACGAGAGAGAGGACCTTCTCGGTGGTGGCTCCCTGTCTGTGGAACGCGCTTCCAAGCGACATACGATCAACCCCAATCCCTCCTGGCATTCAGGAAAAAAGTGAAATCTTGGCTGTGGGACCAAGATTTCACTTTTGCACATTAGCACAATGCAGTTTGCACATTAGCACAATGCAGCACTTTGGACTGGATTTGTAACTGCAAGTTGATAGATATGGCTCAATGCTCCTGTTATGGACGAAATACTGTTTTTAACTTAAGAGAATGTGTATGATGTGTTAATGTTAACTGTATTTTAATGTATTTTAATGCTGTATGTTTTTGGTTTTATATTGTATTTTATTATGTTGGCATTGAATTGTGCCTTTTGTTAGGCCGCTCTGAGTTCCCCCTTGGGGGTTGAGAAGAGCGGGGTAGAAATGTTGGAAATAAATAAATAAATAAATAATGCTCCCAACCCCCTAATCTTTGAACTTGTGTTCAACTGTGTCCCTCCCTCTTTGAACCCCCTTGTGTTTTCTATGTGTTCGTACCCCTCCCTCTAGATCCTTTTCTCCTGTTGCAAGTGTTTGTTCAGTAACAATAGCTTGTTGGTGTAGTCGCAAAAGGTTTTTACTATATACACGGTTCCGGCCCAGTTTACCTGTCCGAATGTATTCTCCCCTATGAACCATCAAGGCAGTTAAGATCTTCTGGAGGGGCCCTGCTCTCGGTCCCACCACATTTGCAATCGCGGCTGGTGGGGATGAGAGACAGGGCCTTTTCTGTGGTGGCCCCTCAGTTGTGGAACTCCCTCCCAACTGAGATTAGATCTGCCCCCTCACTTCTGACCTTCAGGAAGCTATTGAAATCCTGGATCTGGAAAGAAGCATTCCTGGAATAATGACTGAGTTTAATAATAGACTAAGTCATCCATGATGTATGTGGACCGAAATTGGACATGTTTTTATCTTGGCGATCTGGTTTATGTGTATTTTTATGTATTTTAATCTACTTGTATTTTAATCTTTTGTTGTTTTTATGATGTTTTAAATTGTAATTTGGCATTGAATCCTTGCTGTTAACCGGCCTGAGTCCCTCTGTGGAGGTTGAGAAGATCGGTATATAAAAGTTTTAAACAAACAAACAAATAATAAATTATTTTATCTTTTATTTTAGCTTTTATCATTGCTAATATTGTTATTTAAATGTACAAGCTTTTATTGCCATTTTAAGTCTCTTTGTTTTTTTAATCTCACTTTTAAAAAGTTGTGTTTTGATGCCTAAATGTATGTTTTGCTCATGCTCTTTTGGTTCTTTTAATGCTGGTCATTGACCGAAATAAAAACGTTCTGCTCTGTTCAGCTGGAAGGTAGGTAATGTACATTTGTCAAAAATGTCTTTGGAAAGGAAGCCAGTCACACAGATCCTCTGCCTATGTCCTCCATTGGGAACTTGGGCCAACTGTCCAATCATCCTTCATCACTTCTGTCATTCATGTGTTTGAGATGAAACAAAAGTTGAGCACTGAAGAAGGGTAAAAAGAAACCTTCGCCTTGCTCTCCACTCAAAGTATGTCAAAAATATTTCAGTCTTCACATAATTTGCCTGATTCTGGCTCCCTTCGTATTTACTTCAAAGCTTCTGTAAAAATGAAAGGAAGAAAAATGGCATTTTAAAAAGGACTGTAGAAGGACGTACTCACATTTTTGTGACCGTATCTAGCCATGCTGATGACTGTTGTTCCTCTTCAAAACCAGGAACTTGTTCTCAACTCCCAGGATAAGTATTCAAAAAGGAGTGTTAGAACTCAACTTTTGACGCATCTAGTTTGTCCTTGTATTAGCATGCATTAAGATTGCCCTAATTTTGTCTTCCATCTTTTCATGGAATAGTTTGGGATCTAGAAGCTCTTGTGTGGAAATTTCTGATCAAATTTCAATTATAATCAGATGGATCTACACTGCCATATAAAGCAGTTTTAGAATGCAGATTAGCTGCAATGAATCAAATTGTATGGCAGTGTAAACTCATATAATCCAGTCTGGAGAACAAGCCCTATGAGGAGCAGCTTAAAGAGCTGGGCATGTTTAGCCTTCAGAAGAGAAGGCTGAGAGAAGGCATTATGGCCATGTACAAGGGCGGGTCAATAAGTCTGTGACGTTTTGAATGAAACACAGGTTTTTGGATTAAAAAAATCATTTTATTTTTCAACGTCGTCTCCTTTGAGCTCTATACACTTTGTCCAACGTTTCTCCAATTTTTTTATCCCTAACAAAAAATAAGATTTGTCGAGGTGATCAAACTAGGTATTTGCTTGTGAGATGATTTCATCGTTGGAGTCAAATCTCTTTCCACTGAGCCATTTCTTCAGGTTTGGTAACAAAAAATAGTCACTCGGGGCGAAATCCGGAGAATAGGATGGATGAGGGAGCAATTTGTATCCCAATTCATGGATGGTTGCCATGGAAACGGCACATTTGTGCACCCTTGCATTGTGTGCACCCTTGCATTGTCCTGGTCCCATCTTGCAGAAAGCTTTCTCATACCAAAGTGATCATTTAAAATTGAAACCACTGAGCCATGTGAGATGCCGATGGCTTCCACAATCTCTTGCACTTTCAATCTCCGATTGGCCAACACCATCCTGTGAATTTTTTCAATTGTTTCGGGTGTAAAAACCTCAACTGGGCATCCAGAAAGTTCAGCATCTTCCGTGCTTGTATGGCCACAACAAAATTCAGTAAACCACTTTTTTTACCATTGAAACTGATGGCGCAGAGTCCCCATCGTATTTATCAAGCTTAGCCTTGGTTTGAGTGATGGCTTTTTTCCACAAAAAATAATGCTTAATGAGCACACAAAATTCACTTTTTTCCATTTTCTCCTCAAATCACGTGGTAGTCTGCTATCAATGGCTGTCAAACACAAACTAAATGATGCAGCTTGTTCAAATTTTGACAGGAGTCAACTGACAGATGCCTGTTGACATGAGCAGTTTTGCCCTTTCAGTTAAGAGGTAGGAAATTCAAAAAGTCACGGACTTATTGACCCGCCCTCGTATAAATATATGAGGGGAAGTCATAGGGAGGATGGAAAAAGCTTGTTTTCTGCTGCCCTGGAGACTAGGACATGAAGCAATGTCTTCAAACTACAGGAAAGGAGATTCCATCTGAACATTAGGAAGAACTTTCTGGCTGTGAGAGTTGTTCAGCAGTGGAACTTTCTGCCCTGGAGTGTGGTGGAGGCTCCTTCTTTCTATCTGTCAGGGGGTGCTTTGAATGCGATTTTCCTGCTTCCTGGTAGGGGTTTGGATTGCATGGCCCACGAGGTCTCTTCCAACTCAATAATTCTATGATTCTATGAAATGCAGTTAATCTGAAACTGCATTATATGGCAGTGTAGGTTTAGCCTATATGTTTCCTAGGTATTATCCCACACTCCTTATATATGTTATATAACTACATATTCAGTCACTTGTGAAATGGCAAGCTTCTCCTTTGCTATTTTATTCTAGCTTTCACACAAATATATTGTAATCATTTCTGACAGAGTTGAATTCTTATCTGTGTTCCCTTGTGCGTTTTTTTCGTTGTCTTGATTTAACCATTTCAAAATCAAGTCCTATTTAAAATAATAAAGAAGTAGTGTGTCGATTCTGCATTGTCAGGCACTACTGTATCTTCCACCAAAAAGATACCATTTACTCAAAGGAGCCATCCCTTTTTGATGCTGTTCTCCACATTTTTACACCCAATAAATCTGTGAGTGTCTCTAAATCACTCTTTCTATCCTCTGGAGAGGATCACTTACCTAGTAGAGCAGTAAATTATACAACCTGAGCTCTCAGTGTAAGGTAATTTCCTCACTCCATAGTTCATAGGCCAAAATCTCTTCCATTCTCACTGTAAACACTGTCAGCTATTTCAAATGACACTCAATGGGCATGAGGGCAAGGATTTGGTTGATACTTCTCTCCTGGGATTTTAAGCATTTATTTATGCATTTATTTATTATGACTAGGGATTTAATTCAGCTTGTATTTTTAAGCTAATGGAACTATTATATCTTGGATTTCCTTTGCGAATGAAGATTCGTTGATGTTTCAGAGGTAGGATGTGTCCTTCGAGCCTGTGCAATGGACCTTTCTGGTGGAGCGCAGCGTGCACAGAACTGGCCTCACCCTTTAAACCAAAAGTTCGTCTGCCGGGGCCTAGCAAGCTTGGACGGTGGCAGCAAGATCCTCAGGTCGTAGGTTTGTTTCGAATTTCCTTCTCTTAGATGGTTGACCTTACAGGGTTAGACGAGCACCATGTGCCCTGGTTTGAAATCAGAGTTTTCCTTCTCCTAGGATGGTTGCCAAAAGGCTAGAGAGCCCATCCTGCCCTTTGACGCTCTTTGTCAGACCCTTCAGTTGTGACCTGTCTGGCATGGAAGGCCCTCCTGGTGATCTTTATGCCACTGCCAGCATAGCTCACAACTAATATATACCTTTTGAATATTTGTGTTGTTTCTACTCCGTTAACCAGAATTCAATTACACTCTGTTTTTTAATAGTGCAATACATTTCTTAGTTACAACGCTGTCCAAAAATCATGGAATTTTAGAACGGAAAGGGTGCATAAGAGTCATCTAGTCGAACTTCCTGCCGTGCATGAATAGTGTTGGAGAATGCAAGGAATCAGTGAGTGTGTGTCTGTCAACTATAAAATAAGATGCACGAAGCTGATTGATCGGACAATGCCCTGGGACCTTTGGATACTGTTACATTTTTGTTCAGGCTTTATTTATTTATTTATTTCGTGAATTTATATCCTGCCCTATCTCGACCTCCGCAGTGGGACTCAGGGCAGCTTGAGCTATGCAAGTGCAGAGAGGAGATGAGAGAAGCAGAGAGAGACAGATTTTGGAGTGTGCTCTAGTTTCATGAGCTGCTGAAGGAGTTTATCTAAATGGACAAAGAAAGACCATTTTAAATCTCACATAATAGGACATTATGTGAGTCGACACAACTAATTTTACATATGTTGTTCTGAACTACGAATAATAAACTACTTGTTCTTTACTGTTCACCTCCTTGGCATATTTTCTTTCTCTGACAAGGCAGTGTGTGGGCTGATCAAACATGAACTACATGTGGTTTATTTTACATTATGCCACAAATAGCACACATCACAAAACAACACATCTATCCCTCTGCACTCCCACCATCACCACACAGCCCCCAATGCCATATCAATGCAAAGCCATGGAGTTCAATATAGTTACATCTTCTTCCAAAGAGGGGAGAAAGCAACCAATGATTCTCTTGCAGAAGTGGTGACCCTTTGGAATGCTTTTCTACCTGCCACTGTGCAGTTACCAAACCACACACAGATACAGTAGGTTAGGGTAGAAAGTCACCAACAGTTTTTCATTTAGATAGGTTTGCTTTGCGGTCACCATAAGTTGGAAATGACTTGAAGGCACACAGCAACAGTAGCCAAAAAATATATCATTAGATCTTCATGGAAGAATGTAAACTACCAAACCTCTCACATTTTTGAAAAAGCTGTGGGAGGCATATGGATTGTTGGATTGTCAGACTGAAATGTGGAGATGGTTTCTGTATCTTTTAACAGTTGCACAGAAGAGCAAATTTCAGAAGATGTGTCTTGTTACACAACCAATGGAGAGAGTGTGTTAACTATATAGCCGGATTTAACATATAAATAGATTTTATATGTTATATAAATAGATTTTATTCATTAAAAACACCAGACACCACACACAGATACTGTATATTGCAAATACTGAAAGCAAAAGGAAGACATTTGTTGCAGCTGGGATATACTGGCCACCTTTGGTATAGAAAAAGTGAATTATTGCTTTGCTACTGGATAGAGCATTTTGTACAGCTGTTTTTGGTGGCATCCCCAGAAACCTGTGGCCTGAAAGGTAACCCCTAGATATTTAAAACTGGAAACTTGTTCTATTAAGTTCTTTCCTATGTACCAGTTATGCCTGGCTCACTTTTTTGAGAAGATCATAATTTTGGTTTACTATAGTTGATTTTTAGCTGGTTTTTCTCACAATATTGATAGAATGCACTCAGCACTCGCTTGAGTCCAACCTTGGTGTAGGATATGAAGGCAGCATCATCTGCATACAGCAATAGAGGTATATTGGTGGATGAGATTTTAGGGGGATGTCCATTTGGTAGGGAGACATGGGTGGCCAGGTCATTCAGATATAGGTTAAACAGGAGAGAGGCCAGTTCCTGCTTTAAATTAGAAAGACAGTCATTCAACCGATAGCGAATGGCGATACTTGTTTTCATTAATCATTAGCCAAATGTGATATTATTAATTACTTAAATGTTGCATTTTATTGTTCTACTTTCACTTGATTTAGCCAATGTTTTGTTGACTGAAATAAAGGCTACTGACTGACTGACTGAAAGTAAATGCAAGAAAATATTGGAGATAGTTCAGTCCAGGTAGTTTCTGTCCTGGTAGTTTCTGTCTGATAAGGTGAGCCTCTTGGTTATTTCTTTGCCTCAGGTGGATTTTCCTTTTCTTACTTTTCACCTGTGCTGCTTTCCCATATCCCTAGGACAAATTAGGAATGTAGACAAGTTTTCACTTGGAACAAAACAATGTCTATAGCAGGTAACAGAACCTCACATTCATCAAGACTTGAAAGCAGTGGCTACAGGTCTTGTTTTGCTTTCTGGTAGGTAAAAGTATTCCCTTTCCACCTCTGAGTCTTTCTGTTTGAGATACGAGGGCGGGTCAATAAGTCTGTGACGTTTTGAATGAAACACAGGTTTTTGGATAAAAAAATAATTTTATTTTTCAACATAGTCTCCTTTGAGCTCTATACACTTTGTCCAACGTTCCTCCATTTTTTGATCCCTTCCAAAGAAATAAGATTTGTCGAGGTGATCAAAATAGGTATTTGTTTGTGAGATGATTTCATTGTTGGAGTCAAATCTCTTTCCGCTGAGCCATTTCTTCAGGTTTGGAAACAAGAAATAGTCACTTGGGGCTAAATCCAGAGAATAGGACAGATGAAGGAGTAATTCGTATCCCAATTCATGGATTGTTGCCATGGCAACTGCACATGTGTGCACCCTTCCATTGTCCTGGTGCAAAACAACTTTTTCCTTGGCCAAATGCGGTCATTTTTTTCAAATCCTCATTAAAGCAACCCAATAAGTTGGCATAATATTCGCCATTGATTTTTTTACTCTTTTGAAGGTAATCAAAGTGGATTATACTGTGTGCATCCCAAAAAATGGTCACCATGACTTTATTGGCTGACAAACCCACTTTGGCCTTCTTTGGCACTGATTCACCTTGAGAAACCCACTGTTTTGACTGCTGTTTGGTCTCTGGTGTGTTGTTGTGGATCCACGTTTCGTCCACGGTTACAAAACGGCACAAAAACTCATCCATATTGCAGTTGATCAACACCAACCACTCCTGCAAAATTGTCACACGATTGCATTTGTGGTCGATTGTGAGCAAACACGGCACCCGTGTTTGCTCACAATCCCCAATTGATCATTTAAAATTGAAACCACTGAGCCATGTGAGATGCCTATGGCTTCCACAATCTCTCGCACTTTCAATCTCTGATCGGCCAACATCATATCATGAATTTTTTCAATTGTTTCGGGTGTAGAGACCTCAACTGGGCGTCCAGAATGTTCAGCATCTTCCGTGCTTGTACGGCCACAACGAAATTCAGTAAACCACTTTTTTACCATTGAAATTGATGGTGCAGAGTCCCCATAGTATTTATCAAGCTTAGCCTTGGTTTGAGTGATGGTTTTTTTCTGCAAAAAAGAATGCTTATAATGAGCACACAAAATTCACTCTTTTCCATTTTCTCCTCAAATCATGCGGTAGTCTGCTAACAATGGCTGTCAAACACAAACTAAAAGACGCAGCTTGTTCAAATTTTGACAGGAGTCAACTGACAGATGCCTGTTGACAGGAGCAGTGTTGCCCTTTCAGTTAAGAGACGGGAAATTAAAAAAGTCATGAAATTATTGACCCGCCCTTGTACTTTCGTGTACAAATGTGTCTTTTCACAGGGGTTGCTCACTTTTGTAATAATAATGATGATGATAATAATAATAAGAAGAAGAAGAAGTAGAAGTAGAGGTATAACACAGTTGCTCAGATTATTCATTGGAACTTGTGCCACAAATACCTTCTGCCTGCGACAAAGAACTCATGGGACCACAAGCCTGAAAAAGTTACAGAAAACAAACACGTCAAACTACTCTGGGACTTCCAAATTCAGACTGACAGAGTTTTGGAACACAATACTCCTGACCTAGATCATGTTAAAAAACCAAGTATGGATTGAGGGTGTTGCAATGCCAGGCGACAGAAGGATTGAAGAGAAACAACTGGAAAAACTGACACGATATGAGGATTTAAAGTTTGAACTGCAAAGACTCTGGCACGAGCCAGTCAAGGTGTTCCCAGTGGTGATCGGCACACTGGGTGCAGTACCTAAAGACCTTGGTACTGACAAAATTACCATCTGCCAGCTGCAAAAGGCCACCCTACTGGGACAGGCCCGGATTAACAACTTTTTGCGCCCTAGGCCACACTTTGGAATTACGCCCCCTCTACTACTGGCACTGAAAGTTATTGTTTGGGATCCGGGAAGGGAGGGTGGGGCCCAAGCCACGCCTGCCATTCCTTCCTTCTTCACCCAGGGGCTTGGGGGCCGTGGTGAGGTGGCCATCTGCCGGGGCTGATTAGGATCCCCGTGTCACAGGGAGGGAGAGTAGTGGGGAGAGGCCTGAGGGGCCTTCCTTCCTTCGGGGGGGGGGGGCTCCCTGGAGATAGAGAGAGAGAGACACCCACCCATCCCCATCTCCTTCAGGGCCGCTGCTCCTCCTTCTCCTCAGTTGCAATCCGTGGCTCAGGGAGAACCCCCCTCCATGCATTTCTGCCTCCAAGCAGGTCCTCGCCTTCCTATTGGCCAAGTCCGTGGAGTTGCGCCCACCTGGGAGGGAGGTAGGCTCCCCGATTGGCCGGCTGCCGCTCTTCAACTTTGATCGATGGGTGACACAAGATGGGAGGCGAGGCCAGGAGGCGAGCTCAGAGGTCCCGCCCACTCCCCGCCTCCCAGGGAGGGAGGGAAGGAGTGACGTCACCCTGGGAGGCGACGGAGCAAACAAGGAAGGCGGGCCTGGCAGAGGAGGAAGGAGGGAGTGATGTCATCCTGGGAGGCCCCGCCCCCGGCTGAGTAGTGGGGAGGAGGGAGGGAGGGAAGCCCCCGCCGCCGCTCCTCGCCCTGCATGTCCTGCCTTGAGACCAGGCTCGGCCCTCCCTCCCTCCCTCTAGGGCCTTTGTGCTTCAACTCCCACCATTCCCAAGGCCTGGCCATGGAGGGTTTTTTTTAAGATTAACTTTTTTTGGTCTGTGAATTGCGCCCCCCTTGGCTTGCCCCCCTAGGCCATGGCCTAGGTTGGCCTTATTGGTAATCCGGGCCTGTATTGGGATCTGCATACATTATTCACTGATACATCACATAGTCCTAGACACTTGGAAAGTATAATCCAATACAACAGCCAGCAGAGTGATCTTGTTTGTTGTGTACTAATCTTGTTATGTTTCTAATAATAATAATAGCTAGAACATTCCGCAATGGAATTTTGAACTCATAATAGCATTCTTTTGTATTTCCTTACAATTAACAATAGTTCCTTCAAGCCCTGCTGGAGTACTCCACAGACAGACTTGGCAATGCAAAAGAAGGGGGTGAAGGGGCAGAAGAGCCTATGATCCTAAGACCTGCCATATAAAATTCTGAGCTGGCAAAGGAGGGGGGAAGATTCCTGTTTTCTTCAGCCAAATCTTTTCGACTTCTTGTTGAAAACATCCAAAGCTTTTGCAAACCATTGTGGAGATGAGGAAAGATAAGGAGGAGGGGATTAACATATTTCTTCTCTCTAAGAGAAAACATCCCCTATTCATTGAGGATTTTAAAAAAATCCTGGGAGAGAGAGATCCCCCCCTCCCCCAATTATCCATCTTGGCCTTGACCTTTGAGCTCAGTAAAAGTCAAACACCATGATTAAAACCTACACAGAGTGTGGAATGATTTCCCCCTCCAAAATGAACAGATGGTTCCCTCTACAGACTGAAATGTGGATTAACACATTAAATAAACCAGTGTTTCTCAACCTTTTTTGAGCCGCGGCACACTTTTTACATTTGCAAAATCCTGGGGCACACCACCAACCAAAATGACACTCTAACACAGTAATACATATAGTTAATACGTTTTTAAATGTATTTATACACTCAGTGTGAAACCTGGACCTGTTTCGATGAACTCAACATACAGTAGATATCCTGGCAGGAATGGCAGAAAGACACAAACTTCCCACACAGAACTCCCATAACCAAGAGAAAATGCTATAAGAGTTTGGTGGGCATTGACCTTGAGTTTTTGAGTTGTAGTTCACCTATATCCAGAGAGCACTGTGGACTCAAACAATGTTGGATCAGGACCAAACTTGGCATGAATACTCAATATGTCCAAATATGAACGCAGATGGAGTTCAGGGGAAATAGACCTTGACATTTGGGAGTTGTAGTTGCTGGGATTTATAGTTCCCCTACAATCAAAGAGCATTCTGAACCCCACCAATGATAAAACTGGGCCAAACTTCCCACACAGAACCCCCAGGAGGCAAGAGGAAGTCTCTACTTGGGGAAAGGGAGGCGGGTCTTCCCAATGCATGGAGAGGGAGAGACCAAATAGACAACGGGTGGGGAGGGGTGTGTGTGTTTGTAATTTTGTGCCTTTATAGAGGTAGGTTTCTTGGGGTTTTTATACTTCAACACACTAGACTCCCCCCCCCCCCCCCCGGAGGTTCCAATTTCCCACGGCACAACTGATGATCGCTCACAGCACACTAGTGTGCTCCGGCACACAGTATTGGGAAACGCTGAAATAAACGATGTGGCACATGAAAATATGCCTCATTACGATCAAAGCCTTTGCGATCTATAAGAGTTGGGACTGAGAGATGTGTAGTATCTCTCGTCAACGTTTGGATTCCAGCCTTCATGAACCTTGTCTGGGCTCCTGAGCCTTCCACCCATTGAACTCTATTTGCCAAGCCTTGTGTCGAGGACTTACCTGTGGATTAGCCCATTGGGGCATCAAATCTCTTTACCTTTTGTTCCTGTTTGCCTTTGGACTATTGCTTTGCAATACCTGGTGCTTGGAAGCATCAAAGGACTATATCTCTATTTTCTTTACTCTATCCATTTATTCTAAATAAAGCATTTAACCGTGGCCGGAGTCAAGTGGTTTACTGAGGTGTCCTTCAGGTCTAGGGTGCAACAGCGTTTTCCAGCGTCCCTTTGTTGTTTCTTCCGCATTCCTCAGTGATTCCTGGGTTCTTTTTAATGGCCACATAAATCAGTCAAAATTTGCCTCCCCACTTTAATGTGGTACCTTTATCTCCTACTTGACAAATGTAACTGTCTTTCGGGCTGCAAAGGTCGGCAGCAGGCTACACTTAAGGTCGAGAACCTACCTCGACCTGGGCAGGCCTCGAACTCATGACCTTATGCAGCTGACACTTAGCCAGCTGTGCCACTTAGCCAGCTGCGCCATATTACAGAATCTTAACAAAATTTATTGGTGTTTTTATTCTTAAAATTTTCTACCCCCTTCCTGCATGCTTCTTAACAGTGATTCGTTTGCACGAATCTAGCAAATTATTAACAACTTACGAAGACTAACTAACAATGCTTAGTTCTGTTCTGTATTGCATGGAGATTCTGGTTTTCAAAAATGTCATGGTCAGACTGTTTTTAATATTTCTAGTTTTCCTTGCTGACCTAGTCCTGATGACTGTTTTCATTATTCATATTTCAAAGCTATTTCTTGCAAGCATGCTAACAAAGTAAGATAGTTTTCACCTGAGCAGTTGTGATCACTGAGAGAATGAGATACACGTCTGGATTAGGAGAATGTCAGAATTGCATGTTCAACCTTTTTGCGTTCTCTAGCAGGTATAAATGGGATTCCATTGCGTCTGATTGAGAAGATACAAGGTCCACTTGGACATGCTCACAAAGTATTGCTTCTTCTTCTATTTTTTGGAGTATATTGATTTGACCATTTTATGCTTTGAATTTAAAAAACACCCCGAATTCTATTCATTTTTATTTAAGTTAAAGTGATAATGCAGTGAAGGAACACAATAGCTTATCTAAATAACTCCTTGAGGCATTTTGTCTCTCCCTCTGTGAGGCGGCAGATGTTATCTATTTCCTGTGCTTCACTGACCATTTTAATTCAGTTATCTTTTAATAGATTTTGAAGGGTTTTAATAACTTTGAAGGGAGTCCCAACTTGTATTTACGCCTGTCTCAATGTGCTGTAGAGTAGGAGAAGTGCTGCCTTTAGGTCAATGAGCTTATTTATTTATTTATAACTCCACCTAACATCTTCCATCCATGCCAACATTATTTCAAAATAGCTCCATTAACATGTATTTTAATCAGATTTAATAGCATATAAACCCATTACTGATTGTGATGGATGCACTGACTGACTTTGTTATAATTTGTGTTGGCTTACAAATCCAATGTTATTAATTTATAACCTCTCCATTGGCGCCCCCTTGTTGTGGGGGAGAAGCTTGCGTACCCTAATGGAGTTGTGAGCTATGCTGGTGGTGAGCTATGCAGGGCCTCCCATGCCAGACAGGTCACAACCGAAGGGTCTGACAAAGAGCATCAAAGGACAGGATGGGCTCTCTAGCCTTTTGGCAACCATCCTAGGAGAAGGAAAACTCTGATTTCAAACCCGGGCAGATGGTGCTTGTTTAACCCTGTAAGGTCAACCATCTAGAGCAGTGTTTCCCAACCGGTGTGCCGCGGTGCACTAGTGTGCCGTGAGCGACCATCAGGTGTGCCGTGGGAAATTACAGTGTATACATATAGAGAGAGAGCCTAGCAGGAAACTTCAGGCAGTGGAAATGAGGCTTTCCTGGCCGAAGCAGCAAGGGAGAGCCCTCGACATCCAGAACTTTCCTCCCTCCTCTTGCTCTCCTTTCCTTCCTTCCTTCCCTCCCTCAGGGCTACCTGGCTGGGCTGTGTCTCCTTCTGCTTCCTGGCTCCTGGGCACTCTTCTGCCCTCCTCCCCTCCGACAGCAAGGAGGAGGAGAGGGAGGAGGAGTCCCCGGGAGCTGCCCCCGTCCGATCCCACTCCTGGAGACTCGAGGTGAGGCTTTCTGCCCTCTAGCCCCTCCACGCCGGGGAAGGGGAGGAACCCCTCATCTACTGGCCTCTCCTGGCTGGGCTCCGGGTTCGCTGCAGAGCAGAGGCCAGGATGCGCAGCTCCACAGTCCAGCTTGGTTCCTTCCCGATCTGGCCCCAAGGCAACAGCAGGGAAGCCGAAGGGATGCATGGGGGAGGAGGCACTCCTGGGGGGCTGAACCCCTTTGGGAAGGAGAGCTGGGGTTGGCGACGGCTGCGAGCCTTCGCCGCAGTTTGTTCGGAGGCTCGGAGCCACCCCATGTGCTCTATTCCTATTTGTCCTGCTCAGCCGAGCTCGCGTGCACTTCGACCACTCTGTGCACCCCTCCCCCACGATGGGCCTTCTGTGGGTGGGCCTCCCAGGGGCGGGAGGGGGATTTGGTGGAAGCAGCGGCGTCACGAGGGGGGAGGGTGACAGTTAGTAAAATGACAGTTAGAGTGTCATTTTGTGTCATTTTGGTTGGTGGTGTGCCCCAGGATTTTGTAAATGTAAAAAATGTGCCATGGCTCAAAAAAGGTTGAAAATCACTGATCTAGAGAAGGAAACGCAAACCAAACCTACGACCTGAGGACCTCGCTGCCACTGTCCCAGCTTGCTAGGCCCTGGCAGACAAACCTTTGGTTTAAAGGGTGAGGCCAGTTCTGTGCACGCTGCGCTCCACCAGAAAAATCCATTGCACAGGCTCAAAGGACACATCCAACCTCCGTCATCAACGCGCTTGTAGAAAGCGTGGGATGAGTCCTTCCTGAATCTTCGTTCGTGGAGAAAAGCCAAGAGATTAAAGTCTGCAATCATTTCTGTGTTTGTTCTTTTTGGGTTTCAATTCTCTTCTTGTTGTTGCTAATTGCAGTCAGTAATCATAGAATGATAGTTGGAAAAGACCACATTGGCCATCTAGTCCAACACCCTTCCATGCAAGAAAAGCACAACCAAAGTACCCATCAAGTCATCTTCAATTTATGGCAACCCTATATGAATGACAGATTTCCAAGGTATCTTGTCATCAGCAGCCCTGTTAAGATCCTGTAAACAGTTTTGTCCTATTGATTTTTTGGCAAATGGGAAAAAGCAACAAAAACTTGAAAAATGTACAAAAACAGGTGTAGTCTTAAGTGACAGAAAGATATGTTGCTGTTCCATGTGAAAACAAAAGAAGCAGAGATTTAGGTTCCTAGCCAATCCCTTTTCCGAACTCTCACTAGAAACCAACATGACTAAATGGAGGCTATTGTATTAATTTATTGGCAAAGACAACAATGTTTGATAAAATGAGGCCTCTTTCTACACTGCCATATTAAATCCAGATTATCTGCTTTGAATCGGATTATACGGCAATGTGGACTCATATAAATCAGTTCAAAGTAGATAATGTGGATTACCTGTTTTGATAATCTAAATCCGTGGTTCCCAAACTTTTTTGGCCTACTGCCCCCTTTCCAGAAAAAAATTTACTCACCACCCCCCTAGAAATTAATTTTTTAAAATAGCAATTAAACAGAAAGATATATGTATTAATATTTCTACCTTTTTGTAAAATATAATAAAGAAAGTTGTAAATTAGAAACATTGACGTTTGAAATTATGAAACTATTTATTGAACTTAGAATAGAAAGGTAATACAAAAAAAGTTAAAACATTCGAAATCATCTCAATGAGAAGGATGAACCTGGTATGTTGCTACCAATCTAGTAATCCTCGGCTCTATTTTCGTCAGTAGTTATCTCAAATAATCGCGATTTTGCAATTGGTTTCTTTTTTTGTTAATAAATTGCTTACCGCACTGAATCCATGTTCCACTAAATATGTTGAAGGACATTATTCTTATTGTTACAAGACTCAACCAATTGGAAGGGAACCCCAAAGGCATTATTATTATTATCCCTTGCTTGGCGAGAGGAGGAGGAGGGAGCAGGAGGAGGGAAGAAGAGAGAGAGAGACACACAGAGATGGATGATAGCTTGTCACCTGGCTCACGCCACCGCCTCCACTGCCCCGTTACAGGGGTTCAGCGCCCCCCCAATTCTCCTGGGCCTTGCAGTGCCCCCCTAGATCGCCCCAGCGCCTATCAGGGGGTGGTACCGCCCACTTTGGGAACCACTGATCTAGATTATATGGCCATGTAGAAGGGGCCTGAGAGGCAGTAGGAAAAGAGGAAGATCATGATCCAGATGTCTATGTATTTTACACACAAACACACACACAACACACACACATGATTATTGATTGCTGTTGCTGTTTTATATGCTTATGTATGTGTTGTTTTGAAGTGCTTCTGTCAGCCACCCCAAGTCCCTTCGGGGAGATTGCGGCTGAGTATAATTAACATCATCATCATCATCACCATCGCAATCACCATCACCATCATCATCATGATGTGTGTGTCCTTATCACGAGAAGGCATGCTATTACAGCTAACATGCAGCCTTCTTGTCTAGTAGTTGTTGCAAACCCTTGTATTCCATGAAAAATTAAACTAACATTTTTCACAGCTATTGTTGTTGTTCAATATTCAGACTTTTTTATTGCTGCTTTTATCTTTTTCATTGCATTTTGTAGACAACTTCAAAAACATTATAAGAGATGTTGGGTTCTTTATTCAAACAAATATCTATGTTTAATAATGTTTTTACATTTGTTTTAGTTTGATGGTAGTCCCCTGGGATTGAGCTTTTCTTTGAAAACAGTGCTGCTCAGTTACTATATTCACTCACTTGCTTTATTCAATTGTTATTTATACACTCATATTTATTTTATTTATTTATTTACATCCTTTATATTCTGCCCTTCTCACCCCGCAGGGGACTCAGGGCGGATTACATTGTACATATACATGGCAAACATTCAAAGCCATAGAACACAACATATATAGACAAAGACACAGAGGCTATTTAAGAAAGAAAGAAAGAAAATCAACATGGTTTCTGCAAAGGCAAATCATGTCTTACTAACTTGTTAGAATTCTTTGAGGGTGTAAATAAACACATAGATAAAGGGGACCCAATTGATATTGTTTACCTTGACTTTCAAAAGGCTTTTGACAAAGTCCTCACCAAAGGCTCCTAAATAAGCTCTTCAGCCATGGAATCAGGGACAGGTCTTGTCCTGGATTGGAACCTGGCTAAACTGTAGGAAACAAAGGGTGGTAATAAATGGACACTTCTCTGGGTGGAAAGAGGTGGGAAGTGGCGTACCCCAAGGTTCAGTTTTGGGTCCGTTACTTTTTAATTTATTCATTAATGATCTGGATGTAGGAGTGAATTCTGAGGTAGCAAAGTTTGCAGGCGACACTAAATTGTTCAGGGTAGTTAAAAATGAAACTGATTGTAAAGAGCTCCAGAAAGATCTCTCGAAATTGAGTGAATGGGCAACAAAGTGGCAAATGCATTTTAACCTAAACGAGTGTAAAGTCATGCACATCGGGGCAAAGAACCCCAACTACACTTATCAACTGATGGGGTCAAAGCTTTCCGAGACAAACCAGGAAAGGGATCTTGGGGTTTTGGTGGACAGCTCAATGAAGATGTCAACCCAGTGCGCTGCAGCAGTGAAAAAGCAAATTCTATGCTAGGCATGATCAGAAAGGGAATCGAAAATAGGTCAGCAAATGTTGTATTACCTCTCTACAAATCTATGGTAAGGCCACATTTGGAGTACTGTGTACAATTCTGGTCTCCGCACCTTAAGAAGGATATAACGGAACTGAAAAGGTACAGAAAAGGGCAACAAGAATGATCCAAGGGATGGAGCGGCTCCCTTATGAAACCAGGTTGCAACGCCTTGGTCTTTTCAGCCTTGAAAGACGGCGTTTAAGAGGTGACTTGATCGAAGTGTATAAAATCATGCATGGGATAGAAAAGGTGAATAAAGAAAATTATTTTCTTTGTCACAAAACACTAGGACTAGAGGGCACTCCCTGAAGCTCCAAGGTAGGAAAATTAGGACTAATAAAGGGAAATATTTCTTCACCCAGAGGGTCATTGGGTTATGGAACTCACTTCCAGAAGAGGTTGTGACAGCTGTCAGCCTGAACAACTTCAAGGCAGGATTAGACAGATTCATGGATACCAAGTGTATCGGTAGTTACTGAAAAGGACATTCAAGTGCCACCTCGGAGTTGGTTGAGGTAGGCAGGATTTCCCTGGGTACTGGTTGTGGGGGTCGGGAGCAGGTCAGGGTTTTGCCCTCCCTTCTGCTCGAGATCCCCGTGTACAACTGGTGGGCCACTGTGTGATACAGAATGCTGGACTAGATGGGCTGAGGTCCGATTCAGCATGGCTCTTCTTATGTTCTTATGTTCTTATGTTCTAACATTCCAACTTTTGGCTACCAGGAGGAGCTGTCGCATTCCGTCATTCTTCACATACTTCCTGGAGATTTTTATGGCCTCATAAATCAGTTAAATTTGCCTCCCCACAAAGTGGTACTTAAATTTCCTACTTGACAGATGCAACTGTCTTTCGGGCTGCAAAGGTCGACAACAAGCTACACTAATTGGTCGAGAGCTCACCCTGACCCAGGCAGGCTTCAAACTCATGACCCTCTGGTCAGTAGAGATCTTATGCAGCTGACTTCCAGCCAGCTGCGCCATTGTCCCAGTGCATACACATATCCACTTTTGTAGGGATAGATAAACCGACACTCGGGAAGCTTGATGAGGAATAATACTATAATGGTGAGAATTTTACACAGATTTTGCCCAGTATTCACACATTCTACAATTATGCGATGTATTTTTAAAATAAGAATTGTGTTTTTGTAAATAGTAGGGTTCTCAGACAGCCATGTATGTGTTTTTGTGTGCAATTTTACTTTTTATATTGGAATAGAAGTTTAATAACCTTGCACAGAAAACAACAATCATGCACCAAAAAGCCACATGGCTTTTTTGTATAAGACCACTTTTTTATGTACTTGTATGGTTCAAGGTTTTTTTTTGTACATTATTTTTTGTGTATGTTTTTTTTAATTGTAGAAGTCTATTGTTGATAGCATAGGGAACATTAATCTGCACAATACAATACCCACAGTGAATGGAAACTGTTTCTGGGATCCTGTTAGTCGGTTATGATGTCATAAATTGGATGTGGGACATTGTAACTGCTTTGCATTGTTATGTGGGATTGTGGCACAATTTCCACAACTACAGATGATCCTGAAACTCACTAAAAAGCCATATCCTTCTCCAATGCCCACTCACAAACAGCACAGATATCCATCACTTTGGAGAGCGGACTGGTTTGTAAAGTGGGTTTCAGGGCTTGGATGGGGAGATGAAGATCAGCCATGGCATTCTGACAATCTATTTTTGCACAGAAGTCTACAATTCCCACTTTGGGCTGCCACTTTTTGATATAAGACATAAGGGACATTTACCTAAAAATACGGGATTTTTCACAAAAATAAGGGACACTTCATAAAAACTTTAAAATTAAATGTTAGGTATAAATAGTTTTATTAACAGAATAAGATGATAATTGAGATTCATAAAAGAAACTGACTTACACCCTCTTAACAGTACATAGTATGTTTCTGCATGTTTTGTCATACCTAATGCATTGTACTGTATGTACTACATACAGTACTACTACTACTACTAGCTTTATAATAATGTCAGGGAATTAAATGGTAGGCTGCCCATTTTTCCTGAAATGGTTGGGGTTGCAGGAAAAAATGGGCAAGTTCCTAAATCACCACCCAAAAGGCAGTAAGCCTCCCTGACCTGCTTCCTGCTAAGTTCCAACACTTCAAATCGAATCTTCTCTTGGCTCTGGGCCTGGCTCTCTCTCTCTTGCTCTCTCAGTGTCATCCTGCTCTCAGCTCAGCCTTGTGATGTCTCTGTTGCTCTCGCCTCTCTCCCGTGCGCACACTCTGTGGTGGCCTGCCCTCATTGGCTGACCTGAGCAGAGCCCGCCATAGGGCAGGGGGCAGGCCAGGAAGAAGGTGGATGCTGGCCTGGTGGCTCAGCAAGGCACTGGGGCTGCTCTGCTGCCTGCCATGCCTGTGAGTGAGTGTGAGGGGAGCGAGTGAGTGCAAATGCTGCGGAGAAGCCGCTGGCGGTGCGGTGGCACACACTGCTGGCCCCGCCTCGCCTCTATCTGCTACCTGTCCTGTCCTGTCAATACGGGACAGGAGCTGAAAATATGGGACACAAAATTCAGAGCAAAAATACAGGACGCCCCGTATAATATGGGACAGGTGGCAATCCTAATTCCCACACAAAATGCCATATGTATTTCTGAACAGAAGAGTGACCCAAAACACTGCAGTAATGTGTGAATGCCAATCAAGAACTGTGTAGCAATACTCATCTTCTACGCAGAGAACAGAAAACTACAGAAGCTATTCATCCTCACTTGAGAGGATCGAATATTCATATATGAACAACAATACACTGACCATTCACATTACAGGCAGTCACCAAGTTATGAACAAGACAGGTTTTGTAGGTTTGTTCTTGAGTTTAATTTGTATGTAAGTCAGGACAGGTACATTTTTAAAGTGTAACTTTAATGTGTAAAGTGTAATTTTAAAGTGTAACTATATCTATGTATCTATGTATCTATGTATCTATCTATATATCCCCCTGGTGGCACAGTGGGTTAAACCACTGAGCTTCAGTGGAGACAACTTTTCTGCATGATAACTCTTTCAGGAGTGAATTTCCCTTTGAGAGGTAGATTTCTTCTCACTTCCCGTTGTCTCACCACTGTCCTGAACTATGAGGGGTTTTTTTTTGCTATTTGGACATTTGTAACTCAGGGACTGCCTGTGTGTGTGTATATATATGTGTGTGTGTTTCCCAACCAGTGTGCCACGGCACACTAGTGTGCCGTGAGCGATCATCAGGTGTGCCGTGGAAAATTGGAACCTCCAATACCCTTTCTTCCCCCTCCTGCCGAACACTTTTTCTTCTCCACTCGGGCTCCCTTCTTCCTAGCCTCGCTCTGCTCGCTTTGCCTCGCTTTGCTCACGCTGCCACCATTTTGATCCAAGAGGGCAGTGTGAGCATGTTCAGGAGGGGAGGGGGGAGGGTGGCACTCCCCCCCCAATAGCCAGTACTCCAGAAGACAGGAGCAGAATTCAAAACAATCTTAACAGATTAGAGAGATGGGCCAAAATGTGGGGTGAGTCAAAGACATGGGGTGAGTCTGCGCAGTAGCACCCGCACGGGTCACGTCTTTCTCCCTCCCCTCTTCCCTCCTGAAGAAGGGAGCCCGAGTGGAGAAGAAGAAGTAAGTGTTCGGCAGGAGGGGGAAAAAGGTCACGAGGGGGAAGGGGGAGGAAAGGGCTCCGTCGAAAGCTGGCATGGGCAAACTTGGACCTTCCAGGTGTTTTGGACTCCAACTCCCACCATTCCTAGCAGCCTCAGGCCCTTTTCCTCTTCCACTTAAGCAGGAAAGGGCCTCAGGCTGTTAGGAATGGTGGGAGTTGAAGTCCAAAGCACCCAGAGGGCTGAAGTTTTCCCATGCCTGTTTTATGGACCTTTAATTGGCGAGCCTCCTTCCAACATTGTGATTCTGGATAGAAAACAAACAGCAGCATAACATAACATTGTTTGAGTCCACAGTGCTCTCTGGGTGTAGGTGAACGACAACTTCCAAACTCAAGGTCAATTCCCAAGCAAACCCTTTCAGTACTTTCTGTTGGTAATGAGAGTTCAATATGCCAAGTTTGGTTTAATTCCATTGTTGCAAGAGTTCAGGATGCTCTTTGATTGTGTGTTAACTATAAAGTGTGTGTCTTTCTGCCATTCCTGCCAGGATATCTATGTTGTGTTCATCGAAACAGGCCCAGGTTTCACACTGAGTGTATAAATACATTTAAAAACATATTAACTATATGTATTGCTGTGTTAGAGTGTCATTTTGTGTCATTTTGGTTGGTGGTGTGCCCCAGGATTTTGTAAATGTAAAAAATGTGTCGCGGCTCAAAAAAGGTGGAAAAACACTGATTTATATGGCAAACTGAAACTGAACACATTTGTGTAAAACCTACTTCTTCCATTAGGGGGAAGCCTTGCTCTACATTTGGACAGCCCTTTTCATTTTTCCCCAAAGGACTCTTAAGTCGTATTTTCCTTTCATGAAAGTCTGTAGTGCTATAAACCCTGTGTCTAAAATCCCTGATTTAAAGTACTGGCTAGATCATGTCTGCTTCTCAGTTGAATGAGGTATGTCAGAAAGGAGACAGACATCTGTTGCTCAGGGAGCATTGCTTCATTCCTTTTTTTCTGGCTCCTTTTGGTAGTTAAGGGTGCAAAAAAGCCAGCGTATCCACAAAAATGTCACACTGTTCTGAAGGCTTGATCAGTAGACTTTTCCTTCCCCTTTTACTTTGCGGCAGAATTAATTTAGTGAAGTGCGCTGCGCCAACAGCCATCCCCTGAGTTCTCTTTACAGGTCCTTCTTTTTATCTATACTAGTTTGTAGCAGCTGTCAGGGGAGGGGGATAATACTGAATAAAGGAGTTATAAAATTTGGGATTAGACCCTCATAGACACAGTTGGCTTCAATATTCCTTTGTTCTACATATAGAGCTACTGTCATCAGAAAGGTTCAATTCAAGAACTTACATCTGGCCTTGCCAATTACATTTTGCAGTCCGAGGCAAATGACAGGCTAGTTTGTGCTGCACCTCATATATGGAAAGAAAAAGGGTCACAATTAAATCTTACTTTAATCCTGCTGTTGAGGAAGTTTTCTCCACTAATAAACATAGAACTTACCAGCCAGAGATATATGAAGGGTTAGATGAAGGATTAGAAAGCATGATCATCAAGTTTGCAGACGACACCAAATTGGGAGGGATAGCCAATACTCTAGAAGACAGGAGCAGAATTCAAAACGATCTTAACAGATTAGAGAGATGGGCCAAAACTAACAAAATGAAATTCAACAGTGAGAAATGCAAGACACTCCAAGATACAGAATGGGGGACGCATGGCTCGAGAGCAGTACGTGTGAAAAAGATCTTAGAGTCCTCGTGTACAACAAGTTAAACATGAGCCAACAATGTGATGTGGCGGCAAAAAAAGCCAATGGGATTTAGGCCTGCATCAATAGGAGTCTAGTGTCTAGATGCAGGGAAGCCATGCTACCCCTTGATTCTGCCTTGGTTAGACCACACCTGGAATATTGTGTCCAGTTCTGGGCACCACAATTGAAGAGAGATGTTGACAAGCTGGAATGTGTCCAGAGGAGGGTGACTAAAATGATCAAGGGTCTGCAGAACAAGCCCTATGAGGAGTGGCTTAAAGAGCTGGGCATGTTTAGCCTGAAGAAGGAAAGACTGAGGGGAGACATAATAGTCATGTATAAATATGTGAGAGAAAGTCATATGGAGGAGGGAGGGAGATTGTTTTCTGCTGCCCTGGAGACTAGGACGCGGAGTAATGGTTTCAAACTACAAGAAAGGAGATTCCACCTGAACATGAGGAAGAACTTCCTGACTGTGAGAGCTGTTTGGCCCTGGAGTGTGGTGGAGGATCCTTCCTTGGGGGCTTTAAAACAGAGGCTGGATGGCCATCTGTCGGGGGTGCTTTGAATGCGATTTTCCTGCTTCTTTGCAGGGAGTTGGACTGGATGGCCTCTTCCAACTCTATGATTCTATATGCTGTTAGAGGATAGATTTCTTAGAGGAAAAAAAAAGAATAATATTCAGACTGTGAGTTTAATAAGTAAGGCTAAGCACAGTCTGGCAAAACTAAAAATGGAATGAGATATTTTTGAAGCAGGGGTGCTCCAGAATGAGACTCTTAGCCAGGAATGGGAAATGTCTAGAAATCCGAAGACGTTGAAATAGTTCATGATTTTCCATATCTTGACTCAGTCATTAATCAGAATGGAGACTGAAGTCAACAAATCAAAAGATTTGGACTTGGAAGGGCAGCCATGAAGGAAGTAGATGAGATCCTGAGGTGTAAAGATAGATGACTGGATACTAACATTAGTATTGTGCATTCCATTGCATTTCCAATGCCTATGAATGGTTGTGAAAGGCCTCGAACTCATGATCTACTGGTCAGAGAGATCTTATGCAGCTGACACTTAGCCAGCTGCGCCACATTCCCCGTGCTTGGCAATCTCTCATTTATGGGGACAACATAAGTCTAAGACAACTGTCACACCTCAAAGGCCTCAGGCATCACTTTTGCTTGGGTACAGTTTGAACCAAGGACCTCAGGCAGCGCTTTTGCTTGAGCTGTGTTTCAGTCAAGGAAACCAGAGTGCATTTCCCAATTCAACTTGCTTAGCTGTCAACTCTGCTTGGGCCCCATGCCTTTCCCGAGTGAAGATCTAGGGATGTAAGCATAACAGGCCTTCAAGGTCGTACATTCACTAACTCCCTGATAGTGAAAGCGGGCCGCGGGAGTGGTAAGCCTAACTCCCCGGCCCAGATGGCATTTGCTAACGAGGAGCCACATTCCAAAGGCATTGAGTTCCCAAAACATTCGAGGGATCATCAATCTTAGCTTTTGACGTCCGACGCAACTGTGAAACCCTATATCTGTTCTGCGAACCCCCAAGTCTTCGTCTTGTACCAACATCACGCTTGAGTGAAGATCCTGCAAGGAAGGCCAAGCGGGCCTTCCTACAAGCTGTGCTGGCCAGCCTGCTCCGGGCTGGCTTGACCCTGCTCCCATCACTGTTCCAGTCGCCGTCGAGGTCCTGAGTTGGATTCCTGAAAGATCTTGCCAGCTATTGAACTCTTTGCTTTGAATCCTGGAAGTATTTCTAGCTTTTGCCTGCGTTGCTTTTGGATCCGGAAGGACCATTGCAGTATTGGACTCTTTGCTTCTGATTCAAGCATCCCTGCCTTGTTGCTGCGGCAGAGATCCCTTTCAAGACCCTGTGCTTTAAACCAACCTTCCCTGCCTAATTGCAACGGCAGGAGTTCCTGTTGAAAGACTCTTTTACCTTTTGAACTCTTTGCATTTTAACCCACGCATCCCAGCCTCTTTGCCTCGGCTGGGATTCATAGAGGCTTTGCATCCGGCTTGATTCCGCGTTTGCCGCTTATGCTCCATTATACTGCGGAGCACCCTTGCCTTGCTGATTCCTGTTTGCTGCTAGTTGGGGCACCGCAAGGATTGCCTCAAACTCTTTACCTATACTTGCCTATAATCAATAAAACCTGTTGTACCTTCGTCACTGTGTGGTTTATCCAGGGAGGTCAAGTGGCCAAGACCCCAAGGGGGTGATAGCAACTTGATGACAGTTAACAACAAACAGCTTCCATGATCCCTCACTACTATGTATACTGAGAAGAATCAAGGGAGCTGAAACTCAAGAACACACACGCTCCGTATTCTTGTTCTGAATGTAAGTATCAGTGACATCTTTCTTATGATGTGACATAACTTGGATTATTTTAAGGATAAGTGGGTTTTTGGCATGAAGGCATGGTCTGCCACGCTCTCATTGGGGACTGTAGTCAGCTGCACGCAGACCAGCAAATAAAAATCAAAGGAAACCTTTCCTTCCATTACCATATATTAGGATGCAGCAGTAGAGGTAACTTGGCATCATTTTTAACTTTTAGCTCAAGTGGGACTTGGTGCAGTGTGAGTCAATGCACCCATGAGCTAAGCATTGAAAAGGATCACTGGTTTCAACATGAGAGTTAAATGTGTGCGTCAATCCAGTTCAGGCTATTTGAAATCAATGGCACTTAAAAAGCAGAGTAAAGCATATCCCGGAGCCCTCTGAATGAAAGCATGGAGAGCACTGCATTGCTTTGGAGGACAATCTCTGCAGTATTCACAGCATTTGAGCAGTGCAACTGTTCACTGTTGAACATCTGTCTGATGTTATGCTAGAAGGAATTTTCTGTGCATATGGGTCAGATCAATTAAGCCAGAGCAGGCATTTAGCCAGGGGGGCTTGAGGGGCTTCAGCCCTCCACCCGAAATTATCAGGGTGGTCCACGAGAAGGCCTTACTGGTACATTATTTAAACTGTTATGTTTATTCATATCATGATCTGATCACCATGCTCATTATATCCCATATGCATGAGGGTATTGGGATAACGATACAAAAGGTTTCTGAGTCTCTCACTCAGACTAAGCCCCCCCCCGAATCAAACTCAGCCCCCACCGCCGAATCAAAATCCTGGCTACGGGCCTGAGCCAGAAGTTCTCAACCTGTGGGTCCCCAGATGTTTTGGCCCTCGAAATGATTTCTGGGAGTTGTGGGTCAAAACCCCTGAGGACCCATAGGATGAGAACCACTGAATTAAGCACTCTTGCAGGGTCAGGCCAAGAAATTTTACTACCTGTGGCAAAGCAGCAAATGGCACTTCCCACCAGTTGGACAAAGTACCCAGACCCAGGCAAGTAATTTTGGCACGGTATGGAGAAAATCCCATAAGCTCCTCCTCCCCATCCCTGGAAATAAAATTTTAATAGCAAAGTAAATCATTGTAAGCAATTTGCTACCCTTTCATCACACATTAAATCTGCTGCCTGAGGCAGTAATCTCATTCTCAGTCTAAAGAAGGGTTGATTCTCCTATTCCATTACTATTAGTTCTCTGCTTGTACCTTGTTATATGAGAACATTATTTCTGAGTAGTTCCAGCAGACATGAGCTAAGAGTGAGTGCTGGCAGCATGAGTCATACGCTAACATGGATAGCACTCAAGCACCATTTGTATTCACTAAATGCTCAGAGAACAGCATTATCTATCTCCTAAGGTGAATGCCTTATGATTGTTTTAATAGTTTACCAAATGTTCATTTCAATGCAAAGATGTGGCTCACTAGAAAAGGCAATAATTCTTGGTATAGTAGAATAGGAAAAGGGGAAGACCCCGTTACAAATGGAGACACTGCATCAAAGAAGCCACAGTTCTGAATCTATGAGTCCCGAGTTGATGTTATGGTGACATGGGATGCTTTTCATTCATGGAGTCACAAGAAGTTGATGTTGACTTAATGGCAGTTTTAAAAAAGTATGAAATTCATTTTTGGCAGTTTTGAGCTGGGCCAATGTAGAAGGAATCAGGTTACCCTGCCACACTCTCCATGAATACATATTATTTTGTATCCATATAAAGGCAATAAAGTGGTGGAGGAACTCACACACGCACTATCTTTCACTCTGGGAAAATGCTTCTCACGCGGAATCCTGTTTGACTTTATGTTTCTGCTAGTGGAAGGAGACTTAAAATGTAAGGGAATTTATAAGAAAAGTTTCTCATATGGCTTTTATACTTGGTCAAATTCAAAAGCAATATGCAGTTTTATAGGTGAAGGATGGGAAACTGCTATGAGAGAAATGAAAGCTGATAGAAAACATCTCTTCTCGACACATACACTTCTCTTACTAATTCTTGTATGCACCATAGATTATTGATTGCAATTTTCTCTCTCTGTGCTTTTACAGAAAGAACAGAACCAACTACCAACTTCTCACATCCTCCTGTCAAAAAGAATGTAATGATTTAAAAGCAAAACAATTTAATGAGAAAAGAAACAGGAGGAGGGGAATTACATGGCAAAGAGAAAACCAACATGAGTAAAATAAAATAATTGGCACTATATATCTGGGATGTATTGCAGGCAATAACTAAAGAACCATGATTAGGAAGGAGGAAATATCTTAGCAATGTTCCATGAATTCTTGCAAACAGCTTGTAATGGAAGACGTCTTGCAATGCAGCACTGAAATGAATGAAAGGATGGGTTAAGGCAGTGGTTTTCAATCTTTTTTGAGCCACGGCACATTTTTTACATTTACAAAATCCTGGGGCACACCACCAACCAAAATGACACAAAATGACACACTAACACAGTAATACATATAATTAATGTTTTTAAATGTATTTATACACTCACACAAGCTGGCAGTATTAATGTTTCTGCCACAGTGTGGGACTTTTTAAAATTTAGCTACGATATCAGTGACAAGGTTTGAGGGCTCTCTTGTTTACCTTTGTGGTTTTTCTCAAAAAAATTGCCTGTTTCTCGTTGTTTGTACGTAAGCGTACAAAATAGTCAGTCGGCTTGTTTTGAATGGAAGGGTGTTTCGTTTGGAGATGGCGTTTAAGCTTGCTTGGCACCATGGCACTATTGGACAGCTTCTCACCACACACCAAACACAGCGGAGTCGGTGCCGTCGCATCCCCGGTGAAATTGAATCCAAATGAAAGATAGCTTTCGCTGTATTGCCTCGAGCTCACCGTCTTTTCTTTTCTTTTTTTTGTCCACCACTCATATTAGGGTCTTCATCTGTGTCATAATTTTGTCCAGGGCCCTGTTCAGCATTTGCATTTTCCCTTCTCAAAAACTTCTCCATCACTGTCACTCGCTTGTCTTGCTGTGATCCCAAATTGCCACTGTCACTTGATGCGCAGCTGCAGCACTAACTCTAACTTTGTTTACTTAGCTACATCTGAGCGAATCCAAGATGGCGTGACCATAGCACTCCTGCGTCACTTCTTAGGTGACGCGAGAGTGCTATGGTTCCATTTCTTAAAGGGACAGATGCGCCTTATAGCTTATATATGAATGAAGTTCGAAAATAATTTCCCACGGCAGCACGCTGGTTGAAAATCACTGGGTTAAGGAACATAGTGTAGGTAATAACAGCAAACAGCTATGAATACAGGTGAAGGAAACAGACAGTAGCACCAGGCTAATAAATAAATATAAATTTCTATAATTCACCCTACGTGGGTCACTCTACTTCATTGAAGCGGGGTTAGGATGGTCAAACCTTTACAATGGTAAATATGGGACGCCTTAATCTGTATTAACGCCTTGAAAAAGCCAAGCGGCGAAACGGACTCCAAGCGGCCGAAATATACTGCAAATGTTTTCCGTCGGCGAGTTTATATATACATCTACATGAGGAGACGCTTATCTATTGTCTCCTGCGTCCTGGAATTTTTCCCTTGAAAACCTTACTCCCCTGAGTTTGGCCCGTGCTTGCCGCATGACTGATTGATGAACTGTGGATGCCTCGATTGCCTGACTGAAATATAGGGTTTTGATAAAGCGCAATCCGCGTGAAACGGAGCAGGACCTGGTGACTTCCGTTAACCCGGCTCCTGGAATATATGTCGATTGGCTCCACTTACTGACAATTTTGTCCTTTATTTCAATCACTTCATTGGACATTATACTCTTATGATTTGGACATTTTCACCGTATGAACTTACGGGGGACCTTTGATGGGAATATGTGGGCTTGAACTGTTATAACGATTTGCCCATTCTTGACTGTGTAAGACGCTATTGATTTGTGTGGTCCGTGAGTATAACTCCACTTTACTTTCTAAAACAAGTGAAATATTGAATATTGAGTGTGAAAGTGTGTTATTAGATTATTATTTGGTCCTCAACCTTCTTTGTGTCCCTTGAAAACCTCCCATTTACCTGAACCTGAACTATCTTTCCTAAATACCCATCAACATATCTACTATTGACTTTCACCTCGGAGCTCAGACCTTTTGAGCATTACAGGAACTCTTTAGCCCATGAGGCTTAAACTGTGGGACTCACAATTGTGATTTACCTTACCGAATTGGTTGTCCTGGGGATTATACCCTTGTTCCTGTATGCTGGGGATTGGCCTTGTCTATTCGGTCTACCTCCCAGGTGCACGTATGTACTAAATATTGAATTATAGAAATGTATATTTATTTATTAGCCTGGTGTTAAGGAACATAGTGCCATAAAGAAAAACCAGGCTGTTTTCAAGGGTGGACAACATGTGGCGGACATTGCCCCAAAATCTTATGTATTTATTTAATACTTTGTCGTAATACAGTTGGGACCTTATCACATTAGGAAATACAGTGTTCCCTTGCTACTTCGCGAACTCGCTGTTTCGCGGTTAAATTTTTAAAAAAGATATTGCGGTATTTTTGCTGTTTTGTGGTTTTTCACCACTACCGCTCTCCAAGGCGTTTTCCCACCTCAGTCCTCTCTCCCTCCAGCCTTAAAGGGCCTTCCCTTCCTTTACTTTATATTTAAGTTTATAAAGACTTAAAATAGTGTATAACTACTAAAATAATGTATAAATATTAAAATAAATATAGCATCCCTACACGTGGTTTATTGCAGGAGGTCCTGGAACGTAACCCTCGTAAACAATGTACTCTGTTTCTGTGACTGTTTGAGAATGATTTGGAACAGGTCCCATCACATGACGTTTTTCCTTACCCTATTCTGTCAGTATTCTGTCGGAATCTGTCTGCAAAGTGTCACAGAAACAGATTATTTGCAGAGGAAATTCTATTCGTGTGTTTTTTAAAATAAAAAACTACTATGAATTCTTCCATTGCTGAAGCACGGTTTTTGTGTGTGATAGGAAAGTCTGTATGCATCCTATCAGCAACAATACTTTTTAAAAGGAGATATAGTGATATAGGGGATATTTTGAATGGATTGGGAGGAGCCAGTCTTCTGTGCTGTGATGAGTCAAAGTGCAGTATGTTCAAATCATAAGAATCATAATAATCAGGTATGATGAGGAAAGTATGCATCCCGTTTCAATACAGTATGCATCCAGTCCTAAAAAATATGGACCCAGAGACTAGGGACGACCATCTTCCCCCTGGGCTAAGGACTCTTTATGACTTGCTGGATCCCCCAAAACTTCCTCCTTTTGATGGTGGAGCTAATACCACCTGAGCTCGACTCCCTGATAACTTACCCACAATGGACATAGCCATTGCTTCTCCCCTCCTCTGTCTCTATCCCCACTTTCCCCCTTTCATGTTATTGCATTGTTATGTACTTTTGTGTTTTATTATTCATCAAACTATGTAAACCGCTCTGAGCCTTCGGGGAGTGGCGGTATAGAAGTTTGAAATAATAAATAATAAATATAAATGAATTATATTCTAATGTGATAAGGTTCTTGGAAAGATACAAATGTATAAACATTGCAGTTACTGTGATACACAATTACTCCTGTTTCACCACGTACTGGGCAGCATCTGGTGAGATTGATGGGAATCTTTTCCTCTGTTGATTGAGAAGCATCTGTCTGACACTCCTCTCCACTCCTATAAATGATCTTAATTGTGATGACCACAAGCAGGACCTTCTCTTGCAGTTTCTCCTTGTGCCAGATATTGGGCTGAGCTTTAGCACAGCAGGTTATTCACCAGCTGCAGTAAATCTTGTCAACTGAAAGGTTGATAGTTCAAAGCTTGGCCATTAGCCCAGCTTCTGCCTACCTGGCAGTTTCAAAAATAGCAATGTGAGTAGATAAATAGGTACTGCTTAAGCAGGGAGGTATTTAAGGCACCCATAAGGAAATGTCAGAAAAATGCCAGCAATTCAATTAAGGAGGAAGTTTACGAACACCAGCCACAGCACCCCACTCCCCTTGGCAAGAACCAAGCACTGCCTCCAAGATGACAAAGATGGGAAAGCCTATATATACCTCTACCTATGTACAATTGTCTGCCTTGTCAGTGTATAAACTGCACTGAATGTTTGCTATATATGTGTTCTGTGATCCACTCTGAGTCCCATTCAGGGTGAGCTGGACAGAATATAAATATTGTAAATAAATAAATAAATAAATACAAATATTCTTTGTGTGACAGGTAGGTGGAACTGTTGGTCTGTTTCTTCTTGAACAGATCAGCATCAGTCACAGTGGCTAGTTGGGGATTGGTGGACTTTCATAGTCACTCTGTATCCTAAAACTAGGGGCTACATAGGGGTCATGAATATGAAACAGTTATGACTGTGTAACTCTAGTGGGTTTCATAAACAATAAACAAGAATGTAAACCTGGAGAGTCGTGTGGTTTCCAGGCAGTATGGCCGTGTTCTAGCAGTATTTTCTACTGATGTTTCACCTGCATCTATAGCTGGCATCTTCAGATGATCCTAATTTTTTAATCACTACAATTTCTGGGTTGCATTATCCTCTGTTAAATCTAAGGTTTTTCTATGAAATCAGTGGCCGATTAGCACAGCCCTTTCTAGATTGTGCCCTCAGTCTAGAAGGACTGAAGGACTGAAGCTGCCATTGCTCTAAAAATAAGGATAAAAAGTAAGCGCCACTTTACAGCCTCCCTGCAGAGTTTAACCTGAACTGTGCAATTTTCACATTGGGAGCATCTGCATGTGATAAGTAGTATTCATCAGAAACGCATTCAAGGGCAAAATGTTGTCATTTACAGCATTTCACTTCAGCTAAAAGAGCTTCAGGGAATTGCAGAAGAAATTTCTGTTCCAGGAATTTGACAAACTATCGAGGGATAACTGCAGAGATCAACAGTGATTCGAGGATGAGTCAGATGGGAATGATGAAAGGCTCTCAAAGATGTTTTATTATTATTGTAAAATCATCTCTAAGGTCAGCTCTGATTTTAGCCAGAAATAATTTAAGCTTTGCAAGAGAGTTGTCAGGGAGTGAGGGAGGAGAAGAGATATAGGCGGTTCACTCCAATTAACCAAATATTAAGCCAATACACAAAGGAGATGAAGAAGTGAATATAACAATGTTGATGGTTGGGAAGTGTACATATATTGCAGCTGGAATAATTGTTTGTGAACTGGGGGCCTCTTCATCAGATATTAATCTTAAATTTGAGGACTTTATCACATGAGGCAGGCAAACCAACAAAACAGATGGACCTTTGATGAAGACATTGTGCGCACCCCACTGTCAGTATGCCACCACCCAGTGATTCTCCCATCACTAGCTATTAATGGCAAAAACCCATAAATAGTTCCCAGTCCTGCAATTCCTGTCACCTAACTTGGTGTGATGGACCCCTTCTGCTTCTATGTTGGCATGTTGGCAGTAAAGTGAAGTCAAGGGGCAGGTTTTCCCTCTTCTTTACCCTCATTATTCAGAAGTTGGTAATTTTTCTTTTATTTTACATTTTATAGTTGTATGTGCCTTTTACAAATACTGAAATAGAGCAATTGTACTAAAATAAAAAAATAAGGCAAATTAAGGTAGTGTGGGAAGATGAGGGTTCATGGAAGTATGATTCTTCAGATCCACTGAATAATGTTTCAGTATCAACATTTGTGGTTGAAATGTCTGTAATACTCCCCTCACCAAAATATGGGTTGGATCCAGATTTAGCCCCAGTGGCATGGGTTAATCATAACTAATAAACCGTAGTGTTACAGTAGGTCTAGTTCCTAAGTATAACTATGTCCAGATCAGGCCCAGATTAACACCTTTTTGCGCCCTAAGCCACACTTTGGAATTATACCCCCTTTAAGCCAACCTGTACCGCACCCCCATCCTTTCATCCACTCGTCCCCCTTAGAGCCCCGCATCCAGCTGTCCCGGTGTGGCCCCACTAGGTCCGCCACAGGAGTTTCCCTCTCAGCAGGCACTATGGATGCAGGAATGGGGGGAGGAGCCTCCTCCCCGATGCCGGGGCTTGAAGCACTTGGCTCCTACCTGGTATCGGGGATTGAGCATGCGTCAGCAGCTGTACCGATGCCATGCTTCTCCCTGATACTGGGGCTTGTCACGTTGCGCTTCTCTACTGTACTGGGATTTGCGCATGTGCCGTAGCCGGCAGTTGCGCTTCTCTCTCCAGTAAGGAGGAGTCTCCTCCTTGTGTTGGAGGAGGAATACCAGCTTTCATGGTGTTAGGGCATGCGCAGACTGCTCAATGGAGTTTCCTGTACTTGCACTGAAGGAGCCAGCAAGTGGATGCTGTCGGCATCGAGGGAGTTAATTCAGCAACCAAGTAGAATCAATGATGAACTGGAGTGCAGCATTTGCGAAAACCCTAATTGTGACAATGTCTTTCCTGTAGTGTAATATATATATAGCCATGAGAATAACTCTCTAGTCATCTGATGCTATGGATTCCATTTAAAGTACTTTCTGCATAGACTCCTATTGAACAAAGTGTACTCTTAATTCAGGGGATAAAAAATAACACTAGAGACAAAACAAATTATACCATGCAAAAATTAAAAAACTAATTTAAAAACAAACTCACGCATAATTTCAGTAATGCTTTGGCCTGCAGCATTTGGTGGAGGATGAATGGCCAACTGAAGTTAATGGCTCCCAGCTCTCTATCATTAGGTCATTCATCTTTTACACGTCACTGAGCCTTTGGCGACTCAATATATGGACACAGTTAATATTGAACCAAAACTCCTTTGGGCTTGCAGGGTGACAGATGCTGGGCAAGAGTGCAGTGCATCTGATCAGCACTTCATAAATAATACAATTTGCTGTGAGGGGACTGTGGAAGGTAAATAAAGCTAAAGTTTGTCTGCCTAATTATTAAAGATCTTAGATCGTGTTGCAAACTTAATGGGGTTATCACTTAGTTCCATCAGAAGCAAGGCAATGTATAATTGTCCTCATAGTTTCTGCAGATTCTTGTGTTAGCGTTCCACAGTGTTTAGGGAGACTCCAATATTTAACAACGATCTTTTTAGGTCCATCCTTTGTTTTAAGGTTTATCAGGGCAGGATTTTTTGACATGCAGAATATTGAGCAATCAGAAGTCGGAGGAGAGAACTAAATCAGGAGGGTTTGCAATTAATTGAAGTGGTTTGGGGATTTCTTAGTGGTTGGCTGGTTGGTTTTGTTGTCCAAGATCATTGGCATTTGGAATTTATATCCTCAAGGGATCCTTTCCTAGAGCTTGGAAGCAATTATTTACAAATAGTTCGTCATGAATGTATTTCCTTGTAGAACCAAATTACATTATGATTGCAATTTGAGCAGGGTCAGATTCTCCAGTTGTGACTTCACTAAATGAGGAAGGATGAACACTACATGGTTAGAGTATTGGCATCCTCTGTGGGTGCTGATGTGACAACAAGGTTAATGGAAGGGGAGTGTGGTCTGTAGTAGAGGCTAGTAGGAGTGAAGAATGTAGTCTAGTAGGAGTGGGGAATGCAGGAACGGGTTGTGGTGCAGGTCATGAGGCCATGAGTTCGAAGTCAGCCCAGGTCAGAGTGAGCTTCCGGCCATTCTAGCTTGCTGTCGACCTTTGCAGCCGGAAAGACAGTTGCATCTGTCAAGTAGGAAATTTAGGTACTGCTTATGTGGGTGAGCTAATTTAACTAATTTAATTCATTGACGACACCATAAAACACTCTAGCAATGTGCAAAAAGAATGAGGAAGTACTCAATCGGTGTCACAAGTGGATGGTGAAGTGACAGCTCCCCTGGTGGCCGGAATTCAGAAAGCATACGCTCATGAAAGCTGGAAAGTTAAATAGCCTCTGTGTCTCTGTCTATATATGTTGTGTGTCTATGGCATTGAATGTTTGCATGTATATGTGCATTGTGAACTGCCCTGAGTCCCCTGCGGGGTGAGAAGGGTGGAATATACATGCTGCAAATAAATAAATAAATAATAAATAAATAAATAGTCTTTAGTAAGGGATGTGTGTTTCAGAAAGAGACAGTGAAAGCATATGAAAGTGGGAATCTAAAGAGTACCTTGAAAACTGCAACAATTATAGAAATTAATTATTTTTTTGCCTTTTGAAACCAATTTCAACAAAGTACATTTCAAAAACAATGTTTCAAATACTATCATATCTAGGTGCATTTTCTTATACTAAGAAAAACGTACATGTCATCTTTTTCGGAGACTTCATTGTCTATGCACTTGGAGAGCTATCCTTCTACTCCTGTGTCTCCTGTTTGAATGGTCAAGGGAATGTTCCACAGCATTCTACTGGAAAAGAAGAGTAAGAGTAATCTGATGCTGCTTTTTGTCAGAATATTGAGCTCCTTAGCTGTGTAGAAGAAAATACTTCTGCAGACCCAGAATGAGTACAAACAGCTTTACTGGCACAGACAAATTGCACAGACATCCAACACTTAACATCAGCCATATGGGAAGGAAGAAGCTGGCTTGGAGCCTCCTACATATACTGGTCACAGAGTCTTGCATCATCTCACAGAGGAATGTGCAGTAAACTTCTGAGAAACCTCAGGATTTTTGAGAAAGCCATTTCTCAGGTGTAGCAAAATGCTGTAGGCCAGGTACCGTCTAAGAGACTACAACTCCCATGATTCCTAGCCAGCATGACCTAGGGTCAGGGATTCCAAGCTTCTGTATTCCACAATAGACTAAACCTAATGACCTACCTCTGCTCTTTGTGTGTGTGTGTGCTTGCATGCCCCAGCGGTTAACCCAAATGAAAGCAGTACTATATAACAGACCTGATTCCAGCAATTTTTTCTGGGAAACATGTGAAAGAATTTAAAAAGAAGAAAAGAATTGCAGGTACAGAGGGTGGATGGGTGGGTTTCCCTGAAATCAGGCTTTGTGTTGATGACATTTCCCTCCCTTTGAAATCCGTGCCCTTCAGAGCCTTCTAGCTTTCCGGAAGGCTTGCAAAACACTACTGTACCGGCAAGCTTTTGGGCCTTGAGAAATTGTTGTTTCCCTGCTGTTGTATGTTATTTTGCTGCCGATGTTTTTAATATGATGTTTTAATGTGACGTTTTTAACTGTTGCTGCAATTTGTGTAAGCCACCCCGAGCCGGCTGGGAGTGGCGGCGAATAAGTTTGAATAAATAAATAAATAATAAAATAATAAATAGATGCAATTCTGCCTCTTTGTGGACATGCCTTCAAGCCATCCATCGGCTTATGGCAACCCACTGAATTTCACATGTTTTTCTTAGGCAAGAAAGGTGATTTTCATTTTCCTTCATCTGGAATATAACCTGCAGCATCTGGAATTTGTTGGTGATCTTCCAGTATTCTCAATGAGACCTACTTTTTAGAGACTTTGCTATTAGTGACATCCACAGGAACTTCCTCCTGGGGATAATACTCTGAGGCCCTTAAGTCTTTTTAATACACCTGTAAGAAACTGGGGAGACAAGTGTGGTTAAAATAGTAGCTAACCCACTTCATCACATTAAATACTACTGAGCCACTCACTTAAGAAATGGCAACATGACATAGGCTTCAAGTGTAAGGTAGAGATATCTTGGGGTTAAAAAGCATTACAATGAGTTATCTTTTCAGACACTTTCTAATCCGGTTGGCAAGTGACTTTTTTTGCAAATTACCTGGATAGAAATGGGCAAAATGGTCTGTCATGTGATGGTATTTGTCATTCTCAACTTTAAAATGATATGGTTAGGCAATTTGTGGGAGGAGCTGAAATGCCCCTTTCAGAAAAAGCTCCATCATTAACTTTTGCTCACGGAGGAGGGAAGATCAGCAGTGTGTTGTGTTCCTTTCTGTCTCATGCACTTTCTGGGGCGTCTTTCTCTCCCTTCCTTCTCTGTGTTGTGTGTGCCATGGGTTACCTCCTCCTCCTCTCCTTCTTTCCCTCCTTCCTTCCTTCTTCCAGCATGGTGAATGAAGGTAGAGCTCCCGGGCACCTCCTCCCTCCCTCTTCTCTTTCTTTCTTTCTCTCTTTCCTTCCTTCTTCCAGCATGGGGAATGAAGGTAGAGCCAGGCCTGGATTACCCATAAGGCCACCCGAGGCCATGGCCTCGGGCGGCACTTTTGGGGGGGCAGCAGATCTGGACCCCAATTTTTGTAAAAAAAAATTCCCAAAAAAATTCGAAAAAAATTATTTTAAAAAAGGGTGCATGCACGGGGCGGCGCAAGTGCCATCCACGCTGCCCCCTCCCTTTGTTCTGCTCCCCTCGGCTCTGCTTTAGGAGGGAGGGAGGGTCGGCTCCACCTGACTCCGCCCCTCCTCGCCCCGGCTCCGCCCGGCTCCGCCCCCACCTCCTCGCCGGCGCGGAGCCGATCCTCCCTTTCTCCTAAAGCCGGCCTGAAAAGGGCGATTTCGGCCGCATGGCTGCTTTAGGAGGGAGGGAGGGAGGAGCAGCTGTGGGGAGGCCCCGCATCGGCTCCGGGGGTGGGGCTTTCCTTCCTCCTCCTCCTCCTCGTGCCAGCAAGGAGGCGGGGGCAGAGTGGGGTGGAGCCGGGGGGTGGGGAGGGGCAGAACCAGGGGGTGGGGAGGGGCGGGGAGGGGCGGGGAGGGGCGGAGGAAGACCCTTTGGCCTTGGGCGGCAAAAGGGCCTGATCCGGGCCTGGGTAGAGCCCCCAGGCACCTCCTTCCTTCCACCTCTCCTTATTTCCTCCCTCCCTCCCTCCCTCCCTCCTTCCTTCCTTCCTTCCTTCCTTCCTTCCTTCCTTCCTTAAAACTTTTCTTTCTTGAAGAGAGAGGAGGATCACTGGAATGGTGGCAAATATGCCTTCTTCCCTCCTCCTCCTCCTCCGGTTGACCCCAAAGACTATCTAGTCCAACCCCCCTTCTTTTTGCCATGTAGCAAAAACACAACCAAAGTACCCCAACAGATGGCCATCCTGCCTCTGAATAATAATAATATAATAAAGAAAATATGTTCCTACCGTGTTTCCCCGAAAGTAAGACACCCCCGATTGTAAGAAGTATCGGGGGTGTCAGCGTGGTCGGCTAATGTAAGCCATACTCCATGCGAAGGGTGGGGAAAGAAGGAGCAGGAGGCGGGCGAGCGGCGTCGCGTCAGAGGCCAGGCCTCTGATGCGACGCCACTTCGCTCCGCCTCTTGCTCCTTTTCCTTCCCCCACCCTTCGTCCATTTGAGTGGATGAAGGGCAGGGGAAAGAAGGAGCAAGAGGCGGAGTGAAGTGGCATCCCGTCAGAGGCCTGGCCTCTGACGCGACACCCGCCCCGACTCTTGCTCTTTTTCCCCCCGCCCTTCGTCCATTTGAGTGGACGAAGGGCAGGGGAAAGAAGGAGCAAGAGGCGGAGCGAAGCGGCGTCGCGTCAGAGGCCTGGAAAAAGAAAAAGAAAAGCGGCTGTTCTTTGGGTGGCGGCGGCGGAGGAGGAGGCGGAGGAGGCGGGACCGAGTGAGGCGGCGGCCGGGGGTACGGCTTACCGTCGCCCAATGTAAGCCGTATTCCGAAAGTAAGGCGTAGTGGGACTTTTCGGGGGGAAAAGAAAGTAAGACATTTTCTTACTTTCGGGGAAACACGGTAGTTTGCAAGTGTTATTTCCTGTTTAATAATAATAATAATAATAACTTTATTATTTGTGAGTCGCCCTCCACCACTGGTGCTCCGGGCGACTTACATCATTAGCCATTGTGTTGTCCTTAACTTGAAAGTAGCTTTGTGCTCTAGAAACTACATTTTTGTGCTCACAAACTATTTTAAATTGGCGGAGACTCTACAAGATATTCAATCACTGAGAAACTTAGGCAAAACGTGCTATAGCATGATTTCCCTCCTGCAAAGACAAAGTTTTTGCAGTTTAATACACTTTTCCCATGTCTTTTTCAAGAAAATTACATTTATAACCCAGGAACAAAAATTATACTCCAGGAGAGAAGGTGTTTCTTTTCACCAAGAAAAGAAAACAGGGGAGGAACAGTGGATGGGAACAACTCCACAATGTGATGGCAAATCGGATGAGAACTCCTGAATAAAATGAAAACTTTGCTCGTGTGTGATGGAGGTAGGAAAATAATCCATTTAATTTCAAAACAGAGTATGCCTGAGCTGTATGGTAAACATATTCTTCCAAACACTTGACATGTTCAGTGGGATGAAGTCTTACATTTCTTTTTGTTTGTTATATGCTCTTGGTGATCTCAATGATGCTGTAAGGATTAGAATATGTTTTCTGATTGTTTTCTGCCTATGATTTTTGACTGAGTGTTCGCATCCTGTAAAACACACCATTTCTTTGCTGTTGATTAGACATATCACTGAGGTTACCCAAAGCCTAATGCATGCTTTTAAAGCTTTTCTATTTCTAGATAAAGCTTTCTAAAGCCCTAAGCCCATTTCTCTGCTTCGAATAGACTGTCTCATTCCAGGTACATAAAGATTCACTAGTGGTTTTTCCTTCCCTTTGGTGGCTGTCTTTTGAAGAGATAGCTTCAAGCAAAGAGCCCTCATTAACTCTGCAGTATGTAGAGAAAGTTCTGCTGAAAGGGCTAACATTTCTTACAGATCTAAAGTATTTTTTGCCACTATGGAATCTTCAGAGGAGGAGGAAATAATAATAATAATATACTTTCATTTTTAACCTAATCATGAACAACTTGTATCTCCTGAAAATGAGGATCCTGTTAAATTCCACCCACCCTGCTAAGAAATGCCACCACAATTTCCTTTCCTTCTAACCATAATTCAGTTTATTTTTGAAAACTAGATGCAAGGAACAAACAGGAGAGAAAGGTCATCACTTTTATGATTTTAAAATAAGTTTCAGAAGCATTTGGATGGCACAGATCGTCCCAAATTAGTTCCTTTCTTGGATTCATATTTTCCCTCCTAGATCCTCTCCAAACCATTTTCCTTCATGTGTATGTGAGTCTCTTCAAGTTATTTATTTATTCCATGAAATTCATAGGCTTTTCTAAGGTAAGGAATATTCAGAGGCTGTTTTACCAATTTCTTTCTCTAAAATATAGCACATTGAATTCATTGGTGATCCCCTAATCAAGAATTAACAATTGCTGACCCTGCTTAGCTTCCACAATTTATTTATTATTTATTTACAGTATTTATATTCTGCCCTTCTCACCCCGCAGGGGACTCAGGGTGGATCACAATGTACATATACATGGCAAACATCCAATGCCATAGACACACAACATATATAGACAGACAACATATATAACATTCCATGTTCTGGCCACCAGGGAAGCTGTCACTTCCTCATTCTTAAAGCGAGAAAGGAGGGGGTGCGGCTATCCAAACACAACAACACAAAGGACTGAAACATGAGACTGGGTGGTTATGTAACCGAGCTACAAATAGTAGCGCAAAAGGTTATAATTGCAAAACTGCTTACTCACTGCGTGCAACAGGGTCATTCATGGTGGTACCTCATAAATAACAATAAAGAAATCCCAAATGGTCAGTCCGCATTTTGTAGTCCTTAAGTTGAAAAGTCCAAAGAAAACACTGGCGAACCATGCGCAGCATGCTGGCTGTAGAAGATCCGCATTGGCAGAGCACAGTTCAATCTCAGCGGACTGATGACAAAGTTCCAAATGACGAAGGTGTGATGGGTATACCGGGTGGACAAAGACAGCAGTCCCACAATTGCAATCCTAATAAGTTGAGAGCAATCAGGAGGATACATCCCAGTCAGGAAGTGGAAAGTAGTAGTGGAAGAAATCACTCCACTAGCTGGGGGAGCTGGCTAAGGAAGCCAGTGCCATGCCGACGGTTGGAGAGGATTCCAGGCACCAAATGAGGTTGTTTTCATGCCTAACCGGCAGTTCATCAAGGCACAATTTTGGTCAGGTGCTCACTCTGACCTGGGCTGGCTTCGAACCCATGACCTTTTGGTCAGTAGTGATCTTAATTTATTTTTTAAAAATTTATTTTTATTTTATTACTCATGCTTCTATGCCGCCACTCCCGGGGGGGCTCGGGGCGGCTCACTCCCAGCCAGCTGTGCCACAGTCAGATGAGATCTAGTGCCTTTATGGTATTTTGTCTGATTTCCTTTTCACATATCTGTAAATTAAGTTCTTTTCCAGATTCTCTCCTAAATCCATTTCTGTCCTGGATTCCACAGATCCATATCTTTTCCAGATTGTCATCAAATGTATTTGCTTCCAAGATCTTACCAAATACATTTCACTCCTAGATCATCCAAATTAATTTGCTTATCAGAGCCCTCTCAGACTCTGTAAAAATCCTTTTTTCTCCAAGAGAAAATGTTTTTTGTCCAATATTCCCCTTCACACCAATGTGTGAATTCGTGTAGCAGAATGACTTAGTGTATCTTTCAAATTGTATGACTCTAGGACAATCCACCTGCTGGGGCTTTGTTTTGCATGAGGGATGGTGTTGGTGTGTATGTGTCTAGCCTTCTTCAGCTAAAATAATTGTGTCTGTTGTTTTTTTTAAAATACCTGGAAATATATCCTGCATACCCTTCCCTCTGCCATCCAGATGACCTTTATTCTCCTATAGGAAAAATTCATTCTCTCAATGACTGTTGGGAACGGATCAACTTATTAAGCTCAAGTGCTTCTTGCTATTGGTGGTGAGGTGTCTTCCACTTGATTTAAAAGGAGCATCAATCATCAGACACAATAAACATGGGAAATATCAAATATATTTCAAATTTATTTATTCATTATTGTAATCACAATAATGAATAATGGAACTGCAAGAGTCGAACATCAAGTTGATGTGTAGGTGGAAAGATAACTTTTCAAGAAGTAGAAAAAAATGGTGGTCCTATGGGGGTGGAAAGCTTTCCTATGAACTTAAGAAGAAGCTTTCCTCCCTAGGTTTTAATGAGATGTATTTCTTCTAAGAAATGACTTTGCCACTTGCATTTAAATGTGAAACTAGCTACTGCATTAGCCTGGAAAATTGATTGGTCACATTGAGATGAAAAACTCCCTAAAATCTAATACTATGCAAGAAAGCTTGATTAGTTTGTGCAAGTGTTCTGTGCAAACACAGAAAGAGACTACCATAAATTATAAATGCACCAAATCCAGACAAGTACTCTACAATTATACATAATAATCTCAATGTATGTGCTAGCAACTATGTTTTAAATATGAAATCCTTCTCAGCCTCTTTGCCCATCCCTCTCCATCCTCAATATTCTGTAGGAACAACTGAAATCTCTGATGCAGACAGAGCCAGAGAAAAAATTAATATTTTCCAAATCACATATAACATGATGGGGAATGGGCATCAACATTAATTCTATGGTTCTCTCTCCCTCCTAAAATGTCATATTTGGAAGACTTCTCCACAAATAGTTTTAGAAATTCAGATTAAAATAATTGTTGCCCATGGTACTTGGCATTGTCTGCAAGTGACTTAATTGGACACCAGAGCTTGGATACCATTGGTAGTCCCTGCTAAAGCAGAAATGTTTAAACCAATGGTATTTACATGAGTTTTAACACACAATTCAACAATTTGTTCAATGAATTTACTCTAGTGGAGACTACCAAAAGGTTTTAAAACCCAAACCCCCAATAAGGCAGTTCTCTATTAAAGCAGATGTGAATGATAGTTGCTCACCACAGATGACTAAACTGTGCATCATTTTACAATCCAGTTCACCCCCTCACATTGTAGATCTAAAAATAATATTATCAAGCCTTCTGTCTGTTCATGACCCTTGCAATGAGTCCCCAAATTAACTTCTTGTCTAGTTTGCTCTTCAGTCACAATGATAAATATGCTTTTAGCTGCATAATTTTGTAAAGTGTCATGTCCAATAATGGTATAAATGAATACTACTGTTACTACTACTGATGTTCACATTAGCAGCAGGAAATTGTAAATTTTATCTATCTTACTAATGTGATATTGCAGAATGCAATATTAAAACTGCTTTCAGAATAAACAGACATAGTTAGAAAATGTGTATGGAAATGAGGTTACATTGGTAAATACAGGTGGAACAATGGAAAAGGGTCTAAAATTTTAATTGAGTAATGACTTGAAATAATTTTTATAAGATGAGGTATAACTGGTATTTCACACCAGAAAGGTTTTCTAAGGCCCCTTACACACAGCTGTATAAAATCCACATTGAACTTGATTATATGGCAGTGTGGATGCAGATAATCCAGTTCAAAGAAGATATTGTGGATTATCTGCCTTGATATTCTGGGTTATATGGCTGTGGGGAAGGGCCTTCAGATGTATAAGGCCCTTACTGTCATGATGCAAATGCCAATTAAAGCCAAACCCAAGAGTAAAAAGGAGTAACAAAGAGTTTATTGTACAAGAAATGGGAATGGGACTAACAAAAACTAGCCTAACCGGCCAAAACCCCCCAAAAACTCATGGAGAAGCCCAAAATTGCTGAAGGAATAGTCAAAAGCAAAGTAGAGACATCATCTGCGACGTCCTCAGGGGGTTGAGCCAATAGCGTAGTCAATAACCGGTCCGGAGTCGTGGGCAGGAGAAAGACGGAGAAACGAGGAGACAATCCAAGGTCCACAGGAGCTACATGCAATGGGGACAACATACAACGTAATCCCCACAAAACACATTGTCAACCTCCCTCCATATATACAATACCATTCTTGTAGCTTGTGACACTCACAGAAAGTCCAGCGGAGTTCAAACCCCACCACAAGGAACACACGGCTGTAGCTGGACAGAAAACAGAACATTTTAACCCAAAACCGCTCACCTTTCCCAACTGCGGCAGCAGCATCTCAGCCCAAAAAGAGGAGAGTAAAACCTCAACTCACGAGTAAACTGGATCAGGAACACAATGCAAGATAACAGGATACCAAACAGGATACAACACAGGATACCAAGAACAACTCCTTGCTCGCCGCAAGGAAACTCCCCAAAAAGACCACGTTAAATAGACCTAGAGATCAGACTCGCCCGAAGAGGACAACTCCCCCTGATTAGGCGATGCAGCTGCCTCTCTTTCTGCAGCTGAAACCTTTTGGGAGTCCCTCCAAGTTCCCCAGCGTCTTTCAAAACTTAGCGTATCCCAATCATTCCCTGAGGTTTCAGAGGGCCAGTCATTATCACTATCAAACCCCAGAAAAGTATCACTAATGGTGGCTGCATCATATACATCCTGAATTTCCTTTACTTGAGTCCAGTCCAATTCAGCATCACTGCCTTTTGACGAACCTTCCCTATCCCTGGGAAAACCCTCAAAGGACTCAGAGTCAGTAGGAGCCATAAGTATTTGCCGTACTCTCTTCCTTTGTGCCAAACTTTCACTGCTGGAATCACTTGCAGCCCTCTTTCTGCCTGCTCCAGCGTTTAGGTTACTCTCAGCCCCACCCAGTTCCATACTACACTTAGATGCTGTAGATTCAGCATCCTCCCCAGCCCTACTCATAGGCAGAGCCGCGGGCTCAATCACAACACTTACATTGTAAGATGTATAAAATCAACTCTAGTGATTGTTGGAAGTGTGGAGAAAATGTTGGTGCATTTTATCAACTTTAGTGGTCATCTACAAGGGCCCAGAAATATTGGGCACAAATACATCTGGTTCTAGAAGAAATTGTTAAAGCTAAATTTGAAATCAAACCTGAACTCAATTGCTAGGGATGTTAGATGATTAACTCGAGAGAAAATGTCATATGCTATATATGACTATGGCAGTGAAAATTATCTATGCTCAAAAATGGAAAGATTCAACAATCACAACACAAGATGATTCATTCATGAAGATATGTGAACTAGTAGAAATGGTCAAACCCAAAATATCACTGTATGGGGAAAGGACAATGGCTTTCCCCCACTTTAATTGGCATGAATAATTTAGGGAATAAAGCCACTAGGCAGATAATGTAACACACTTGGATTAAACATTTTAGATTTGTACATAGTCAATGTTTAGTACTTTTAGTGTAGTGTGCATTTTATAGTAGGAAAATGAATATCTACTTTTTTGTCTTTGTCTTTTGTCTTGTGGTTTATATTTTTGCTTTTTATGTCTGCTTGTAGATTTTGTTAGTTTTTACTGAATAAAAATTATCAAAAAAGAAAGAAAGAAAAAGGAAATGAAGTTTAAAGCTCAAGGGTTTTTTAACCCAAATCCCATTCTTTTCCACTGAATTCACTATTTATAGTCTTCTGCTTCTACCCCTTTCCCCTTTCTATATAGGATGTGTGCATATATAAACACTAGGGCTGTGCAAAATTATCGCTAGTCCACATAAGTCTGCTCAAATTTGTTAAATTCGTACTTAATATGTGATATCCGACATGTGGGCATGGCCCGTACCTCAAACATAAGAATCAAAACTTACCCAATACTTTTTTGTTTGAATCTTGTAAACCTCAGAAGTCTCCCAAAGTCAGTTTCATTTTCAGTGCAAACAAGCAAAGCAAAGACAAAAAGGCTGCAATTCCTTGTTAAATTAAGAAGAGCAAAGCAGCAGGGAGAAAGTAGAGTCCGCTGGGAAAGAAATAGAAAAAGCACAGAATTCAGAGAAAGGTATTTTGGGAAGGCAAGGAGCCCTATGCCAGAGAGTTCAAAATGCCCTGCCCTACACTACATTTTTCCAGAGTTCTGGTCAGCATCAGAAAGCCCCAGTCAGGATAGGGGTGAGATTTGTCCCTCTGTAGCAGCAGGCAGCCAGGGTTCCAATAAATTGTTGAGTCTGCAAAGAGGAGGACTGACTGATACTTTCAGTAAGTAAATCTCTGTTCTGTCTGGGAAGAAATTCTTAAATGGAAGTTCTGTTTGTTAATATGAGAGACATTGAATGAGATAGCTGTTGAGGCTTTTTTTTATTTTAAATTGATTATATGTATTTTATGTGTTTTACATGTATCTCAACTGATTGTTGTAAACCACCCCGAGCCTGCAGGAAGGAGCGGTATACAAAATTGAATAAATAAAATAAAAAAATAAAAAAAGTTTTTGTCAAAACTTTTCAAAATTCCCTAAAATCAGTAGCTGTGTGAATATTTCCAAAAGTTGGGGGAATTATCCTGTTATTTATTTATTTATTTATTTATTTATTTATGTATGTATGTATGTGAATTACTGGCCATTATCAGAAGACCTTATTGTTTATCTGCGATCCCAACTTATTGGGTAGGTAAAGGTTTCCCCTTGATATTAAGTCTAGTTATGTCTAACTCTGGGTGGTGGTGCTCATCTCTATTTCTAAGCCAAAGAGCCGGTGTTGTCCATAGACACCTCAAAGGTCATGTGGTCAGCATGACTGCATGGAGCACCCTTACCTTTCCACAGAAGTGGTACCTATTGATCTACTCACATTTGCATGTTTTTGAACACCTAGGTTGGCAGGAGCTGGGCTAACAGTGGGAGATCACCCTGTTCCTGGATTCGAACCACCCATCTTTTGGTCAGCAAGTTCAGCAGCTCAGTGGTTTAACCCGCTGTGCCACAGGGGACCCAACTTACTGGGAGCCTCTTTTAGATTCTAGAGGGCATGGAGTAAAGGGGGATAGGGTTGACTTGACAGTTGGTGGGGCTCCTAAATTTTCTGGTTTAGGACATTGAGAGGTGCACTTTTCTCTTTTGACTGAAAAGTTTGCATTTGAACTTGGACAACAATAGGTGAGGCCATTGATTTATTATTTCCTTCAGGAAAATTTAAAGATGTTACCAGAAACAGTGTGTTCTGCAAACCCAAGCAACAAATGAAATACAATAGAAGATGACATGGTCAAGGCCCTGTCTTACCAGCGGATCAGGTGCTTTGCAGAGAGATGCTTTGGCTGCACTATTTTCCATAAGCACTGCATGAGCCAGACGTCTTAACTTTTCATGCCTTGTGCAGTTTTTTTTACACACACTTCTTGTAACTCTTTTTGTCTGCTGACATGTTTCATTTTGGAGCTTTCTCCTCTGTGTATTTATGTCCCTTCTTTCTTCTCCCTCTGGTAGTTTTGCAATTTTGTCTATTTCCATTCGATCTGCTTTATCCTCCAGCATTTTCAGTTTGTAACTTCAGAAGATACTAAAGCCTTTCTCCCCGAGGTGAGTCCAGGCACTTCCTATCACCTAAGCATGGTGTTTCTGATACCAACTACAATTTAGTCTCTAATCATATACCCTGTCAGTTTTCTGTAATTGTAAGTCTGACTCAGCGGCTTGAGATGAGTCACAAATTCCCGATCCCCCCCCCCCAACCATCTCCTTTCAACTTTCAAAAGTCTTATTTCTTTCTGGAATGCAGTACAACACCTTCTAAAATCACTGAGCTGTAGTTTTTCTGTTTCTGAAAGCTGCAAATTATTATACACGGCTAAGGCTGCCTGCACTGTGGTATTTATAAAACAGGATACCTTCTGTAGAACTTCTTTCCCCTTTAGTGCCATTAATCACTATCTAGAGGCTGAAGATGTATATAAATTGCTTGCACAACTATATTATTGGACATCACCAGAGTCCTTTATGAGCTCCCAAGGGCTCATTTTTTCTTCTTTTCTTCAAAATGTATTCAAATTGCTTTCCTTGTCACTACATTCCAAGTGCCATGATTTGATTGCTGAAGTGAAAGGAGACTCTGTCTAAAAAGATTTATGGAGTTAAAAGAGCTTCAATATATGAGAAAGAGACTGGGAAAGTTGGGTCCACCATGCAACAAGTACACCGTTCTGTCCAAAATTGTAAACAAATGTATTCAGCACTGGGAATGTGGCGCAGTCGGCTGGGTATCAGCTGCATAAGATCTCTACTGACCAGAAGGTTATGGGTTTGAGGCCTGCCCAGGTCAGGGTGAGCGCTCGACCAATTGTGTAGCTCGTTGTCGACCTTTGCAACCCAAAAGACAGTTGCATCTGTCAAGTAGGAAATTTAGGTACCACTTGAGTGGGGAGGCTTAATTTAACTGATTTACGAGGCCATAAAATATCCAGGAAATACACACAAAAGGAGTGAAGGAATGCAACAGCTCCTCCTGGTGGCCAAAAAGCTGGAATGTTAAATTGCTTCTGTGTCTGTCTTATATGTTGTATGTCAAATGGCATTGAATGTTTGCCTGTATATGTGCATTGTGATCCGCCCTGAGTTCCCTGCGGGGTGAGAAGGGTGGAATATAAATGATGTAAATAAATAAATAAATTCAGACCTTTTTGCACCTGAAGTGAAAATTCCAAAAATGCCTTTTATTTATTCATTCATTCATTCATTTACTATATTTTTATACCGCCCCTCTCAGCCCGAAGGCGACTTGAGGCAGTGTACACATGGCAAGAACTGCCTACAGATAAAATACATCAACAATTAATAAAACAACCATATAAAACACAAATTTAGCAATTAAAATTTAAAAAACACGATCTCAGCGTCTCATTATTAAAATCGATTAAAATCAATTTTTAAAGAAACTATAGTAAGGAATGAATAGTTTATTGTCTTTTTCTGAGAGTGTAACTGTATATTTTTGAGAATCTATATAAAACCAGGGGTGTGCATGATATTGGATCTCTGTTCCAGATTTGGAGGATTGGTCTGATTTGGCAGCCGAATCCCCAGAAATGAGGTGGCAGGGGCCGATCTTCGGTTGTATTGGCTGCATTTGGCTCCCGTGAAAGAAGAACAGCCATGCTGGGGTTTATCTTCTCACTTCCAGTCTTGCCAGAGCCAATCAGAAAAAGAAAGCAGATCATGTGTCTTTTTGCAAAACTGGCATTTGAGAGGGAGAGATGTGCTAGTTCCGTGTGTCTTAGTGCCGCTGCATAGTGCTCAGGGAATGGATCTCTTTTTGAGAATTCCTTTTTCTTCTGCATAAAATGTTCTTAGTGAAATACATATCTTTCAGTCCTTATATTTTACTAGTAATTTTGCTAGTGGTGAGCAGTGCGTGGGCACATGTTTGTGGTGGGGGAGCTGTGAGTGTAAGAGATTTTTGTGTGTGTTTGGTGTTTTATTTAAATATTTTTAGGGGCAAATGTTCTGCAGTGTGCATCCACACACTCTCACTCTTACACTTAATAAATATAGGAATTGTGTGTGTCTGTGTGGCATGGATAGAGCCTCGTCGGATAACTTTTTGCTTGTAATAATTTCATTAAAATAACCTTTTTGAAGTGATATCGAAGCATTTTTTAAAAACTGGAAGTTTTTTTTGCCCTTCCGAAGCTTTTTCTGCCATTTTTGTAACAACTCAAGAAGTGAGTCGGAAATGATTCAGTGTATTTTCAGCCCTCTACTAACCTGCTGGGAGGCAAGCAGCTTGCATGCTGGGATTGTCCTTGCCTCCCAGCCAATCAGGGGAGAAGTTTTGGGGGAGCACATGGCTCAGAGGCTCATTTGGAGATGGGAAGGGAAGAGAGAAAGGAGAAGGAGAGACAAAGGGAAGGGAGGTTGTGTAGAAGGGAAGTTGTGTTGAAGGGAGGTTGGAAGAAGAGGACGGTGGGCAAGCAAGCAGAGAAGAAGGCTTGTTAAGGACTATTGCTTGCCATGCCTGGCTGTCTAACAAATGGAACAGGCTGACCCACCAATAACATAGAAAGAAGAGAGGACTCACGGAAAGGAACAAAGATATAACAGCAATATAAACATAAATCAATTCCAGGTCTCAGGTTCCAAATAAACATTTATCCACTATAGTTTAAGTATTTAAACAAACACGAGCCTGGTGTAAAGGTTATGCCCACATGCTGTCATTTTTACATACATAGACAGCAAATAGGGACGGTAAGCTCACATGCAAGTGAGTAGACGTCGTAAAAGGCGGAAAGGAGTTCCTGCGTCATCAGAGAGGGACACAGTCCCGGATGTCTCCCAACAAGTAATCAGAGGTCGTAAATAATAGTAAAGTCCCGGTAATAGATGCCAGTCTTATATATTTTTATGTATTAATGGGAAGACGATCCATGGTCAACGAAACCAATATTGATGCGCGCGTTCGTTTCGCCCCCGAAGGGGCTTCCTCAGGACCAGGGGCGTGGCCTAGGTAGCGTTGTCTTACAGACGTCATAAAGCAGGAACCGCACTGAGGTATAATAAACACATATAATACTAAATATCTAAATATAGCTAGGTAGGATTCAAAGTGGGAAACAGCCCAGGGCAATTGGAAATAGATGGTAAAAAGGAAGGGATACATACCAATGCATGAAGAAACACGAGCACCGCAAGTGCTGATGATATCTCTGGGATATCGGGCAGGAGGCGCAAAGGTGCGAGGGAGCCAGGTTTAAGTAAGGATAATACAGGTGTGTTTAAACAAGTAATTCACTGATTGATAATTGATTATTTAACCCTTGGGGTTCCTCGCATAGTAAATTGATTATCCATTTATTTTCAAGCTGCAGGAGCAGTTGTTTTATGTTTTGATGTGGTTTTGGGCGAACTTTTTCTAATACCATAACTGTAAAGTTGTCGTGGGAGTAGTTGTGAGCTTTGAAGTGTGTATATAGTATGGAATTATCACAGCCCGTTCGGAAACGTGATCTGTGCTCACAAATTCTTGTCCGGAGTTCCCTGGTGGTCTCCCCGACATAAAGGCCCCCACAGCAGCCACATGTTATACAATACACGAGATTCTTGGAATTGCACGTTGCCCATGAGTAAATCTTATAGGTTTTTTTGTTGTATGGGCTTGTTATGTAAGTAGAGGTGGAGATGTGTTTGCATATACTGCATTTCCCACATTTCTTAGTGCCATTAGAAAGGGGATTGGCTGGAGGGGCATCCATAGTGGAATCCCTAGTGTGCACTAGTAAGTCTTTTAGATTTTGGGTTCTTTTAAATGCAATCAATGGTGGTCTTTCCAGGCCAGGAATGGAACTGATCAGAGGCCAGAAGTTTCTGACAATCTTTTTTATCTTTTGAGAATGGGGGGTCAAGGTAAGGGGCCAAATGATGTTTGCGGGGGATTCTTTTGACTGGGATTTAAGGAGAGTTTATCTGGGAGTATTATTCACCCTATTAAGGGCATTATCCAATACTCTGGGGGGATACCCTCTTTGTTTAAGGTTATCTAGAAAAATAGTAGCATCCTGCTTAAAATGATGGTTAAGAGAGGAATTCCTTTTTAATCTCAGTAGAGATGAATATGGTAAGTTATCTTTTAGGGGGTAGGGGTGAAACGAGGAGTAGTGTAGGAGGGAGTTGGTACTTGTCGGTTTAGTATAATTTTTCATCCTAATGTATCCTTCAGGGGCAAATATTGTGAGATCTAGAAAGTTGACCTCCTCACTGCTGTATTGAAATGTAAATTGTATTTTTGGGTGCCAGGTGTTGCACCACTGCATAAATTCATCTGGGCTAATAGCTCCATCCAATAAAATTATGACATCATCGATATATCTATAATACCGTTTGATGTGTCTGGAAAAAGGATTGTGGGTCTCAGAGGTAAGGAATTCATGTTCTAGGGCCCCCACATATATGTTGGCCGCAGTTGGGGTTTTCCCACTTTGAATCCTACCTAGTAGGCATGAGAAAAAAGTTATGAAAATCAAAAGAATTCGTAAGTGATTCGTATGTAATGGGACTTTCAAGTTTTTATGGATCGCAAGGCCAATCCCGGAAGTGGACTTTCTTTTTTGAACCCCCTGGGCCCAAAATTTCGTTAGAATTCTAAATATTTCGGAAGGCTCCCTATTACCCCCTCCAAAATCCAAACTCCAAAATCCCAGACATTACTCACAGTCAGATGGGGCCTTTCCATGCTCAAGGCCTACTTTAACTGAAAGGCCTTGCCTCCAGGAAGAGAAAAACCAGCCGGAACCATAAAGAGATCGAAACCGGAAGTCCTAGAGAGGCTGGAGGACTCATCAAAAAGGCACTTTAAACTGCAGGGAAAGGGGCCTGGATAGGAGGGCAGGCGAGAAGGACATGAGGCAGGCTGAAACAATGGGAGAAGAGGTTGAAAACAGCCCGGAGAGGAGCAGGAAAGTGCAGATTCAAGGAAAAGCCATTCAAACCTCCTAGAGATCTATGGCAAAATGAATGGGGAGAAAGCTGCAGTGAAAAGAGCTCTGGAGAAGGTAGGCAACTATTTTATAATAATAATATTTACCCCTTCTAATTTCCTGGAAGAAGGGCCCAGGGCATTATTTAATTCTGATAAAAAATAATAAATAATATAATATTTACCCCTTCTAATTTCCTGGAAGAAGGGCCCAGGGCATTATTTAATTCTGATAAAAATAATAAATAATATAATAATATTTACCCCTTCTAATTTCCTGGAAGAAGGGCCCAGGGCATTATTTAATTCTGATAAAAATAATAAATAATATAATAATATTTACCCCTTCTAATTTCCTGGAAGAAGGGCCCAGGGCATTATTTAATTCTGATAAAAAATAATAAATAATATAATAATATTTACCCCTTCTAATTTCCTGGAAGAAGGGCCCAGGGCATTATTTAATTCTAATAATAATAATAAATATATTAATAATATTTACCCCTTCTAATTTCCTGGAAGAAGGGCCCTACTTGTTATTGATGCCACTGGGATCAATGTAAATGTGAGTAGATCAATAGGTACTGCTCTGGTGGGAAATAACAGCAATCCGTGCAGTCATGCCAAGCCATATGACTTTAAGGTGTCTAAGAGCAACAACAGCTCGCAAAATCAATGGGAGACGCACAGCGAAGTAATAATAATACTAAAATAATTATAGAAACAACTTGGGCCTGACATAATTATAATAATATGTTTGCTTGTTCTTGAGGGCACTAGAGTGCTTGTGGCCTTACATAATTGATAACAGACATGGATTGAAATACTGTAAAATTGACAGGGCTCTAACTACAAACCTAAGAGCATGTTCTAGTTTACCAAGAGCACGTTCCTCATACCCTCCAGGTCACTATCACCCTTACTACATTCTTACTATTAGAATTTATTATTTAATTCTAATAAATGCCCTGGAGAAGCAAGCCTTGACTATTTTATTTAATAATAATACTAATACTAATAATAATAATATATTAATGCTTTATATCTCCCTGCAAGGAAACCAAGGGAAATGTTGCCCCTTGATTTGCCTGTGCTTAAAACACTGTCAGTCCTGTTTCCCTGCTTTTCAGACTTTAGAACCAATTTAGAATTTCGTTAGTAGTTACGTTACATTTTAGAACTTTTTGGAATTTTTTTTGTAAGTCTTTCTATTACTAATTAAAAAAAACACCCCCCCCCCTTGATTTTAGAATCACGATTTTTTGGTTCTAATCCATGCCTACTACCTAGCTATATTTAGATATTTAGTATTATATGTGTTTATTATACCTCAGTGCGGTTCCTGCTTTACGACGTCTGTAAGACAACGCTACCTAGGCCACGCCCCTGGTCCTGAGGAAGCCCCTTCGGGGGCGAAACGAAGGCGCGCATCAATATTGGTTTCGTTGACCATGGATCGTCTTCCCATTAATACATAAAAATATATAAGACTGGCATCTATTACCGGGACTTTACTATTATTTACGACCTCTGATTACTTGTTGGGAGACATCCGGGACTGTGTCCCTCTCTGATGACGCAGGAACTCCTTTCCGCCTTTTTACGACGTCTACTCACTTGCATGTGAGCTTACCGCCCGTATTTGCTGTATATGTATGTAAAAAAGACAGCATTTGTGCATAACCTTTACAACAGTATATTGTTTGTTTAAATACTTAAACTATAGTGGATAAATGTTTATTTGGAACCTGAGACCTGGAATTGATTGATGTTTATATTGCTGTTATATCTTTGTTCCTTTCCGTGATTCCTCTCTTCTTTCTATGCCTGGCTGTCTGCCTTGTCTGGCTGGGCAGCCTGCCTTGCCGCTTGTGTGTTGTTGCTGTTGGGGTTTGGGACGGGTGGGCACCGCGAGGGTGGTGTGTGGGTGGAAAGAGCCACACGGAGGAAGCAAAGCACTCACTTCAACATTTCTAAAAGCCAATGTTGTAGCAGATCTATCTGGCCTCAGCATTTTTTAGTTTGTGTCGCACATTGCCTCAAAAAATTGCCATCAATTCAAGCCACTCTTTGAACACAAACTCTCCTTCCTAAAGTAGTGAAATCAGCTTCCAAGGCAAAAAGGGCAGGGCTGTTTGTTATTTTCTTTGTTTGCGGTGAGTTGCCTAAATAGATACTACAAATCCCATACTTTCATGTCTCCCTTTACCTAACTTGTGAAATCAGCTTAGAAGGCCCCAAAAGCTCTCAGGGCTGGCTGATTGTTATTTCCTTTATTTGCTGTGCATTGCCTAAAAAGACACGGCAAATCCCATACTTTCAAATCTTGCATATTGCGCAATCGCATCCACCATTAATAAACTGATTTGGAACCACCAGCGCCCCCTACATGTGAAATTAGTTTTGATCCATTTTTTAAATCAGCCAAGCCATATTGAGGCTTTAAAAAGACACTAAACTTTAAAAAAGACATTTAACATGCCAACAATCCGCTCCTGCCATCTGTCCACAACCAGGCAGAGAGCTTTTTCCGTAGCAGCTCCGGTGTGATGGAACTCCCTGCCAAGTGATATCCGGACCATACAAGATCTAATCCCCTTTCGGAGGGCGGTTAAGACCATGCTGTTCAAATTAGCCTTTGACTAGATCACCGGACAGGGTGACTGTCTTTACAGCTGCCTAACATACTGGCGTCTCGGGGTTCAGGAAATGTATGCGTTTCTTAATACCTCGCGATGTGACTCGTATTGTTTTAATGTTTTAATATTTTACTGTTTTATTGTACGGCTGCATGGCCACACACATGCCGCCGGTTTTATATGTTGTGACCCGCCCCGAGCCTGCAGGGAGGAGCGGAATACAAAACCAAATAATAAATAAATAAATAAATGAATAAATAAATAGTGGAATGACCTAAACATTTTGAAACTTAGTGACTTGCAGTGGTAAATGTGTTCTCCAAGTGTAGACTTTTTTGTCCCAATAGCCATAAATGATGGAAAGAGGAGACTTGCCATTTCCTCCATTGACACCAATGGGCTGAATCTTCCTGAAGACGAAATTGAGCTTCTGCTTACCAGATCCGAGAAATGGCATTCCCCTCTTGATTTCAGGAACTTCCCAAAAACCAAAATGGGAGCCCAGCTGAAAACAGGATTAAAAAAGGGACTCCCCGAATTTCACACTCCTATGCAAAACATGTTCCTATATAGAATTTTCACACACATGCCAGTTATCACCCAGCTTCAGGTAAGTCTACATTTAGGTGCCCACTATCTTTCTTCTGTTATGCTAACCTGGCATCACTGCTGAGAGGTGAAAGGCAAGGTAACTCAATGTTGCTCCTTTACCTTCTTTTTGTTACTGCTGTTGATCAGAAAGAGATTGGGCAAACAGACAGCCTCAACAAGGGGAGAACTCAGAGCCAAGATAGGATCTCTTGGGGTGATGTGGGCCTTGACGGGTGTCCAGCATTAATGATCTCATGCTGCCATCCGAGTCTCCAAGAATTCTCCTCTCGAACCTCTCTCACAAGACATGTCTACTTCATTTTGTCAGTATTCAGGCATCACTTTTTTCATAGCACCACAAGCATTGCAATGCTGCCTGAGAGGCAAAATTGGTATTCTGGCCCAAAGCTTTGAACAGCTGAGCCTAGCTGCTACTTTCTCATAATCCTAGTCTCTGTTGCTTTAGGTGTTGCTTTCAATTTGATAGTGATAAAAAAATTGCAGACAGACTGCATGAGTTACCACCTCATATACAGTCTTAAGTGTACAAATTGTTCCAGTTAGTGAGTCCTAGTTGTCTTTTGGTAATTTGGCATTCTGAACAGCTGAAATGTCCTTGTGCCTATCTCCCATTATGGACATCTTAAGATGTCTTCTTAGGTTTTCTCACTAGCTGATTCCCAAAAAATGGCAAAGATCCAACAAAAAGTCCAATACTTCAGTATCTCCCTGAAAACAAACATGCATCAGGTGTCTTTGTACCTGAAAACAGAAATCAACAAACTGTTCCTGCTTTGATTTTGCTTGTTTATATCACCAACCCTTTTGTGACCTTCTGTAAGCAGTTTTAAAAATAAATTGTATAAAGGCTTAAAGAATGGTTTTGCTGATTTTTCTTAAAACATCTGTTTATTTGCACTTTATACTAAAGAAAATGTACACAAAATTGTGTATGCAAATGAAGAGAAAGCAGAGCATGGTAGAGTTGTTTGGTCTTATCATTCCATTTTGAAACGAAACAGATTTTGCAGGGCTCCTTGAACTCTGGTGAAGTAGGACTGTTTTTTGTGATGTGCTCGGCTTCTTTTTTGATTGATTTTTTTTCTTCTAAGCGAGAAGCAAAATAAATAGAATATTGTTTCCCTATCATGAGATTATTTGATCCAGAATTATATTTTGTGTGGTTAAGCTTATGATATGGCACTACCTACCTCACTGCTTGTTAATGTTGATGAGGTATGAAAATCAAAGGCTGCAAACCTATAAGATAGACAAACTGCTGCTGCAGTTATGTGCATCCTGCTACCCGTTTGTCATAGCCGCATGATTCTCTTGTCTCGAGCTATTGATGAATAAAACCCATCAATAATCTCCTCCTTCCATCCCCATTACCTACCTACTGCATTGTAACGGGCCCCTTGCACTACTGTAGAAGCAGTAACATGATAGCTGTCGGTGAGATTCTCCTCTGCTCCCTTCTCCTTACCATCCCTGTAATATATATTCCCATATTATATAAAACTTTGCTAGAATTGCACAATTGCACTAAAATTAAAATAATAAAAACAAATTACATGAAAGGTACTCTGGATAGGAAATAGTGTAGGGAAGTGTGATGTGCAGAAAATTGATAGCAGGACTATAGGTTGGCGAATTAGTGCAATTGCACTACTGAAAAGGGCTGTGATCTTGAAGGTCCTGAAGTCAGTACGTATCTATTATTTACACCAGTGGTTCCCAACCTTTGGGCCTCCAGATGTTTTAGACTTCATCTCCCACCGTTCCTAACTGTTGGTAAGCTCAATTCAAAGTGCTGGTTTTGACCTTTAAAGCTCTATACGGTTCTGGCCCAGCTTACTTGTCTGAACGCATCGGCCTCTATGTCCCACCTCGTAATTTAAGATCATCCGGGGCCTGCTGCTCGCTCCCGCCAACCTCTCAAATGCGGTTGGTGGGGACGAGAGGGAGGGCCTTCTCGGTGGTGGCCCCCATCTGTGGAACGCACTCCCTATTGATATTCGATCAGCTTCATCCCTCTAACATTCAGAAAAAGGGTGAAATCCTGGCTTTGGGACCAGCGTTTGCACCCTAGCACGACACGGCACTTTAGACTGGTCAGTTGGCAAATTGGTGGTTAAGATCTAAGACTTTGGATGGAACATTGTTTTAATGGTGATGAATGTATATGATGTTTTTAATATTAACTGTATTTTAATGTATTGAATTCTAGGTGTATTTTAATGTATTTTAATTTTAACTGTTGTTTACTATGTATTGTGTGGCATCAAATTGTTGCCGTCTGTTAGGCCGCACTGAGTCCCCCCTCGGGGATTGAGAAGTAGCGGGGTATAAACACTGGAAATAAATAAATAATAATAATAAGCTGGCTGGGATTTCTGGGAGTTGAAGTTCAAAACACCTGGAGACCCAAAGGTTGGGAACCAGTGATCTACTCACTACTGCAACTGTTGTGTGGAATAGTGGGTTGGTGTGAATAAGCCATTGTAAATTTTGTAACAGATTGAAATATAAATATAGCAGCGGAAATACTTCGGGGATTTCCCCCAAGATGTTGTTGAGTTTCACATCTTATTAACCCCATCCAGCATAGGTAATGATCAATCATTAAGAGTTGTAGGTTAATCCCTGCTTGACTAGACCCATTGAATCAAATGTTTAATGTTGGGTAAGCAAATAGGCAAACTGAGGACTATTAATAAGATTTAGGTCATTATCTGCAAAGCCACAAGCAATGTTTCTTTAACACAGTAATGCATCAGTATCTACCTACTTATCATGAATAAATACATCTATCATGGGTTAATCTATTTGTATTTTAATCTTTTATTGTTTGTATGATGTTTTTAGACTGTATTTTGGCATTGAATCTTTGCTGTTAACCAGTCTGAGTCCCTCTACGGAGGTAGAGAAGATTGGGATATAAAAGTTTTAAATAAATAATAAATAAACAAATTATACATGTGAGGACTTTGTTTTTAAATGATTGAAACAGTTGTCCATGCTTTTAGGTTACTCATTTCAGTGGGTTTTGCATGGAATCAACAGTTCATTAAGACCATAGTCTGTATTTTATTTTCCATGAACATCCCCAAAGTCTGCTTCTATTGAAGGAGAAAATACTGCCATCTTATGATGTCTTCATCAAAATGTATTTATTTTCAGACGTTCACATAAGAACAAAAGTGAAGGATGCCATAGACAGCACACATACTAGCCCAAGGCTGTCTCTTTTATTTTTCAAGGAAGAAGCTGTCTTATTGTGGATTTGTTGGGTTTTGAAAGGTATGTACATATATATTACAAAGTTTGAGTTGCAGCTATATATTAGTATGGCTAAATTGCATGAATCACATCCTGCCACTATAACTAGAAATTGAGTCTTGGGATTGGAGTGTACAGCTTAGATTATGAAAAGAATTCAATAGATTGATCTGAAGCCTGGTGTAATAGAAGAGAATGGTCGATGGTGCTGCTGCTGTTGTCCGCCTTTTCTCTTCCAAAGGAAGAGTGTTAGCTCAGAATAGCTAACACTAAAAATTGCAACAATGACATTAGAAATCATAACAATACTTTTATTTATTATGTATTTATTGACTATATTTATATCCTGCCCTTCTCCCCCCAAGGGGATTCAGATTGGCTTACAATTCAAGGCCGCATAAGCAGATGGGCGAGTGAGAAGGGCGGTTTACAAATGCAGGAAATAAATAAATAAATATACATTAAAACTTTTGTGGTAGGAAGTATTAGCAATGGCTTATGTGTTTGATTAAAATTTGATTAATAGCTTCAAGCCTCAAGCAAGTATGGTATTCTTTTCTCCCATAAACCTTGCTGAGTCTAGATTTATCTTGCTAGTACTGTGAATTACCTGTAATTACAAAATAATATTAAAATGCATTTGGGTTCATATTATCCTAAAGGGGATGAGTTACCAATTTCATCTTGAAATGTATACATCATGAGACATCTTACTGTCTGAATTGGAATATAGACAAATTATTTTGAACCAAAATAACCCTCTTGCATTTCCTTCTAAAATCCCTCGGAGAATAACAACAACAACAATAACAATGGCATATCCCAAATGTAGACTTTGCAACGAAGCAGATGAAACAATAAATCACATCCTCAGCTGCTGCAAGAAGATCACACAGACAGACTACAAGCAGAGGCATAACACCATTGCTCATATGATTCATTGGAACATGTGCCACAACTACCACCTGCCTGTGACAAAGAACTGGTGGGATCACAAGCTGGAAAAAGTTACAAAGAAAGAACACGCCAAACTCCTCTGGGACTTCCGGATTCAGACAGTCAGAGTTTTGGAGCATAATACTCCTGACCTCACAATTGTGTTAAAGAACCAAGTATGGATCGTAGATGTCTCTATCCCAGGTGACGGCAGGATTACAGAGAAACAACTGGAAAAGCTGACACGATATGAGGATTTAAAGATCGAACTGCAAAGACTCTGGCACAAGCCAGTCAAGGTGGTCCCAGTGGTGATGGGCATACTGGGTGCAGTGCCTAAAGACCTTTGCCTGCACTTAAATACAATCGGCGCTGACAAAATTAACATCTGCCAGCTGCAGAAGGCCACCTTACTGGGATCTGCATGCATTATTCACCGATACATCACACAGTCCTAGACACTTAAGAACATAAGAACATAAGAAGAGCCATGCTGAATCGGGCCTCAGCCCATCTAGTCCAGCATTCTGTGTCACACAGTGGCCCACCAGTTGTACACAGGGATCTCTAGCAGAAAGGAGGGCAAAACCCTCACCTGCTCCCGACCCCCACAACCAGTACCCGGGGAAATCCTGCCTGCCTCCATCAACACAGAGGTGGCACTTGGATGTCCATTTCAGTAGCTACTGATTCCCTTGGTATCCATGAATCTGTCTAATCCTGCCTTGAAGCTGTCCAGGCTGACCGTGTCACCTTTTCTATCCCATGCATGATTTTATACACTTCGATCAAGTCACCTCTTAAACGCCGTCTTTCAAGGCTGAAAAGACCAAGGCGTTGCAACCTGATTTCGTAAGGGAGCTGCTCCATCCCTTGGATCATTCTTGTTGCCCTTTTCTGTACCTTTTCCAGTTCCGTTATATCCTTCTTGAGGTGCGGTGACCAGAATTGTACACAGTACTCCAGATGTGGCCTCACCATAGATTTGTAGAGAGGCAATACAACATTTGACGACCTATTTTCGATTCCCTTGCAAAGTGTCCGATGTGTGAGCCAATATAACAGCCAGCAGAGTGACTGCTGTGGACTCATCTTGTTGTGTTTCAAATAATAATAATAATAATAATAATAATAATAATGATAATAATAATTTTATTTCTTTCCTGTCTCTCCCTACGGCTCGAGGTGGGTTACAACACAATTTTAAAACATGAACATAGCAAAAATTCAACAAAACTGCATTTCTATAAAATACATATTAAATACAGAAGAAGACATCAAACAAAGGACATGAGTTTAAGATTCATTGTTAAAATGTGAGAACAAAACTTTCTTTTGTTTTTCATGATATCCAAAAGCTGCAGCTCAATTAGTTGCTTTACCTTACCCCGTGGTAAACTTTGCTTGCAAGGCCGTCAGTTCAAAAGAAGAAAGCTTTCTCCAGTTCTTTCATGTGACTTCTAGGTAATTCTATGCAATCTTTGCAAGTGATCAGTCCTATGAATTTGAAGGAAGTTTTCTTAAAAATCAAATTTGAATTCATTCCATTTCATCTCTGAGACTAGCAGCTGCCTAGAATTTAGAATCAACACAGCATAGCTTGATAAAATGAAGACCACCGACTACTGTTACAACTACTACAATGACAACTATTTCTAATAATATATAATTTCAACCCACTTCCTGTTTTTTTTTCTAAGTTCTTAAATAAGGGCTTAACTCTGTCTATGAACTTTTGCAATCTGATGTTCACCAGCACGTAATGAGGCAAGGCCCTTATGAATGATAAATGGTTTATTGGTAAATGTTGATTAATGTCCCCTATATAATTGTTGTCCCTTTTGATCCCATTGCAGCATGCAATATCATAGCTGATAAAGTTTTATGGGCTTAAGTCTTGAAACTGAAATTAGCTTCTTTATGCTCTTTATAAAAAAGGAGATTAGCTTATTCAGATCAGTGATCCCTTCTGATTCTCATGTTCTTCTAGTTTTTATAGTCTATGGCTGGGTGACATAGGTGAAGACCTTCACAGCATAACCATTCAAAGTGTGTTGCCAACATTAATCAGTGCATTCATTAATTGTGTTTATAATGTATTTAAAACAATAGCCAACGGAGTCACAATGTTTTCAATAAATTTATTTCCTTGGGGTATAATGGGAAGATAATTGTATTTATTTATTTACAGCATAGGCACTGGATTTAGTTTTTCAAAACTGGAGCATCTTCTCATAACACTCCTTGGTTCTGTTTGTCACAGTTTTCCTTTAGGGATTTTCAATAATATAATGATAATTTCAAAAATTACTATGATAATTCTTATCCTATTCTGTTCCTCCATTTTATTAAATGCTGTTTAACTGAAGTAAGTGCAGCCATATATATTGATGTCTTCCACCCCCTTGAAAATAGTACCTGTTTGGAGGTATATTATGTGTCCCTCTGGATGCTGTAGGAGTTTAACTCCCAGCCTTTTCCCCCATTCCCTGAATTGGCAAGGGCAGCTGGGAGCAGGGGCGGATTAATGCACTCGGCGGAGTAGGTGCCCTCCGAGAGCGCCAGATCCGCAGGGGCACAAAGGCGCTGGCTGGAAACTCCACCTCTGTGCCAGCTGGAAACTCCACCTCCGCGTCTGCTGTGTTTCCAGCAGACTTGGAGGCGGAGTTTCCAGCCGGCGTGGAGGTGGAGTTTCCAGCATGTGGAGCCTCCATGCATGCTGGAAACTCCACCTCCATGCCGGCTGGTAATTCCACCTCTGCGCCTGTTCCAGCAGCGAAGGCGGAGTTTCCAGCATGCGGAGCCTCCACAGGGATTGGTTTGGGGGGGGGGGGGATAATTTTTGCCTACCATTTATAATTACCTTGGGCCGCCTCTGGCTGGAACTTGCAGTTCAACCACATGTGGAAGGCCATACTGTTCTTATATCTGTCCTTAGGTAGGAAACTGGCACAAATGAGAGAAAGTATTAAACAGATTCCTTTTCATAACTACAGATTGAGTATCCCTTATCTGAAATGCTTGGAACCAAAAGTTGCATATACATAATGAGATAGCTTGGGGATGGAACCTAAAACAAAACATGAAATTTATTCATATTTTTTATACTCTCTCTACACCAGGGGTGCTCACACGTTTTCAGCATGTGAGCTACTCTTAAAGCAACCAAGTCCAAAAGATCTACCGGCTCCCACCCGCCGCCGCACGCTCCCGCCACCGCGCGTGCTCCTGCTGCTGTTTTCCGCCCGCACAACGCTTCTTCCGCCTGCGGGGCATTGCAGGAAGGAGAAAGATGAGGCGGGGCATCCAGAGGCCTTGCCTCATGCTTCTTTCTTCCTCCAATGTTCCGCAGGTGAAAGAAGCACAGTGAGAGTGAAAGCCAGCAGCAGGAGTGCGCGTGCGCGCAGGGCATGTGCGCACATGGCAGGAGCGCCCCATCCGGCTGGTGAGGCCCGAAGATCGACTGGAAGAGGGCCGAAGATCGACTAGTAGCTCGTGAGCTACCTAATGAGCACCCCTGCTCTACACAATATGTGCAAAAAATATATATGCATGAAACATGATTTGGGTACACTGACTATCAAAAGGCAAAGGTTATGAAATTCTGGAAATTTGATCATATTACTGGGATAAATATTTAAAGGTGGTTGACTAGGCAAAATGATATTTTCCCCACTGTAACTTTACAGTTCAGAAATAATCATGGAAAAACATACATTTCCTGATGTGGAAGTGAAGACATTAACTGAATGCCAGAGGGGTTTGGTTTTTTTTGTTGGAAGGAAGTAGTTTAATATACTTTCCTGGAGAGAACACTTGTCCACAGAGATGTCCTCATTGCTTTAGTTAAAAGGCTCTGTGTTGTTATATAACTTACTCGTACATCCATGAACATCGATATGAAATCCTTGGACAAATACGTTGAAGGTTTGAGAGGTGGCCAGTGGGGGAGGGATGATGGAAGGTTGACTGGCTTATCACACTTCAACTAAACATGAAAGTATCTGTAATACTTCTGAATAGGATTATATTCAGAGCCAAAGCAACCAATATTTGAAAAATAAACATAAACATTGATGTCTTCTCCCCACCTTATTGTCAACCAAGGAATATAATTGTGAAGTCTGTGGCCAGATGACTTCCTTTGGGAGGGCAACTGTGGTGTCTGGGGCTTCCAACTTCCTAAGTCCTTTGGCATCTCAATTCTTTTTAAAGCTGTTATATAATACTTTCAAGTAGGTTTCTCAAACTTTTTCAGCCATGGAGCTCTTTTTGAAGCAAAGGTTTCTCATGGAGCCTCAATAAATGTTTATATGTTATAATATATATGATGTATATATATCAGGCATAGGCCGGGTTGGTGGCAGATAGAAGGAGAGTGTTTAGGTGAACTAATTCACACAGTGCAAAAAAAAGTAAAGAAAGAAACATATAATATTTAAAACGAAGAACAGTTTTAACCAACATAAATTTAGCAGTATTTCAGTGGAAGACCAACCCCCTTCAGCCATGTAGGAAAAGCACAATAAAAGCAACCCCAGCAGATGGTCATTCAGCCTTTGTAGTAGAAGTAATAATACCAACAATACTAATAGCAGAAACCCCATAGGACATCCAGTCCACCCCTTTCTGCCATGCAGGAAAAACACAATCAAAGCATCCCCTGAGCTGTGGACCCGAAATAGGGTTTTGGAAGTAGAAAAAGTTGGGGGGGGGGGGTCTGGGCAGCAAGATAAAGAGTCTGGTAAGTGAGGGAGGCAGGGGAGAAAGGGTCTATGCCCCGGGATGCTGCTGCTACTGGTTCCACCAGTTCAAAACTTTAATTTCCTGTATTTCTCAGGAGAAGGAAAGAGGAGGAGGCAGGAAGCAGCGTGGAGCCCTGGAGCCCTTCACCATCACCCGTGGAGCCCCAAGGGCTCCGCGGAGCACAGTTTGAGAACTTCCACTAAAGTATTGTTAATACTTAAACAGTATTTTGGGAGGCTATAACATCCTACTTCTAGAGACTCTCCACCCAGTAACAATAACCTGCTCCAAGCATCCTGGAGTGATGCAACCTCTAATTGTAAAAATTAGTTTGGGTGTGATCCTGGACTGATCCCTGAACCTGGAGCCCCAGGTTTCGGCGGTGACCAGGGGAGCATTTGCACAGTTAAAACTTGTGCGCCAACTGCGCCCGTACCTTGGGAAGTCTGACTTGGCCACGGTAGTCCACGCTCTGGTTACATCCTGTATAGATTACTGCAACACACTCTACGTGGGGCTGCCTTTGAAGACTGCTCGGAAGCTTCAGCTGGTCCAACGGACAGCAGCCAGATTGATAACAGGAGCGGCACTCAGGGAGCGTACAACACCTCTGTTGTGCCAGCTCCACTGGCTACCAGTTTGCTACCGGGCACAATTCAAAGTGCTGGCTTTAGCCTTTAAAGCCCTTAACGGTTCTGGTCCAACTTACATGTCCGAACGCATCTCTTTTCATGAACCTTCAAGATGCTTAAGATCTTCCGGAGAGGACCTGCTCTCGGTCCCGCCTGCTTCGCAGGCGAGATTGGTGGGGACGAGAGACAGAGCCTTTTCAGTGGTGGCTCCTCGGCTTTGGAACACCCTTCCAAATGACATCAGATTAGCCCCCTCCCTCCTGACATTTCGGAGGAAGGTCAAGACCTGGCTATTTGACCGGGCATTTGCAAATAGAGACCTAAGGAACGACGACAATGCAACTGGAAATTGACTTAATAATGAGACGTTGATATTGTGTTTTTAACGTTAAATGTTAAATTGTATATGTTGAAATTGTATTGATAATTGTTGATTTGTTTGTCTTGAGCAGTTCCTGCTATTTGTACACCGCATCGAGTCACCTTCGGGCTGAGAGAGGCGGTCTAGAAGCAAAGTAAGTAAGTAAATAAATAAATAAATAAAAATGTCACCTTGGCCAAGGTGGCATTGCTGTAACTCTCTGGAGTTCTGGTTGAACCGAAAACTGGTGGTGTACTGTAGCCTTCCAAATGCTGGACTGTGCTCATCTAAGGAGCAGACTAAGCATTATGTCCACAAACATGACTGGAAGATTAAAGTACAGATGGGTGAGGGGAGTCCTTAACCTGACACACATCTTGTCATGTTTCTGATCCACTGCACAACACATAGTAATTCATATTTACACCACAGCTGATATCTGGAGGTCCCAAAGAGAAAGGTCACAGCAACACTATCGAAAAGAGAAGGTGGGAAATTAGAAAACCTGCCTTAACTATTAATATAGAAGGGCTTTTTCCCCAACTTCTTTGCTTGCCATGAAGACAGTTGTTCTTTATCTGCTGATTTCGCATTTCCAATGAGCAAATGATGCACCACAAAATGAAACTGCTCAAGTAAACCACAGTAATTTTGTTACCTCCTGCCTCATCTACTGCTCAAGGTTGCCAGTTTGTTTAAAGCCTGAACATCTTGGCTAGGCCTATTAGAAGCCTTCAAGGTTAGCTGAGAGCCTAATTTACCTTGCACCGTCATCATTAGGGAGGTGTCATTTCCACTATGATTGTCAAAGTCCAGTATGAAAATATAGAAATAACTACATGCAAAATGGCAATATCATGTGAGGCTCTTCCTTTGTGGGATCTGTGATATCCATATAATAGCAATTACATTTGTAATGTTTATAATATTCATTCATAATATTTAATCAAAGAAAAACCCCTACAAAAACATGGAAGTTTGTGATAAATTCAAAGTTGGAATGTGTCTTACGGGCCACATTCCAGGAGAAGGGGGAGTAAGCCAATGGCACAGGGCAATTTCAAAATAAAGTAATGGGACCAGGTGCAATTTCTTCTAATGCAATAGCTTTCAGACATATGAAGCCACCCCAACCTGCAAACACTGTTTCATTCAAAAACTTGCTTTTCTGAAATGTAGAGCTCCAGTTCCATGTAAAATGATTCTGCCTGAAAACCTGGTACCTTTCACGCAAAATCTTCATAGTTGTATTTTTTTAAAAATTATTTATTTATTTACAGTATTTCTACCCCGCACCTTCTCACCCCGATGGGGGACTCAGGGCGATTTACAAGGCAGCAATTCGATGCCAGAGTATATAATATAATAACAATGAAAAGATACAAGATTAAACAGTTAAAACAGACAACTAATCAACATTCAATTAAGTTAAAAACAATGTTCCATCCGCAAGACTAGGTTAAAAACAATAAGCCATATTCTCAACTGTCAGTTAGCCAATCCTATTTCAGTCTAAAGTCCAAAGTGTTGCATTCTGCTATTGCGCAAAGGCCTGGTCCCATAACCACAATTTTACTTTTTTCCTAAATGCTAGGAGGGATGGGGTTGAACATATTTTGCTTGGAAGCGCATTCCATAGGCGGGGAGCCACAGCCGAAAAGGCCCTGTCTCTCGTCCCCACCAGCCGCATTTGAGATGCTGGTGGAAGCGAGAGCAGGGTCTCCCCAGATGATCTTAAAGTACGAGGTGGGACGTAGAGGCAGATGTGTTCGGACAAGTAAGCTGGGCCAGAACCGTATAGAGCTTTATAGGTCAAAAACAGCACTTTGAATTGAGCTCAGAAATGGACAGGCAGCCAGTGAAGCTGACACAGTATGCTCCCTTTATGTAGCTCCTGTTAGTACTCTTAGTACAGGACTCCTGTTAGCTGCCTGTTAGCTGTTAGTGTTAGTACTCCTGTTAGCTGCCACCCATTGGACTAGTTACAGTTTCCAAACTGTCTTCAAAGGCAGCCCCACGTAGAGTGCGTTGCAGTAATCTATTCGGGATGTGACCAGAGCGTGGATGACTGTAGCCAGATCAGACTTCCCAAGGTACGGGCGCAGCTGGCGCACGAGTCTTAACTGTGCAAAAGCTCCCCTGGCCACTGCCGAGACCTGGGGTGCACTTTTAATGTCTTGCACAAATGTGCACATTTTTCTCAAGATCAGTCACATGATTATTGTATGAAAGGATTGTAAACTCCTGGGAGAATGGAAAGTAAATAAGTAAGTAAAACTATTTATCTCCTGCCCTATCTCCCCATGGGGACTTAGGATGGCTCATAGTATAAAAGGCAAACATTCAATGCCATAAAAATGCAACAATAAATTAACAAAATTCCAATGGACAATACAGCACTAAAGCATGTCCATATAAAATTCCTATTTAATAAGGCTGGGTCTTTAACAATTTACATCTCCACAAGCTTGGGTACATAGGAATGTTTTGATTTGCTTCCTAAAGAAGAACAGCGATGGGGACATTCTGATCTCCTTCGGGAGGGAGTTCTAGAGGGAGGGGGGCAACTGCAGAGAAGGCCCTCTCTCTCCTCCCCACCAACTGGGTTTGAGACAAGTTGGGACCGAGAGGAGGGCGTCCCCTAATGAGCACAGGTTCAAATGAGAAGAGCCGATTGGCCAGGTAGTCTGGACCAAACAATGTAGTGCTTTAAAGGTAACAACCAGCACTTTAAATTTCATCTGGCAGCACACTGGGAGCCAATGGAGCTGTTGTAGCATGGGGATTGTTCTCTCCCTGTATGGTGCTCCTGTTAGTGAAAATTTAATTTTAAAATCTGAAACTAGCATAACCATGTCATATGAATTTTATTCACTCTTGGCATGTTTATAACAATTTTTTTCCTTTGGGGACTGATAAATCCTGGTAAACCTGAACTGGCAGGAAGTTACAATTAAAAAGAGCAATAGTTGTAAATCATTATTTTAAAATGTCTTAAGTATGTGTGTCTTTCACTGTTAAACCTTAATTGATAACTATACCATACACTCTAGGTAACTGGAACCCTCAAACAACCAGCACTAGCCTGTGGCATTGGTAGCTTCTGAAAAGCTGTTGACAGGAAGAAACTGAATAGGTGGAGAGATGCAACAATGGGGAAAAGGTACCCTACCCCAGTGTTTCCCAACTGTTGTTCCGCGGCACACTAGTTTGTCATGAGCAATCACCTGGTGTGCTGCGGGAAAACCTCTCTTCCCTCTTTCTTCCCCCTCCTGCTGAACTCCTGCTGCTGCTGCTTGGGGAGGAGGCGGAAGAGGAGAAGGAGGAAGGGCCGGATGGCGGCGAAGAATCAGAAGAAGGGGCCAGGGCGCTGCCTCCTTCAGCCGTTTCCCCAGCCAGCCTTCAATCAAGGGAGGGAGGGGAATGGAAGCGGAAGTGAGGAGCGCAGTCCGAGGCAGGCCCACCGGCTTCTTCTTTCGAACCGCAGGAAAGAAGGAAGGAAAGCAGGCAACCGCAGACTGAGTGAGTGCCTTCCCTTCTTGTGTGGAAGAGGGAGAGAGCCATTCAGGAAGGGAGCCACCTGGGGGTTCTGTGTGGGAAGTTTGGCCCAGTTCTATCATTGGTGGGGTTCAGAATGCTCTTTGATTGTAGGGGAACTATAAATCCCAGCAACTACAACTCCCAAATGGCAAGGTCTATTTCCCCTGAACTCCATCTGCGTTCATATTTGGGCATATTGAGGATTCATTTCAAGTGTGATCCAGATCCATCATTATTTCAGTCCACAGTGCTCTCTGGGTGTAGGTGAACTACAACTTCCAAACTCAAGGTCAATTCCCAAGCAAACCCTTTCAGTACTTTCTGTTGGTAATGAGAGTTCAATATGCCAAGTTTGGTTCAATTCCATTGTTGCAAAAGTTCAGGATGCTCTTTGTTTGTGTGTTAACTATAAATCCCAGAAACTGTAACTCCCAAATGTCAAGATCTATTTTTCCCAAACTCCATCTGTGTTCACTGTAAGGTTCTGTCAATTAGAGCGAAGAGTGCTCTAATCTTAGACCCTTCCAACACTGGTAATCCCTGCCAGGTGCGACCTTGGAGGCAATAGCAATGCAAGGAGTGAGCCTTGAGCCACACCACACCAACATGAGAAGCACTGCCTTGTAATATGCTGACTCAGGGAGGATATGACTGAATATCCATTGGACAATTGGACTCATGACACTAACTCTGTGACCCCTGGGGTCATGCCCCAATGGACTACTGGGATTGCTGAATCATTTGGATCTGATGCAACCTCTGCTAAGCATTGCATGCTAGGGGGGTTGGGTCTTTGGGATGATGGACAGATGTTGAGGCGGGGACTATATATAAACTGTGGGGTTCTGGGAAAGGCAGATCTGGCTTCACAGGTTTTGATACCTGGAAAATAAATCTGATAGGACCGAGTCGCCGTGTGCTGTCGTCTTTGCAGGGATGTTTCCAGCGTTCATTACAGAAAAGCCAGATCTGCCAAAGCCTGTCGTGAAGGAATTCATTGAGGGCTTATCCAGTAAGATGCCATCCGTAGTGCCATCCTTTACCGAAGTGGAATGGGTGAGTCCCGAGGAGTTTTGGGAAGATGCGGATGAGGACGATTCTTGGGTCCCAAGTGAGGTGGAGCAGCAGCAGGCTAGAAGGATCCTGCAAGGCTTGTTCCCTCACTGGGTGATGGAAGGATCGTCAGATGGTGCCCCTTCTTGGGAGAAGGAGGAGGAAGATGCACCCAGAGAACCGGAGGGGCGTAGAAGCGCTCGCCTGGCAGAGGATCCGGAGAGGGTTGGAGCCAGAGAACCGGAGGGGCGTAGGAGCGCTCGCTTGGCGGAGGATCCGGAGATGGTTGGAGCCAGGGTGACTGGGCCAAAGGACAGGCCAGTTTGAAGGACCTGGCAGAGTGTGGCAGAGGAGCCACAGAGCCTGAATCAGAGGGCTAGGCTAGATCCGTAAGAACCCCGGACTCCCGGAAGGAGGCATTCCACAAAGTCGGGCGTTATTGAAAAGGCCCTCCGCCTTGTAGCCGTCAGGTGGTACAATTGACACCAGGGCACCTCTAATGCTGACCCACCTCAGGCGTGGTGTGCTTCTTCATAAAAAGATAATGTCATAGTGAACAATCTAAAAGCACAGATTCCCTGTAGGCGAATGCAATGCCATTAATTTGAGGCAGGGGCTGTCCAGCTTCTACCGGACCTGTGGCCGAATTCCGATTACTGATGACCTGGGGGTGAAGGGATCTGCCTCCGCCCAGCTCCACCCCCTCCCCAGCTCCACCCCTGCCCCACCCCAGCTCCGCCCCCTCCCGCCTTAGATACTGTTTTAATTGGAATGATTGTAGATGTGTTGAGGATTGTATTTTAATGCCTTAATGTTTTAATGGGTTGTGGGAGGTTGGGGTTTGCGCTGTTGATGTGGCATCGGTGTGCCTGCTGTAAGCCGCTCTGAGTCCCCCCTCGGGGGTTGAAAAATGAGGTAAATCTGAAATAAATAAATAAATAAATAAATTGGAAGTGTCTGTGGGGACACCGGGGCTTTGAGCTTGGAGATAGGGATGAACACCAAAATCCAGTCTCAGAAGTCCCAGTCCCTGCTTTGAACTGGATTATATTGCAGTGTGGACTCAGGGCCCTTCACACAGCCATATAACTCAGAATATCCAGGCAGGAAACCCCACAAAACCTGCTTTGAACTGGATTATATTGCAGTGTGGACTCAGGGCCCTTCCACACAGCCATATGGCCCAGAATACCTGCTTTGAACTGGATTATCGGAGTCCACACTCATATAATCTGGTTTAAAGCAAATAACATGGGATTTTATTCAGATGTGTGAAGGAAATCAAATAAGCCAGGGCCCTTCACACAGGCCTATAACCCTGAATGATAAGGCATAATATTCATTCTGCCTCTGCTAATAATAATAATAATAATAATAACAACAACAACAGGTTCCTGGAGTAGGAGACCTCCAAGGGCCATCCAGGGCCATCAGTCAATCCTCCTTCTGCCATAAGGGGAAAACACAATCAAAGCATTCTCACAGATGGCCATTCAGCCTAATGATGATAATGATAATAATAATAATAATTACAATGGGTTCCTAGAATAGGAGACCTCCAAGGAGCCATCAGTCAATCTCCTTCTGCTATAAAGGAAAACACAATCAAAGCATTCCTCACAGATGGCCAGTCAGCCTCTAATGATGATGATGATAATAATAATAATAATAATTACAATGGGTTCCTAGAATAGGAGACCTCCAAGGGCCATCCAGTCCAATCTCCTTCTGCCATAAGGGAAAAACACAATCAAAGCATTCCTCAAAGATAGCAATTCAGACTCTAATGATAATAATAATAATAATAATAATAATTACAATGGTTACATAGAATAGGAGACCTCCAAGGGCCATCAGTCAACCTCTCCTTCTGCCATAAGGGGGAAAACACAATCAAAGCATTCCTCAGCCATGTTGAATCAAACCTAAACTCTCATGAGAGCAACAGAAAGTACTGAACCTTGAGTTTGGGAGTTGTAGTTCTCCTCCATCCAGAGAGCACTGTGGACTCAAATAATGATGGATCAGGACCAAACTTGGCAGGAATCCTCAGAAGAGGAGGAAGCTGGAAAGGGAATGGATGAGCATCCCCCGGCTCAAACTCGGCCCCGCCCCTTTTTCGCTCTGGCCGCCCCTCTCGCTTGGTGCAGTCTCTCCTTCCCTCTTTCTTTCAAGTGGTGGAAAAGGGAAGGAATGAGGAAAGAGAAAGAGAGAGAAGGAGGGAGGAGAGGGGGGAGGAAGTAGGAGGAGGAGGAAGGAGCCTGCTCCTCCTCCCGCCCGCCCCTCACACCCCAGCGCCAGGAAAAATAAATAAAAAATATTCAAAAAAATATTCGAAAAAAATATTCGAGAAAAAATATTTAATTTTTTTTTTTAATCTTAAAAGCAGATATCTTGCAGGAGGGTAGGGGGACGCGGCGTGGGGAAGGGGTTGGGGGCCATATATACAGCCCGCGGCCGCCAGTTGGACAGCCCTGATCTAGGGAGCAAATGTATTTTTCGATAGCCTTGGCATTTCAGTCAATCAATAAGGTTGTATTCTTACAGCTTAAGAAAAATGGAGGTTTGTAGGTCCCATCCCACAGCCTATATCCCAGAATATCAAGGCAGAAAAATCCACAATATCTAGGCCTGGTTAGGTTTCTCGTTAGTCAACAAATTTCGTTTAAATTTGTTAAAAACTTATTAGAAATGGTTTTTGAAGTGTGTCAAGCAACCCGGAGTGACCTTTTAGTTTTTCAAGCTGGGATTGTCAGGTTTCATTAGGATTTTCATACGTGTGTTGTCCCCTCTGCATCTTTCTCTTTCTCAGCTATACAAGCCCGCGCGCTGATCCTTCTGCTGCGCCACTGCTCTTCCTGCTTGAGGTGCGACTCTCAGCTTCTCCCTTTTCCCTCCCCCTCCCAGCGAGGGCAGCTAGCTCTTGAAGGTGCCCTGTTGTGCTGGGCTCTGGGCTGGAAGCCGTGGCCACGGCGGGCATGAAATTGGCTCCTGGGGCTGGCCAAGTCTCCCAGCAAGAGAGGAGGAGCTGGTGCAGCAGCTGGGAATGGCTTTGGAGTGAGGAGGAGAGGCGATGAGGAGGCGCCGAGGAAGAATGGGCAGTGGGAGCCGGGCAAGGTTGCCCTCGCCTTGACTTTCCTGCAGCCCGCACCCGGCTTGCCCGGCATGTTGCGGAATTAGGCATGGCCCTTTAAGGACCGGCTAAAGGCAGCCAGGGACAAACTTCAGCCCTCAAGGTGTTTTGGACTCCCAGCTCCCACAATTCCTAGCAGCGGGTGTGGGAGTTGATCAAACACCTGGAGAAGCGAAAGTTGCCAAAGTCTCTGGCTAAGAGTATCTTAAGGCGTGTTTTTGGTTGGCATTTCTGATGCGTGGGAGCGTTCCCCTCCACTTTTACCCTCCACTCCTGGCCCATGGGAAGGCCAGCCAACGCCATGGCGGAAGACCTCAGCTGTCAAACCCACTATTGGCAGGTTTTTCGCACATTGTGCATGCCGTTCACCCATTAACGGATTACTAACAAATTTTGTTAGTTTTACAAAATAATTTTAAAATTTTACTAAAAATTTGAACTCCACACCAAATACGAAAGCATGGGGCCCCCAACATCCGCGAGTTTTGAACCATTTTCTTCATCAACCAGGCCTAATATCTGCTTTTAACTGGGCTATCTGAGTCCACACTCAGATAATGTGGGATTTTTTGTGGGATGTAGTGCTGTGTGGAAGGTCCTGTGTTAAGAACTCTGACTAAGGACTTATGTTGCCAGAGTTTTTTTCTCAATATTATAAATCCTGAGGCTAAGGGATATAAATGGCCTAGTATAGGAATCAGGCTGTTTACCAATTAGGGCAGGAGTGGACCTTTCTTATTTCATCCCACCACTGCCATCAATATAACAATAGTGGGGTTGATCAGGGGGATGTCTTTGGTAAAAGCAATGAATCAAAACTGCCACCAATATAAAGATAAGTGTAATTATACTTGAGGATTTAAAAACTGGTTTGAGCTAGAATGCTCTACTAGCGTAAACTCACCTTTGAAAACCCACTGGCCGCCCACCACAGTTATTCTTTGGCTCACTGGAGAAAACTGGACCACCTTTCCTGTCGCAGGAAGTGGTGTAAATTCTTTGACTTGGGTCAACAGGACCTTCTTCATGGTTTCAGATCGTATTTGGCCAGTATATTTCTTTGTTACGATGGTCAATAGACAAGATATGGCTTGGAAGAGCCTTCTTCTGAAGTCTCCCACCATGTTGACGTGGGTCAACAGGACCTTCTCTCTGATCTTCTCTCTACGTCGAACGTTGACAAGGAAGGACATTGGACCGTCCAGTCTTCTGGAGCTCCTGGTGGCCAAGACTCTAACCTATGTGAACCAGGAGAGAGTGTCGGGACCTCGTTTGTAGACGATCAGAGCTCATTTTCATCCCAATGGAAACTCAGAATGTTTGGAGGAGCCAAAAAAAGAGAAGGTTCTCCAGCTTCTAACGTTGCATCGGGGAGTTCCAGTGGTTCCTCGCATGTTCCTCATGATAGCGTTTGGCCCAGTGTCAAAAGCATGAAAGAGAGGATGGAGCATCCATGCGGCGAAAGGAGAGACTATTCTCGGAGCGGTGCCCCTCGGAAGGAGGTGAGTAATGCGTGTATTGAGTGAGTTGCCCTTTGGTCTACTGAAATTGTTTGACTGATAGACTTTGGACCTACATTTGGAGCTTGGAGAGACATAGTTGACTGGGAGTTGTAGCTATGGTAAACTTACTTAACCAGGCCCGGATTACCCATAGGGGCAACCTAGGCCATGGCCTAGGGGTGCAAGCCGAAGGGGGCGCAATCCACGGACCAAAAATTAAAACAAGAATCTCCTGGCGGTTCCCAAGAGGACAGTGAAGGCGAGATTCGTTCCCAGTGACTTCGAGATAAGGTGAGCAGGTGCAAAAGAAACGATGTAATGGGAGAGATTTCAGCTTTGTAAGAGCCAGGGGCCTTGGAATTCAGGTAACCAAGTGTTTGAGCTGTTCCTGCATTCTGCTCATGGCTGGATTTACCCACAAGGCCAACCTAGGCCATGGCCTAGGGGCGCAAGCCGAGGGGGGCGCAATTCACGGACCAAAAAAAAAAAAAAAAAAAAAAAAAAAGTTAATTAAAAAAAACCCTTCGTGGCCAGCCCTTGGGAATGGCGGGAGTTGAAGCACAAAGGCCCCGGAGGGAGGGAGGGCCGAGCGGCTTCCCTCCCTTCCTTCCTTCCTCCCTCCTCCCCACTACTGGTGTACTTCAATCATATTCGGTCCCAATTTTTGATCCAAGGATCAATACAGTGAGTTCCACAAGTCAACGAGAAGAAGCTCAACGACTGCCGTGAGATTGAAATGGTCTTTCTTTCCTTCTTGTAGGACTTGGAAAGCGATCGTGGGTCAACGGAGAAGAGGAGGAACAGGTGGGAGGGCACGTCTATATATATAAATTGGTAGCTGTCGTGCTTAGTAGCTTATAGACAGCAAACCACACAAGCAGACACGCCAAACCAGGCCACACACACACACAACCCAACGAGGTATGTTTACCACATGGAAAAGTCACAAAAATTAAAACAACACACTAAAACACCAAAAAACATGGGGAACTACACTTCCCAACATTCCTGTGCCAACGATGAAAGCCACGCGTGCACGGAAATATTCCGCATGCGTCTAAACGCCTTCTCCCCCAGCAAAGAGGAAACAACAAAAAACATTTCAACTTCTTTTCCAGGCCGCCCGTTGGGGAAACCGTTCCTGGCTTGGCATGACCTTGACCTCGCTGAGAAGAAAGCCGCTGCCGCCGCCCAAGCTTTGTACGAGCGCCACTTGAAACGCAGCGCTTGGCCGCCTTGCAGTGGGCCGTCCAGCTGAGAACGTCCAAAGAGCATGCGCAGAGGAGCCACGCTTTGGCCATCATGGCTGCCAGCTTCCGCCAGGTAAGGAGAAATCTGTCCTTCCTTCCTTCCTTCCTTCCTTCCTTCCGACTACTTATTCATTCATCCATCTTATCTGTCCATCCATCCTTCTATCTATCTATCTATTCATTCATTCATCCATCCATCCTGTCCATCCATCCATCCTTCTAACTACTTATTCTATCTCTCTCTCTAATCTTCCATAGCTACTGTACCTGTCCATTTGTCTTTCTATCTGTCTATCTCTACCTCTGTCTGTCTGTCCGTCCATCCATCTATTTATCCTTTTCTATATCTACCTGTCTGTCCATTTGTCTTTCTATCTGTCTATCTCTACCTCGGTCTGTCCGTCTGTCCATCCATCTATTTATCCTTTTCTATATCTACCTGTCTGTCCATTTGTCTTTCTATCTGTCTATCTCTACCTCGGTCTGTCCGTCCGTCCATCCATCTATTTATCCTTTTCTATATCTACCTGTCTGTCTATTTGTCTTTCTGCCTGTCTATCTCTACCTCGGTCTGTCTGTCCGTCCATCCATCTATTTATCCTTTTCTATATCTACCTGTCCGTCCATTTGTCTTTCTATCTGTCTATCTCTACCTCGGTCTGTCTGTCCGTCCATCCATCTATTTATCCTTTTCTATATCTACCTGTCTGTCCATTTGTCTTTCTATCTGTCTATCTCTACCTCGGTCTGTCTGTCCGTCCATCCATCTATTTATCCTTTTCTATATCTACCTGTCTGTCCATTTGTCTTTCTGCCTGTCTATCTCTACCTCGGTCTGTACGTCCATCCATCTATTTATCCTTTTCTATATCTACCTGTCCGTCCATTTGTCTTTCTGCCTGTCTATCTCTACCTCGGTCGGTCTGTCCGTCCATCCATCTATTTATCCTTTTCTATATCTACCTGTCCGTCCATTTGTCTTTCTGCCTGTCTATCTCTACCTCGGTCTGTCCGTCCGTCCATCCATCTATTTATCCTTTTCTATATCTACCTGTCTGTCCATTTGTCTTTCTATCTGTCTATCTCTACCTCGGTCTGTCTGTCCGTCCATCCATCTATTTATCCTTTTCTATATCTACCTGTCTGTCCATTTGTCTTTCTGCCTGTCTATCTCTACCTCGGTCTGTACGTCCATCCATCTATTTATCCTTTCTATATCTACCTGTCCGTCCATTTGTCTTTCTGCCTGTCTATCTCTACCTCGGTCTGTCCGTCCGTCCATCCATCTATTTATCCTTTTCTATATCTACCTGTCTGTCCATTTGTCTTTCTATCTGTCTATCTCTACCTCGGTCTGTCCGTCCGTCCATCCATCTATTTATCCTTTTCTATATCTACCTGTCTGTCCATTTGTCTTTCTGCCTGTCTATCTCTACCTCGGTCTGTCTGTCCGTCCATCCATCTATTTATCCTTTTCTATATCTACCTGTCCGTCCATTTGTCTTTCTATCTGTCTATCTCTACCTCGGTCTGTCTGTCCGTCCATCCATCTATTTATCCTTTTCTATATCTACCTGTCTGTCCATTTGTCTTTCTATCTGTCTATCTCTACCTCGGTCTGTCTGTCCGTCCATCCATCTATTTATCCTTTTCTATATCTACCTGTCTGTCCATTTGTCTTTCTGCCTGTCTATCTCTACCTCGGTCTGTACGTCCATCCATCTATTTATCCTTTTCTATATCTACCTGTCCGTCCATTTGTCTTTCTGCCTGTCTATCTCTACCTCGGTCGGTCTGTCCGTCCATCCATCTATTTATCCTTTTCTATATCTACCTGTCCGTCCATTTGTCTTTCTGCCTGTCTATCTCTACCTCGGTCTGTCCGTCCGTCCATCCATCTATTTATCCTTTTCTATATCTACCTGTCTGTCCATTTGTCTTTCTATCTGTCTATCTCTACCTCGGTCTGTCTGTCCGTCCATCCATCTATTTATCCTTTTCTATATCTACCTGTCTGTCCATTTGTCTTTCTGCCTGTCTATCTCTACCTCGGTCTGTACGTCCATCCATCTATTTATCCTTTTCTATATCTACCTGTCCGTCCATTTGTCTTTCTGCCTGTCTATCTCTACCTCGGTCTGTCCGTCCGTCCATCCATCTATTTATCCTTTTCTATATCTACCTGTCTGTCCATTTGTCTTTCTATCTGTCTATCTCTACCTCGGTCTGTCTGTCCGTCCATCCATCTATTTATCCTTTTCTATATCTACCTGTCTGTCCATTTGTCTTTCTGCCTGTCTATCTCTACCTCGGTCTGTACGTCCATCCATCTATTTATCCTTTTCTATATCTACCTGTCCGTCCATTTGTCTTTCTGCCTGTCTATCTCTACCTCGGTCGGTCTGTCCGTCCATCCATCTATTTATCCTTTTCTATATCTACCTGTCCGTCCATTTGTCTTTCTGCCTGTCTATCTCTACCTCGGTCTGTCTGTCCGTCCATCCATCTATTTATCCTTTTCTATATCTACCTCTACGTCCATTTGTCTTTCTATCTATCTCTACCTCGGTCTGTCTGTCTGTCTATCCTTCTATCCATCCATTTATCTGTCCATCCGCCACCTTCTCCGTCCCGTGGAGAGAGAGCCGGGTGTTCAGAGCTCTGCACTCCTGCATCTGCCACACTTTTGGGTTGTAAAAGGGTCTCTTACGTAGGATATTTCTTGCTGCCAGTGGCAGGATGCTGTGTCCAAAGAGCGCCAGGCGGGGGCGTCCAAGCGCGGCCGAGGTCAGAGGTCACCTCAGGAGAGAGAACCAATCGAACGGCATTCCTTTCTCTCCCAGTTATCTCCGGAGCACCGGGACGAAGCGGCTCTTTACAGCAGGTGTGTCAGCTGGAGGGCGAGGGGAACGCGCAACCCGGTTCGTCCGAAAAGGTCGCCCTCATTCCTCGCTTGTCGTTCTCCTTTCCAGGGCTGAAGGAAGCCTCTGGATGCAGCTCCGTCACGTGCCGGAAACGGACAACCTGTGCCGGAAAACGGAAGCGTTGCGGGACGTGAGGCGGCTGGCAGGTAGGCCCTCGTTGGGTGAACAGAAGCCAAGGTCCATGGGAGTTGTAGTTCCCCAAATCTCTCGACCTCCTCTGCCCCGTCGGGCCTGGCCCATAACCGCCTCTCTCCCCGCCTCTTCCTCAGCAGCTTTCAGACTGTGGCGCCTTCAGAAGGACCGCCTCGAAAAGGAAGAGGCCCAGGCTCGAGCGGCGCGGACTTTTCTGGAGGAGAAGAAGCTGGCGGAGGCCTTCGGGGCGTGGCGGTCCCGGTTCGGGGAAAGCCGAGAGACCCGCCTGCTTTCTGCCAGGATCCAGAGAGGGACGATCAGCCGGTGAGCGGAGTGTCCCGACTTACACACCCAGGGGCGGATGTAGCAGTAACCAAAGTAAGCGCCCGCTTAGGGCGCCACATGGCCAGGGGCGCATCCGGCCGCCAGGTTTTGCACATGCACCATTGGTGCGGCACTGCACAGGCTGGACGGAGATGCCAATCACACGAAACGAGGCCAAAAAGGGGAAACTTCTTGCAGCCGGAGGTGGAAGGCTCCGCCCTGGCTGCAAAACGTTCCTACTTTTTGGGCTCGTTTCGGGCGATTGGCATCTCTGTCCAGTTGGAGTCACGCCACACCAATGGCGCATGCGCAGAACTAGCTACCCCTGCGCATGCGCACCCCATGTGTAGAACTAGCTGGCCCCACACATGCGCAGAACTAGCTGGCCCCGTGCATGCAAACCCGGGCGTGCATGCGCAGAACTAGCTGGCCCCTGCATGCGCACCCGGAGTGCATGTGCAGAACTAGCTGGCCCCCTGCATGCGCACCCGGAGTGCATGTGCAGAACTAGCTGGCCCCCTGCATGCGCACCCGGAGTGCATGTGCAGAACTAGCTGGCCCCCTGCATGCGCACCCGGAGTGCATGTGCAGAACTAGCTGGCCCCCTGCATGCGCACCCGGAGTGCATGTGCAGAACTAGCTGGCCCCTGCATGCGCACCCGAGTGCATGTGCAGAACTAGCTGGCCCCTGCATGCGCCCGGGTGCATGTGCAGAACTAGCTGCCCCCTGCATGCGCACCGGAGTGCATGCGCAGATTAGCCGGCTCGCGCAGGCACACCCGGCCGGCATGCGCACTCGCAACGAGGCCGGAGAGTGAGGGGGCGCCAAAATAATGTTCACTTACCATTTTAAATTACCCAAATAAATAAATAAATAAATAAATGGAATAATTGCGCATTTCTTTCCTCCCCCCCCCCAAGGTGTGATGGCCCCCCTCTCTTTGTCTCCTCCATCCCAAGGTGCTTCGGAGCTTGGAAAAGCTTTGCGAGGCGAGAGGCGTTGAGCCGTCAGGGCCGGGAGCTTCTCCGGTCGCGCTCTCTGCAACTCTGTTTCCGGCAATGGAGCCGAATGGCGGCGGTCAAGGAGAAGAGCCGGGGAGCGCTCCTCGAACTCCTCGCCCTGACGCAGAGGAGGTCTTACGGTGAGCAAGCGCAGCTCTCTGCAGAAAGGCGCCCACGCCGAGGGGTGGGGTGTCGGGCCAAGGCGAGGTGGCGCTTCCTCTCTCGGCAGCAAGAAACAGGCGACGTAAGAGACCTTCTTACAATCCAAAAGTCTGGCAGGCGGCGGGAGTGCCGAGAGCGCTCTTTGGTCGCAGCCGCCCACGCCGTGCTTTGGTCTCTTGTCCAACCTGCGGAACGCCTCTTGGTCGTAACTGGGGGGCGCTCCACGAGGCCGGTGGGGGTCTTGTGAACGGGGCGAGCTTTGCTTCGTATGGACTCTCTCTCTCTTCCAGCTCGGTTCGCCTTCGGTCCTGGCTCTTACGTGGTCCGGCCTTGTTTGGCCGCCACGAGATGGTCCCAAAGGACCAGAAGGGACACTCTGGACAGCCTTCTCCACGCTTTGGCCTTACAAGCAGCCTTCCAGGCCTGGAGGACCAGGCAGCAGGAAGCCCAGATGGCCGCGTAAGGGCTTGACCGCTTCCACACTTGGCCTTCTCGGCCAAAGAACATCTGTCCATCCGTCCATCCATCCACCTATCCCTTCAGATTATCTTTTTTCTATCTCTACCTTCTATGTATCTGTCTGTCTATGTCAGTACCTACCTGTCAGTCCAGTTGTCTTTCTGTCTGCCTATAACTCTGTCTGTCCATCCGTCCAAACATCCATCCATCCATCTATCTATCCTTTTCAACATCTACCTTTCAGTCCCTTTGTCTCTCTGTCTGTCTAGCTAGCTATCTACCTGTCTTTCTGTCTGTCTGTCCATCTATCTATTTCAACATCTACCTTTCCATCCCTTTGTCTTTCTGTCTGGCTGTCTGTCTGTCCATCCATCCATCTATGTCAGTACCTACCTGTCAGTCCCTTTGTCTGTCTGTCTTTCCATCCATCCATCCATTTCAATATCTACCTGTCCCTTTGTCTTTCTGTCTGTCTGTCCGTCTGTCCGTCCATCTATCCTTTTCAACATCTACCTGTCAATCCCTTTGTCTTTCTGCCTGTCTAGCTGTCTGTCTGTCTGTCTTTCCATCCATCCATCCATTTCAATATCTACCTGACCCTTTGTCTTTCTGTCTGTCTGTCTGTCTGTCCATCTATCTATTTCAGTATCTACCTGTCAGTCCCTTTGTCTGTCTGTCTGTCTATAAGTCTGTCCATCCGTCCGTCCGTCCATCCATCTATCCTTTTCAACATCTACCTTTCAGTCCCTTTGTCTTTCTGCCTGTCTAGCTATCTGTCTGTCTGTCTTTCCATCCATCCATCCATTTCAATATCTACCTGACCCTTTGTCTTTCTGTCTGTCTGTCTGTCTGTCCATCTATCTATTTCAGTATCTACCTGTCAGTCCCTTTGTCTTTCTGTCTGTCTATAAGTCTGTCCATCCGTCCGTCCGTCCATCCATGTATCCTTTTCAACATCTACCTTTCAGTCCCTTTGTCTTTCTGCCTGTCTAGCTGTCTGTCTGTCTGTCTTTCCATCCATCCATCCATTTCAATATCTACCTGACCCTTTGTCTTTCTGTCTGTCTGTCTGTCTGTCCATCTATCTATTTCAGTATCTACCTGTCAGTCCCTTTGTCTTTCTGTCTGTCTATAAGTCTGTCCATCCGTCCGTCCGTCCATCCATCTATCCTTTTCAACATCTACCTTTCAGTCCCTTTGTCTTTCTGCCTGTCTAGCTATCTGTCTGTCTGTCTTTCCATCCATCCATCCATTTCAATATCTACCTGACCCTTTGTCTTTCTGTCTGTCTGTCTGTCTGTCCATCTATCTATTTCAGTATCTACCTGTCAGTCCCTTTGTCTGTCTGTCTGTCTATAAGTCTGTCCATCCGTCCGTCCGTCCATCCATCTATCCTTTTCAACATCTACCTTTCAGTCCCTTTGTCTTTCTGCCTGTCTAGCTATCTGTCTGTCCGTCTGTCCATCCATCCGTCCATTTATTTCCATGCCTACCTGTCTGTCCCCTTGTCCTTCTGCCTGTCTACTAAACCTAAAGAGGGGGCCTCGGCCTTAAGGGCGTTGCGCCCGACTCTCTTTCGCCTGCTTTTTTCCAGGTGGTTTGGCCGAGACGTGGAGCGGCGGCGCCTGCGGGGCTGTTGGGAGCGCTGGCGCTGGAAGGCCCTCTCTGCAAACGGGGTGGGGCCGGACTCCGGGGACCGACCCCTGACCTCCCCTGACCTTTCGGAGGTGTCTCTCTCCTCCGGCTTCCACAGCGGAGGGGCCGCTCCGCTCCCTTGGCTGGGAAAGGTGAGAAGTTCACGCCTGGGTCCGAAAGGTAGTCGCCCACGGCGCCCTTGCCGTCGCTTGACGGGCGCCTCTCCCTCCTTCCGACGCAGGGGAGCAGCCGGGAGAGCAGCAGCCGCGCAAGCGTCTCTTCGTGGGCCGCGATGGAGGACTCGGGGCTCTTCCTTGACGACCGTTCTCCATCCTTGGAAGATCTCATCCACGCCGCTCTCGAGTGCCGGGCGGCTTCTGCTCTGCGGTGAGTCCGTTTTGGGAGTGACACTCTCTCGGCCTCAAAGGCAATGACCAAAGACACCCAGAGGTGATGGTGGTGGTGACGGTGGCGGTGGTGGTCCCTTTCCATTCGTCCCGCAGGGAGAGCCGCCTCCAAACATTGAGGTTCCTCAACCCCGGTGGCGAGGTGAAAGCCATCTTGGCCAACCTGAGGCAGGCGAGAGGCGGAGACAACGCAACGGAGGCCGATGCCAGAGACCCGAGTGTCGATGTGCCTCGGGCAGAACCTCTCCCGGGCCCACGGGACCAGAGGAGAGTCCTGGCCAAATACTTTGGACTTTGGTCAACTTCAGCCAATCAGAACCAGGAGGCGTCTCAGCACCGGAGACGAGTCCTTCTGACCCGGTAAGGATGGACGGGTTGGACCAGGGCTGTGTTTTGAATGGATGAATCAACGGATGGATGGATGGATAGATAGAGGGAGGGAGGGATAGATAGATAGATAGATAGATAGATAGAGGGAGGGATGAACAGATAGATGAATTAATAGATGGATGGATAGATAGATGGGTGGTTGGGTGGATGGATAGATAGAAGAATTGGTGGATCAATGAATCAATTGGATGAATAAATAAATAAATCAATAGATGGGCCATTGCTTTGTTTTGAATGGATGAATCAATTGATGGATGGATAGATAGATAGATAGATAGATAGAGGAAGGGATGAACAGATGGATGAATTGATGAATTGATGGATGGATAGATAGATGGGTGGTGGGTTGACTGGATTAATGGAGGGATGGATCAATGGTTCAATGAAAGGCTCAATGGATGGATAGATGGGCGGTTGGATGGATGAATAGATAGAAGAATTGATGGATCAGTGAATCAATTGGATGAATAAATACATTGATGGATGGATCAAGGGATGGATGGATGGTTGGATGGGTGGTTGGATGGATGAGTCAACGGAGGAATGGATGGGGAGGTGGTTGAATGAATCAGTAGTTGAATAAATAAATAAATCGATAGATGGATGGATCAATGGTTCAATGAAAGGCTCAATGGATGGATGGATGGTTGGATGGATGGATAGATAGATGAATTGATGGATGGATGAATCAATTGAAGGATGAATACATCCTTACATGGATGGATGGATGGATGAGTCAATGGAGGAATGGATGGAGAGATGGTTGAATTAATCAGTAGTTGGAGGGATCAGTGGGAGGCTGAATTGATGGTTGGGTGGATGGATCAATGAAGAGGTAGATAAATGATGGATGGATGGTTGAACAAATTAGTGGATGGATGGATCAATGGATTGATAAATGGATGATTAAATGGATGAATAGATTAATAGATGAATCAATGGATAGATGGGTGGAGAGACGGTTGGATTAATCAGTGGATGGATGGATCAGTATATTGATAGGCGGTGGGATGGATCATTGGATAAATGGATGGATAAATAGATAGATGGATGAATTAATGGAGGGAATCAATGGACGGAGACATGATTGAATGAATCAGTAGATGGATGGATCAATGGATGGATGGATGGATGAATAGATCGATCAATGAAGCGATCAATGGAGTGATCAATGGATGGACACATGGTTGGATGAATACATAGATGGATGGATGGATGGAGAAATGGTTGAATGAATCAGTGAATGGTTGGATAGATGGATGGTTGGATGGATGAATCAATTGAGGGATGAATAAATAAATCGATAGATCAATGGATCAAGCGATGGATGGATAGGTAGATGGGTGGTTGGATGGATGAATCAACGGAGGGATGGACGGGGAGGTGGTTGAATGGGTCAGTAGTTGGAGGGATGAGCGGGAGGCCGAAGAGACGAACGGACGGCTGGATGGATGGACCAATGAAGGGGTAGACAAATGAATCAATGGATGGATGGTTGAACAAATTAGTGGGTGGGTGGATCAATGGATTGATAGATGGATGATTAAATGGATGAATAGATTAATGCAGTGTTTCTCAGCCTTCCTCATGCTGCGACCCCTTAATACAGTTCCTCATGTTGTGGTGACCCCTAACCATAACATTATTTTCATTGCTATTTCATAACTGTATTTGTGTGTGTAGAGTGGGGGGTTGATTTTGTCATTTGGACGTTGTAGTTTCTGGAATTCATAGTTCACCTACAATCAAAGAGCATTCTGAACTCACCAACAATGGAAATGAAACAAACTTGGCACTCAAAATTCCCATGACCAACAGCAAATACTGGAAGGGTTTGGTGGGCATTGACCTTGAGTTTGGGAGTTGTAGTTCACCTACATCCAGAGAGCACTATAGGCTCAACAAGGATGGATCTGGACCACACTTGACACAAATCCTCAATAAACCCAAATGTGAACACTGGTGGAGTTTGGGGAAAATAGTTCTTGACAATGGGGAGTTGTAGTTGCTGGGATTTATAGTTCACCTGCAATCAAAGAGCCCCTTGCACCCCACCAATGATAGGAATGGGTCAAACTTCCTACACAAAACCCTCATGCCTTGAAGGGACTAGCTGGTGTGAGCCTCCATCCCACCTCTCACACTCTCCCCTCACCCACACATGCGCATCATGCTGCCATGCCTGTTCTCCCCTCCCTGCTTGGAGTCTCAGAAACAGCGTCCCCTTGGCTGGTAGGCCTGCCAATCACAGCAGAGGCGGGCTTTAGGTCTGTTTCCAAAAAGGAAGAGAAGGAGAAGCGGGGAGATCTCCAGCCTTCTCTGCCAAAGGGCTTCCTCAGACCAGCAGAAGTAGATGTTTTCTGATGGCCTTTGGCGACCCCTCTGAAACCCTCTCGCGACCCCCCTGGGGGTCCCGACCCCCAGGTTGAGAAACACTGGATTAATAAATGGATCAATGGATAGATGGGTGGAGAGACGGTTGGATTAATCAGTGGATGGATGGATGGATCAGTATATTGATAGGCGGAGGGATGGATCATTGGATCAATGGATGGACACATAGATAGAGGGATGAATTAGTGCAGGGAATCAATGGACGGAGACATTATTGAACGTGTCAGTAGATGGATGGATCAATGGATGGATGGATGGATTAATAGGTCAACGGATGGGTGGAGAGATGGTTGAATAAATAGATTAATGAATTGATGGATGGATGGTAGACAGATAGATACATGGATGGCTGAATGGATGAATAGATTGATCAATGAAGCGATCAATTGAGTGACCAATGGATGGACACATGGATGGATGGATGGATGAATAGATTGATCAATGAAGCGATCAATTGAGTGACCAATGGATGGACACATGGATGGCTGAATGGATGAATAGATTGATCAATGAAGCGATCAATTGAGTGACCAATGGATGGACACATGGATGGCTGAATGGATGAATAGATTGATCAATGAAGCGATCAATTGAGTGACCAATGGATGGACACATGGATGGATGGATGGATGAATAGATTGATCAATGAAGCGATCAATTGAGTGACCAATGGATGGACACATGGATGGCTGAATGGATGAATAGATTGATCAATGAAGCGATCAATTGAGTGACCAATGGATGGACACATGGATGGATGGATGGATGAATAGATTGATCAATGAAGCGATCAATTGAGTGACCAATGGATGGACACATGGATGGCTGAATGGATGAATAGATTGATCAATGAAGCGATCAATTGAGTGACCAATGGATGGACACATGGATGGCTGAATGGATGAATAGATTGATCAATGAAGCGATCTATTGAGTGACCAATGGATGGACACATGGATGGCTGAATGGATGAATAGATTGATCAATGAAGCAATCTATTGAGTGACCAATGGATGGACACATGGATGGATGGATGAATAGATTGATCAATGAAGCGATCAATTGAGTGACCAATGGATGGACACATGGATGGCTGAATGGATGAATAGATTGATCAATGAAGCGATCAATTGAGTGACCAATGGATGGACACATGGATGGATGGATGGATGAATAGATTGATCAATGAAGCGATCAATTGAGTGACCAATGGATGGACACATGGATGGCTGAATGGATGAATAGATTGATCAATGAAGCAATCAATTGAGTGACCAATGGATGGACACATGGATGGATGGATGGATGAATAGATTGATCAATGAAGCGATCAATTGAGTGACCAATGGATGGACACATGGATGGCTGAATGGATGAATAGATTGATCAATGAAGCGATCTATTGAGTGACCAATGGATGGACACATGGATGGCTGAATGGATGAATAGATTGATCAATGAAGCGATCTATTGAGTGACCAATGGATGGACACATGGATGGATGGATGAATAGATTGATCAATGAAGCGATCAATTGAGTGACCAATGGATGGACACATGGATGGCTGAATGGATGAATAGATTGATCAATGAAGCGATCAATTGAGTGACCAATGGATGGACACATGGATGGATGGATGGATGAATAGATTGATCAATGAAGCGATCAATTGAGTGACCAATGGATGGACACATGGATGGCTGAATGGATGAATAGATTGATCAATGAAGCAATCAATTGAGTGACCAATGGATGGACACATGGATGGATGGATGGAGAAATGGTTGAATGAATCAGTGAATGGTTGGATAGATGGGTGGTTGGATGGATCAATTAGTCGATGTATCGATTAATGAAATCAATGGCAGGATTGATTAAGGAATGGCTAGATGAATAGATAGATAGTTAGATGAATCAACTGATGGGATCAATTGATAGGTGGGCTTAGAGATGGTTGAATGGATCGGATGGATCAATGAATTAATGGTTGGATGGATGGATGGATGGATGGATGGATGGACGGATGTCGGGGTTGGTGGGAGAAGGTCCCAAGGCCCTCCCTCGTTCAGCCCCGCCTCCTCTCCGCCCGCCCAGGCCTTCCGATGGCGGCGACTCTGCGCCGCGCAAGGCCCAGGCCTGGTTCGAGCGCACCCAGCGCCGCCGCCTCCTGTCGTCCTGCTTTGGGAAATGGAAAGCCGCCTCCCAAAGAGCCGGGCAGCGGAGGCGAGAGGCGGAAATCCAATCTGAAGTGAACCGGCGGTCCCTCCGGCGCTGGAGGAGGGCGGCCAGGGGCTACCGGGCCTTGCGCTTGAGCTCCGTGAATCAGGTGAGACCCCAAAGGCCGTCCAGTCCGACCCCAGGAGTTTCGCCCTGAGTTGTTGTTGTTGTTGGGTTTCAATTCCGTATCTATTTCCAGGCCGGGAACTACTGGACACGGGCCGCCGCTTTGCGCCAATGCCGCCGCCAAAGGAGCAGCCTCATCGGACCCCAGAAATTCACCAAATTGTTCCCGACTTGGCCGTGCCGTAAGTATAACAAAACTCCCATGTTCCGGGAAATCAAAATAATAATAAATAATAATAATTCTCTTTCTCTCGATCTATATATAGGATAAAAATATAATATATAATTTACTATAATATATAGCAATATAACATATCTGTACAATTTATTATATACTAGCTTGGGGACCCGGCCCTGCCCGGGTAATTTGAGAAGGGCATTGTGTGCCAAGGTTGGTCCTTATCAGATGTTTACGTGGCTCGCAGTGGTCTCAGGAAGTGAGTGAAGGTACTGCAAGTCCCATCGGCCATGGTCCACCCCCCTCCCAACAGCACCAGGATGTAGAGTGGGTCATGTGGGCTCTGTGTGCCACGTTTGGTCTTGATCATTCATTGGATGAGGGTCATAGCGGTCTCGGAAGGTGAGTGAAGGTACTTCAAGTCCCATCATCCATGGTCTGCCCTCCTTCAAACCGCACCAAGTTGTAGAGTGGGTCTTGGGGGTTTTGTGTGCCAAGTTTGGTCTTGTTCTGTCATTGTTGGGAGCCGCAAAGTGTTTTGGTCTGAAACTCCCACCATGGCTGACTGCCTCGGGCCTTTGCCTTATCCCCCTTTGGCAGTTTAGAGTGTCGGAATGTTCGTGTTGGCTGGCCAATTAGAGGCGTTATGCAAATACTCCCTCACTGGCAACCAATCATGTTGTCAGAATGTAGAGGCCGGGAGCCAATCAGAACGCTGCCACATACATACAAACATTCAGCTTTATTATATATATAGATATAGATATAGATAGATAGATATATATAGAGAGAGTAATTTATAATAATCAACGATTACTATTATTCTTTTGTGACCCATCCCTTCCTTGCTTTCTTCTTCGAGGCCAAAGATGGAGCCGGGAAGAGGACGTCGTCCCCAACTCGCGCAGCTCTTTCCGGTTTTGGCTGACGACGTATCGCGGCCAAAGCAGGACGCGACGGACGCCAGAAGATATGGATCCATCGGGACAGGGATGCAATCCAAGGGAGTCAATGGCCGGGGAAACGCAGCGGCTTGGGTAAGGCTGTAATCGGGCTTAGAGGGTGCCTTCCCTCCTGGCAGGATGGGGTCGGGCTGGGTGCCCTTTGGGGGGGTCCTTCCCGGCACTACCGATCTTTGTGTCCGGGTTCCAGAAGGAAGTATTTGCGCGTCTGGAGGCACGGCGTCTCCCTGCGCCGATTGCGAGCCGCTACGGACAGCCGGCGAATGGTGAAAGCGTGGATGCTCTGGAAGGAGGCTTGCCAGGCGAACCTTCTCGTCAACACCCTGGTGAGTTCCCCAAAATGTCAATATTGGAGGCTGCACAATTTAAATTCTATATATATATAAATTATACACACACACACACACACACACACACACATATATAATATATATACATTATATACATACACATACATACATATACATTTTTATATATATATACACATACATACATATATACATATATATGGAATTATATATATGGAATTATATATATATATATGAATGAGATAAATATATATAATATAGTCTCCATCACAGACCAACTCCGCTGCCAGCTCGACCAAGGCGGGTCTGCGCTGCTCGTGTTATTGGACCTCACGGCAGCGTTTGACACGGTCGACCACAATCTATTGATCCACCGCCTGGCCGTGGCTGGAGTGAGGGGGACTGCCCTTAAATGGCTGGCCTCCTTCCTCCACCAGCGGTCTCAGCGTGTGAGGAGGGGCGAGGTGGTCTCCGAGGGCTCCCCATCAGTTTGTGGAGTTCCGCAAGGGGCCATTCTCTCCCCTCTGTTATTCAACATCTACATGCAGCCGCTTGCACAGCTGGTGCGGAGTTATGGGCTGGAGTGCCACCAGTACGCTGACGACACCCAGCTCATTCTGAGGATGGAGGGCAGGCCGGGATCCATCCCCGATAACTTCCAGCACTGCCTCGAAGCCGTTACTGGATGGCTGCGTGCCAGTAGGTTGAGGGTGAATCCGGCGAAGACGGAGATCTTGTGGTCGGGCCGCTCGGGTGGTGTAGGTGTCCAGCTTCCGACCCTGGACGGTGTGGCGCTATGCCCATCGCCTTCCGTTAAGAGCCTGGGGGTCCATCTGGACTCCCAGCTGACCATGGAGGCCCAGGTCTCCGCGGTCAGCAAGGTTGCTTTTTTTCATCTGCGACAGGCTCGGAGGCTGGCCCCTACATCTCCGGAATGACCTGGCCACGGTGATCCAAGCTACGGTCATCTCAAGGCTGGATTACTGTAACGCGCTACGTTGGCCTTCCTTTGTCGGCGACCGGAAACTCAAGCTGGTGCAGAACACTGCCGCCCGGCTCCTGTCTGGAACCCCAGCAGGCCGCCACATCACACCTGTTTTGCAGGATCTGCACTGGCTCCCAATCGAGCACCGGATCTCCTTCAAGGTGTTGGTTCTTACCTTTAAGGCCTTGCATGGCCTGGGGCCAGCGTACTTGAGGACCGACTCACCCCACACTGTCCCCCGAGATCACTACGCTCCGAGGATGCTAATTTGTTAGAGATACCCTCGGCGAAAATCGACTAAACTGACATCTACTCGAGGGCGTTCTCCGTTATAGCTCCTACGCTGTGTGGAACGCCTTCCCGGCTGGAAACATGGCTGTAAAGGACCTGCCCCCGTTTAGACGCGCCTGCAAAACTTATTTGTTTAAGCAGGCCTTCGGTGAGTGGGTCCTGCCCATGTTCCGCTTTAGCCGCTGTCCTGGGGTGTCACGCTGTCTAATTTCTGAACGGTACCTGGGGGTTTCGTATTTTGCTGTTTTAACTGTTTAATTGTCTTAGATGTTTTATCGCATTGCTTGTGTGTAGTTGCACCTTCGGTTCCTGTGAGCCGCCGCGAGCCTCAGGGAGTCGGCGGCATAGAAACCCGAATAATAATAATAATAATATAATATATACAATTTATTGTTACATATAACATTAATCATATATAAAATATACTATAATTTATATATATAATGTACATACTTTACTATAATATATAATAAATATAATACAATATATAACTTATAATATGTTATGTATTCTACATAATAAATATAATCTATATAATCTATACTATAATAAATTACATATTATATATAAAAATAGCATAGCTATCTATTAAAAATTATAGCACATAATATATATACTATATTTTATAATACATGAAATACATAATATATATAATAGTATATATCATATACTATATATCATATTACTCTACATATGTATAATATGCATAATACATATTATATATGAAATAATATAGCTATATATAAATTATAGCACATTATATACTATATTTTATAATACATTAAATATATATGTTAAATACATTTTATATATATGTTAAATACATTAAAAATATATGTTAATCTATAGTATATATCATATATTATATATCATATTACTCTACATATGTATAATATGCATTATATATATATATAATATGAAATAATACAGCTATATATTATAAATTATAATACATAATATATATACTATATTTTATAATACATTAAATATATAATATATGTTAAATACATTATATAATATATATGTTAACCTATAGTATATATTATATATATATTACTCTACATATGTATGATATGCATAATATAATACATATTATATATAAAATACATGAAATAAGATAGCTATATATATTATAAATTATAGTACATATATATTCTATATTTTATAATACATTAGATATTATATAATATATATGATAATCTATTTATAATATATATATACATGTCATAATATATATAATATATATTATATTACATATGTATGTATGAAAATAGGTACGTATGTTTGTACTTCAAAGGCTCCTCCTTGGCGCGATGGATCGACTCCAATCCTGGCACATATACATTTTACGACTCAATTTAAAATACTGGTTGGGTTTCAGTGACGAAATCCATCCCATTCAGGGGTTCGGACCCCCAAAACGAATAATGGGGTCCGTGTTCCCACAATGCTCAGACGCAACCACAAGGGGGCGACATAGAGACAGAAAGGTCGAGTTGGCCAATGGGAGAGGGCTGGGCGTCCTAAGGGAGGCCTTCTGAGATGATGATTGTTATTATTATTATTGTGATGACCAATAGGCGCAGCAGAGGCTGGCCGAATGGGGCTGGACGACGTGGCGCCGGCGGTGCCTTCAGGGATGGGTGGCCGAGCGCTTCCTGGACACCGACAATCGGCATTTGCTCCGGAAGGTGAGTCCGGCCGAATGTCATGGGACACCCGTATGGAAAACCCTAAACTCAAAGGTCTATTATGGCCGGAGGATTCCTTGACCGTTCCTCTCTTTCTGCCTCTGCACAGGCCTTCGGACGCTGGAGGCAGATGGCCGACGCATCTCGACACCAGGACAACGTCCAGCGCTAGCCGAAGAACATATATATATATATATATATAGGACCGTTATCCACAGAAAATAAATTTTGTCCAAATCATTGTGAGACGGAGTTATTAAATAACCTTCTCTCTCTCCTTCCTGTCCTTCTTTCTTTCCTCTTCCTTCCTTCTCTTGATTGTTTCCACCTCCCTCCTTCCATCTCGTTTCCGTCCCCTTTCCTTCCCTTTCCATTCGGATTCTTTTCTATCCATTTCCTCCCTCCCTTCTTTTCATCCACCCATCCCTTTTTCCTTCCTTCCTTCTTCATTCCCTTTATCTTCCTCTTTCCCTTCCCTTTTCTTTTTCTTCCTTTCCTTCTTTTCCGTCCTTCCTTCCATCCATCTTTTTTCCCTTCCTTTCCTTCCTTCCTTCCCTTTTTCCCCTTCCTTCATTTCCTTCTCATTTTACTTCCTTCCTTTCCTGGTTTCCGTCCTTCCTTCCTTCCTTCTTTCCTTCCATCCATCTTTCCTTCTTTCCTTATTTCCCTTTCTTTCTTTCCTTCTCGTTTTACTTCCTTCCTTTCCTGGTTTCCGTCCTTCCTTCCTTCCTTCTTTCCTTCCATCCATCTTTCCTTCCTTCCTTATTTCCCTTTCTTTCTTTCCTTCTCATTTTACTTCCTTCCTTTCCTGGTTTCCTTCCTTCCTTCTTTCCTTCCATCCATCTTTCCTTCCTTCCCTTTTTCCCTTTCTTTCCTTCTCATTTTACTTCCTTCCTTTCCTGGTTTCATTCCTTCTTTTCCGTCCTTCATTCCTTCCATCCATCTTTCCTTCCTTCCTTATTTCCCTTTCTTTCTTTCCTTCTCATTTTACTTCCTTTCCTGGTTTCCATCCTTCCTTCCTTCCATCCATCTTTCCTTCCTTCCTTATTTCCCTTTCTTTCTTTCCTTCTCGTTTTACTTCCTTCCTTTCCTGGTTTCTGTCCTTCCTTCCTTTCTTCTTTCCTTCCATCCATCTTCCTTTCCTTCCTTTCCTTTTTCCCTTTCTTTCCTTCTCATTTTACTTCCTTCCTTTCCTGGTTTCCTTCCTTCTTTTCCATCCTTCCTTCCTTCCTTCTTTCCTTCCATCCATCTTTCCTTCCTTCCCTTTTTCCCTTTCTTTCTCATTTTACTTCCTTCCTTTCCTGGTTTCATTCCTTCTTTTCCGTCCTTCATTCCTTCCATCCATCTTTCCTTCCTTCCTTATTTCCCTTTCTTTCTTTCCTTCTCATTTTACTTCCTTTCCTGGTTTCCATCCTTCCTTCCTTCCATCCATCTTTCCTTCCTTCCTTATTTCCCTTTCTTTCTTTCCTTCTCGTTTTACTTCCTTCCTTTCCTGGTTTCTGTCCTTCCTTCCTTTCTTCTTTCCTTCCATCCATCTTCCTTTCCTTCCTTTCCTTTTTCCCTTTCTTTCCTTCTCATTTTACTTCCTTCCTTTCCTGGTTTCCATCCTTCTTTCCATCCT